>JAANYP010005284.1:11321-331712 GCA_020465985.1 Centrapalus pauciflorus
TGTTTCAAACAAAACTTGATATTCTATTTGATTTCTTTATAGATCCAATTCCTTGGCCATGTTGTATCTGGCGAAGGTATTTCAGTTGATCCTTCTAAAGTCGAGGCCGTTCAAAAATGGCAAACGCTTCGCAATGCCTCCGAAATCAGCAGTTTCCTTGGATTGGCCGGTTACTATCGACGATTCATTAAGGACTTCTCGAAGATTGATGTGCCACTCACGATGCTAACACGAAAGAATACACCTTTCGTATGGGGTGATAAACAGCAAGAGGCATTTGAAACGTTAAAGCAGAAACTTATTCAAGCACCGATCCTAGCCTTACCAGAGGGCAATGATGATTTCGTTGTCTATAGCGATGCATGTGGTACTGGCTTAGGATGTGTCCTCATGCAAAGGGGAAAAGTAATTGCCTACGCTTCAAGGCAATTGAAGGATTACGAGAAAAGTGCACCAACTCATGATCTTGAGTTGGCTGCCGTTACCTTTGCACTGAAAATCTGGCTTCATTATCTCTATGGAACTCGGTGTCAGCTCTACACCGATCATAAAAGTCTCAAGCATCTATTTACTCAAAAGGATCTGAATATGAAACAGCGTCGGTCCTTGGAGCTTATCAAGAACTATGATTGCGAGATCCTATATCATCCCGACAAAGCTAATGTTGTCGCGGATGCTTTGAGTAGGAAAGTTTATCCAGAAAAGTGTTGGTATGCCCTGACTCCTGTTATATTCTCTTCTGATCTTATCGAGGGCATTAGATCTGCTCAATCTGAAGCACTGAAAGAAGAGAATCTCTGTTCTGAAAATCTTAAAGGGCAACTTCAATTTCTGTCTATGAATCATTTGGGACTTCATTGTCTCCAGGGAAACTGAATCTGGATTCCTAAATATGATTCTATTCGTAACACTCTTCTATCCGAAGCCCATCAGTCCAAATTATCTATTCATCCTGGCAGCTCAAAGATGTACTTCGATCTGAAAGCTGATTACTGGTGGCCAGGAATGAAAAAGGACATCGGTCAATATGTTGAAAGCTGCAGAGTCTGTCAGATGGTTAAGGCAGAACATCAGAAACCCTTTGGGGATATGCAACCACTGACAGTTCCTGAGTGGAAGTGGGAGCATATAACCATGGACTTCATCACAAAATTGCCGAAAACCAAGAGACAACACGACTCCATCTGGGTAGTCGTGGATCGTTTAACGAAGTCAGCTCATTTCATACCGATGAAAGAGACATACTCTCTGGATAGATTGGCACAGATGTACATCACTGAAGTCATATCTCGTCACGGTGTGCCAAAGTCTATAGTCTCAGATCGTGATAGTCGTTTCACTTCGAGATTCTGGAAAGCGCTGCAAGAAGGGATGGGTACTCGAATCACCATGAGTACAGCTTATCACCCAAGTGCAGATGGCCAAAGTGAACGTACTATCTTAACTCTTGAAGATATGCTTCATGCCTATGTTCTTGATCTGGGTGGTAATTGGGATGACCACTTGCCTCTGGTCGAATTCTCATACAATAACAGTTATGATTCAACGATCAAGATGGCTCCTTTTGAAGCTTTATACAGACGAAAGTGCAGAACTCCCACCTATTGGCGCGAAACAGGTGAATCACCGATAGCGGGTCCTGTCCTTCTACAGTTGACACATGAGAAGATTCAACTGGTTAGAAGAAATATCCTAGAAGCTCAAAGCAGGCATAAGTCATACTATGATAATCGACACAGATCTATCAGTTTTGCAGTTAACGATTGGGTGATGTTAAAACTATCCCTAATGAAGAATGTGGTAAGATTCATAAAGAGAAACAAGCTAGCTCCTAGATTTATTGGCCCGTTCAAGATTGTGGAGAAGATAGGAAATCGATCTTATCGTCTTGAACTGCCAACGGACTTATCAGGAATACATCCTGTATTCCATGTCAGTCATTTGCGAAAGAGCTTAGCAGATGAAAGAGAAGTGCAAATACCACACGTTAACTTGCAAATTGATGAGAAGCTTAGAGTAGTTGAAGAGCCGGAATGTATTTTGGTTTCGAAGACTAAAAAGCTTCGAAATAAAGAAATACAGATGGTGCTCGTCCAGTGGAAACACCATAAAGGTTCGCATCAGTCTTGGGAATCTGAAGACGTTATGAAAGCTACTTATCCCAGTCTGTTCGAACATAGCTAACTTCGGGGACGAAGTTTGTGCGTGGTGGAGCCCATTCTATAACAACCTAGTCTTTAGCTAAACTTAATTTTGGTATTTTGAACCAATAATGTAATTTTACTACATTAACTGAATTGTAATTTAATTAAGTTATGAGATATTTAATTAAATTATATAAATATTTAAATTATGATTTAAATTATAATTAAGTTACAAAATATTTAATGATTAAAATAAAAAGATGTAAGATACAAAAGTAATAGTGGGTTAAGTTGCAAATATAACTAGATGACGTATATAAACCTAATAAAGGATCATTAACACATAATTGACTCTCTCTACTCTCTCTCTAAAAACCGACTTCTCTCTTGTTTTTCTCCCAAACCGACCAGCCAATTATCGAGTTCTATACGTCATCGGAAAGATCTCGAAGAGTACTACAGGAATCTGCAATTACATGTGCGATTTCGTACGAATTTGAGGTAAGAATCGACATTTTAAACTTCCTTATTCTCGGTTTTTTTAAGAATATGTTGGGAAATAGTTTAAGTATACTCAAGCTGTTAGTTTAGACTTCTCAGACTGTTAGTAGATTTTCTATGTAAATACAAAGTTCATGCTGCTAGTTGAAGAAACTCGAGCTGCCAGTGTAAAAGTTCAAGCTGCCAGAGCAAAACAACTCAAGCTGCTCAGTTCATGCTGTCAAGTCATTCAAGCTGCTCAACAGTTTCATAAACAGAATGTGCTGATTTTCAGTGAAGATATCTACACGAAGATTCCAGCATATCTACTATCAGAGAAGTCATAGTCCTTCAAGGAAACACGTCCATAAAGCAATATAAATAGACAGAATATTGTATAGAAGTTACATAGAGAAAGAAGTATTCTGCATTTTTTTTGAGTCTGTAATTGCTTTATTGTTAAGTTTTCTTAAGCCTCTAAGGTTGTAAAACCCTAAGAACAGTCTGTGTTCTTCGTCTAATCAAAACAGATTAGAGGTGATTGTAATCATTGAATTCAGCAATACAAACAGTCTTGATTACTTCTTATGTTTTTATGCTTTATTGATTCTGAAAGTTTTTGTTAAAATAATTAAGTGTTATTCCGCAAACTTCTTAATTAAACTTTGATTCAAAGCAAGATTATTGATTTATACTCTGATAAATTCAAATCAGTTAATCTTGGTTATTCATAATTTTCATAATTTTCAGATCCTGACAAGTGGTATCAGAGCCAGGTCGTTCTTTGTTTTTCAAAGTCGAAAACTTTCTTCAAAATTTTTAATCTTTTTCAATGGAATTTGAAAATAGCAGCAGTGGATCTGGGCAAGGACTCAAAGTGCCTATGCTCAAGCCCACTGAGTTTGAGATGTGGAAACTCAGGATTCAACAGCATATTCAATTCATTGATTATGCCATATGGGAAGCTGTTGAATTCCCTCCTGCAGTTGATCCAGAACTTGATGCTGAGGGAAAACCAGTCAAAACTCCTCTAAAAACTGAACTTGAAAGGAAGGCTAGAATGAATGAAGTGAAAGCACTCACATTATTACAAATAGCCATTCCTAATGCTTATCAACATCAGTTTAAAAATTTTTATACTACTCACTCTCTTTGGAATGCCTTAGAGAAGAGGTTTGCTGGTAATGCAAGTACCAAGAGAAATCAAAAGGACCTCTTGAAACAGCAGTATGAAAATTTTTCTGGTGGCAAGAATGAAAACCTCACTCAAATCTTTGACAGGTTCAACAAACTGATAAGTGAACTGGAAAGTGCAAAGGTCAATCTGGATCAAGATGAAGTCAACAGAAAATTTCTCAGATCTCTTGGAGAAGAATGGACAGTCTATGCTGCACAGTGGAGAACAAAAGACACACTTGATGAGATAGAATTGGATGATCTATACAACAGTCTAAGAGTGTTTGAGACTGAAATTGATGCTAAAAAGAAATCCTTTTCTTATAATCACAACACTGCTCTTCTGTCCTCTGAAAAATCTAATAACTGTGATTCTTTTTCAGGTGGTGATGACAATTCTGCTGAAACTCATTATGAAGCTTTTGTTGCCAATGATGGATTATTTGCTCTAAATGTTGAAGACTTGGAACAAATCCATCCTGATGATCTTGAAGAGATGGATTTAAAGTGGCAACATGCAATGCTGACCATGAGAGCCAAAAGATTCCTGAAAAGAACTAGAAGGACCAACTTTCAAGCCAAAACAGAAGGCAAACCATCTTTTGATAAATCAAAAGTGGAATGCTATAAATGCCATAAGCTTGGTCACTTTGCCAGAGAATGTAGATCTCAAGGTCAACAGCCATCAAGGACTTCACAGCCCATCCAAGCTTCCTCATCAACAGCACTTGTCTCTCAAGAAGACAATGTGTTTGACTGTAGTGATCAGACAGAGGAAGAATTCCAAAATCAAGCACTTATGGCAGAAACATCAAATGTCTCCTCCACTGAACTACCATCTGAGGTAAATCCTAAACTCTGCTCTCAATCATGCAAAAATATGGTTAAAAAGTACAGAGATCATAATGAGAGCATGTGCAAAACTCTAGCTAAGATGGAAGAAAGGAGATATGAATATATGCAAGCCATAGAAGATCTGGAAAAACAGATCAATGATTATAAGGATAATGAGATTCAAATGGGGTATGATAGAAACTATCATGAATGGGAGAAAAAGGAACTCAATAAGAAAATAGAATCTCTAAATAAAAAGGTAGAAGAAACTGAACAGAAGGTGTTAGAGGCTAATGAGAAACTGAAATCTGTTAACATAGATTTAGGTAACTTCAAGTTAGCAAATCAAAAGCTAGAACACCTAATGGAAGTTCAATTCAAAGATAGAGTCAAATCTCAGGTCAATCCCAAAGAAGGAATAGGATACAGAGCTACTCCACCTCCATATAATAACAAGTACATTCATCCAATGAGTGAAGTTGCTGATAGACTTGTCAATGAACCACTAGATGAGTCTATGACTATTGTAGATCCTATCCTTGATAACAGTCCTGAACCAAAAGAAGATAAGAGTCAAAATAGAGACTGTGACACAAAGAGTGCACCCATAGAAGTCCAAGTTCCCAGTAAGAAAGGAAAAGAGAAGATGAGTGTATGCAATGCTACTCCACAAGTTTCTGTACATTCTAACTGTAACACTGCATCTTCATCAAAAGGAACTAAAAGAGGAAAAATTGTTTCTATCTGCACATGCCAAAAGCATGGTGTTCAAAAGTTTCCTAAACAACAGCAGGTAAGAGGGAACCAGAGAAACAAGAACCAGAAATTGACAGAAAAGTCTGGTGTTCCAATTCAAACTGTCAAAAGATGCTTTCACTGTGGAAGGAAGAATCACTTAGCTAAGGATTGTTTTTACAAACCAGCTGTTGCAAAACAGACTGTGCATCACACAAAATCAAATCCTAAACAGGCAAAGCACTCAAAAGTGAAAACTTCCACAGCAGCTCCAAAGAGAACAGTTGATCACAGATTCTCAAAAGTTAATAAAAAACAGTCCACACATCAAAAACAAGTTTTGGCAAAGCCTAAATCAAGTTTTAAACAAATATGGTGTGTCAAGGACAAATCTGTTGCTCAAACTGCTAATGCAAAAGATCAGACTGCTAAGTCAAAATCTGATGTTGTTAATGCAAAAACTGAAACTGTTAGCACTACAAACACAGCTCAAGCTGCTGGGCATCAAACTGGAGCTGCTAGTGAATCATCTGAGACTGTCAGAAGAAAAGATGATCAAAATAATTGGATACCTCATATTATCACTAAATACTCTCCAAAGACTCCATCAGTTGATCTCACCAAATATAAGAAGTCAAAAACAGTTTTTAGTTATGTCAATGTACAAGGCCAACCCAAAACCAATTTGGTTTGGGTTTACTCCACTACTAACTAAGCTGTTATTTGTGCAGGGCAACCACGGGTCTCCTCATAGGACAAGATGGCATCTGGACAGTGGATGCTCTAGGCACATGACAGGCAATTCTGAATGCTTGTCAAATTTCAAAGGATTTGATGGAGGTTTTGTCGCATTTGGAGGCAATTCAAAAGGAGGTAAGGTTACAGGTAAAGGTACTGTAAATGCAGGCAACATGACATTCCATGATGTTTTGTATGTTGAACAGCTTAAGTACAATTTATTGAGTGTCTCTCAAATCTGTGACAAACAAAACATTGTTTCTGTTCACAGATTCTGAGTGCATTGTTCTTTCAAAGGATTTCAAAATTCCTGAAAATCTTGTTTTACTTAGAACACCAAGAAAGGACAATGTTTACTGCCTAGACACAGCTCTTTTGACTAAATCAAATACTTTAAGCTGTTTAATATCCAAAGCATCATCAAATGAGTCTGCTCTTTGGCATAGAAGGATGTGTCACATGAACTTCAAGTCCATGAATGATTTAGTTAAAAGGAATCTGGTAAGAGGATTACCACAAAAGGAGTTCTTTTGTGATGATCATTGTGTAGCATGTCTTAAAGGTAAGCAACACAAAACTTCTCATAAGGCCAAAGAAGTAAATTCAATCTCATCTGTTCTTCAGCTGTTACATATGGATCTATTTGGTCCAACATCTGTTTTGAGTTTGAATAAAAGGGCATACTGTTTAGTCATTGTTGATGATTTCACCAGATTTACTTGGGTTTACTTTCTTAGGTCCAAAGATGAAACTGCTGAGCTTGTTAAGTCTTTTATCCTTAAGATAGAAAACCAATCCAATTCCAAAGTTAAGGTGATAAGATCAGACAATGGAACTGAATTTAAAAATCAAATTCTAAACAGTTTCTGTGAGTCCAAAGGTATTGCTAGACAATATAGTGCACCAAGAACACCACAGCAAAATGGTGTAGCTGAAAGAAAGAATAGAACATTAATTGAGGCTGCTAGAACAATGTTAGCTGATTCCAATCTGCCTATGACTTTCTGGGCAGAAGCTGTTAATACAGCCTGTTATGTTCTAAATAGGGTTCAAGTAGTTCAATCACAAGGGAAAACTCCCTATGAGCTATTCCACAACAGAAGTCCCCTAATAGCTTTCTTCAAGCCTTTTGGATGCCCATGTACTATTCTTCACACTAAGACTCACTTAGGGAAGTTTGAGAGTAAGGCTGAAGAAGGATTTTTTGTAGGATACTCAAATCAAAGCAAAGCCTATAGAGTATACAACAGAGTGTCTAAAACAATTGAAGAAAGTGCCAATGTTGAATTTAATGAAAATACTGCTAACATCAAAGGCACTGGTCCTGATTGGTTATTTGATTTAGATTCTCTAACAAATTCTCTGAGCTTTGCTGAGTTTACTGCAGAAGCTGATGCATACAGGGTTGAAGCTGCTAACACAAATTCTCATGCTGCCAATACAATTTCTCATGCTGTTGGCACAAAGTTTCAGACTGCTGCAGATTCAACAAGTTGGGATGATTTCACCACTCTACCACTTCTGTCATGTGATCCTCCAGGGGTCCTGAGCACTCAACATGATGCAAATCCAGACACTGAAGTGCCATTCCCAAGTCCTGACAGCACAGCTCAAACACAAAAGGAAACAGCTCCATCTTCTAGGCTAGCAGTCCCAACAGCTTCTCAAGCTGTTAGCCTAGAAACTCAAGCTGTTCCAGAAACTGAACCAATCACTGGTTCTGATGGAGATGACACAAACCTTGGAACGTCCTTCCAAACAGAGAGAGAGCCCACACTAAGAGTTCATAAGTATCACCCTCTCAATCAAATACTGGGTGATCCAAGCACTCCTGTTCAAACAAGGAAGATGGTCCACAATGAGACTGCTGTTGCTGAACAAGCAGTTCCAGAATTCAGCCTAGCTGCTTTTGAACATGCCTGCTTCATGTCTCAACTAGAACCTAAAAAGGCATCAGAAGCACTAAAAGATTCATCCTGGATTGAAGCTATGCAAGAAGAGCTTTTACAGTTTAAAATTCAGAATGTATGGACTCTGGTGGATCTTCCTAAAGGTAAGAGAGCAATAGGTACAAGATGGGTGTTCAGAAACAAGAAGGATGAGAGAGGGATAGTCATCAAAAACAAAGCAAGACTAGTAGCACAAGGGTACACTCAAGAAGAGGGAATAGATTATGATGATGTCTTTGCTCCAGTAGCAAGAATTGAAGCCATCAGACTATTTCTAGCATATGCAAGTTTCAAAGGCTTTAAAGTGTATCAAATGGATGTTAAGTCTGCTTTCTTGTATGGAAAAATTGAAGAAGAAGTGTATGTGTGTCAACCTCCTGGTTTTGAAGACTACAAGTATCCAGACAAGGTGTACAAGCTAGACAAAGCTCTCTATGGTCTTCACCAAGCCCCCAGAGCATGGTATGACACACTGTCATCATATCTTCTACAGAATGGATTCAAGAGAGGCACTCTGGACAAAACACTTTTCACTAAATCCATCAAGACTGAGATTCTTCTTGTCCAGATCTATGTTGATGACATCATCTTTGGCTCAACTAATGATAGGTTGTGCAAAGATTTTGAGGCCCTAATGCACAAAAAGTTTCAAATGAGTTCAATGGGGGAACTCACATTCTTTCTAGGGTTGCAGGTCAAACAGAAGCCTACTGGTCTATTCATAAGTCAATCAAAGTATGTCAAAGACATACTGGAAAAGTTTGGCTATCAAGACACAAAGGTTGCAAGCACTCCAATGGATCCTCATAAACAGCTCCATACAGACAAAGATGGCATAGATGTGGACATTCATCTATACAGATCCCTTATAGGATCTCTCATGTATCTAACATCTTCTAGACCTGATATAATGTTTGCTGTTTGTGTGTGTGCCAGGTTTCAATGTTCACCAAAGGATTCTCACTTGGTTGCTGTTAAGAGAATTTTCAGATACCTTAAAGGCCAACCACATTTAGGCCTATGGTATCCCAAAGACTCTCCTTTTGAACTAACCGCCTATTCTGACAGTGACTATGGTGGTTGCAACATTGACAGAAAATCCACAACTGGTGGATGTCAATACTTAGGAGCAAGACTGGTCTCTTGGCAATGCAAGAAACAAACAACTGTCTCCACATCATCCACTGAAGCAGAATACGTAGCAGCTGCAAGCTGCTGCTCCCAGGTAATGTGGATTCAAAATCAGCTAAGAGACTATGGTATGAATTTCTTATCCACTCCTATTTATATTGACAATTCAAGTGCCATTAGTATTGTGCAAAACCCAGTGAAATTCCCAAAAACCAAGCATATAGAAATCAGATTTCACTTCATCAGAGATAGTAATGAAAAGAAGTTAATCCAAGTTACCAAAATACATACAGATGATCAGCTAGCTGATCTATTTACAAAACCTTTTGATGTAGGAAGGTTCACTTTCTTAATATCAAACATTGGTATGGTAAACATGGATTAATTGGTTTCTATTATTATCAACTCAGTATGCTAATTTAAGGGGGAGACACTGTTCTATTGAAAAGTTGCACAATTTTACACTAACAGCATGAGTCTTTTCTCATGCTGCTAGTTCAATTTCTCGGACTGCTAGTTATTTTCACTTGATCTGTCAAAGTGTGCAGGGTATTTAGGTAATTTTCCAAGTGTGTGCGCGGGACCTAACCTTTTCGAAACCTTTAAAGGTCCCAGTTTCGTTCAGTTGTAACTACCAGTTACATATTCTTCTTCCACGGCCTTCTGTTTTCTCTCTGAACGATACACACACTCTTTTCAAACCCTAAACCCCAAACCGTCGTTTCTTGATCAATGGAGTTCGTAAAAGAACACAACTGCCTCCCATACACCCTGAAACACACTGACCTTCAACCGTTCCATGAGATGATGGACTTCCTCAGGCACTCCCATATCCACTATGCCCTCAATATTAACCCCACTATATACATATCTCATATTGAGCAATTCTGGAATCGTGCCTATGTTCAAACCATCAATGGAGTGCCTACCCTGACTTCCACAATCGATGGTACTACCATCAATATCACTGAGGAGTCCATCAGAAGTCATCTGCATCTTCAAGATGCCACAGGTATAAAAGACCTATCTCTTACTGCTTTACACTTTGGTCTTCAAAATATTGGATATAGGGGTCCTGCTGATTCTTTTACTTTCTTGAAAGCACATTTTTCTCCTAAATGGAAATACCTTGTGCATATTATTCAGCAATGTTTAAGCCCCAAAAGAACTGGTTGGTCAGAATTTTCTTCAAATATTGCCACTGCCTTAGTGTGCTTTTCTACTGGCCAACAGTTTAATTTTTCAAATATGATCTTTCAAGGAATGTTAAGGCATCATTCCCTGAAGCATGGGAAATTTTTGATGTATCCTCGATTTTTGGCAAAAATAATTGCACACACCTGCACTACTTCTAATTTACATAAGAGGATACATGTTTCCCATAGGCACTCACTATCTTCAATCAAAAGGCTGATAAAGCCAAGTGCCAATTTTGTCAGCATTGATGCTCCATTGCCCTCTGCAATGATGAACATCATCACAAGAAACAGAGGAGAGGGGACTGAGCAGACACAGCCTAACATTACTGCTTCAACCCCAGGACCCCAACCCACTTCTCATGATACACATATTCCCTCTGATCCTTTTGTACAGCCCAAACGCCCACTCAGATACTTATATAAAAGGAAAAGGGGACCAGGAGCTCCTTCCTCCTCCTCCCCTAGACAAGAGCCATATATCCCTGTGCAGGAGGATCCTTCTGCACAGAATATCCAAAGGGAACCAATTGAGGACACTCCCAACCTCAATCAGGAGGTGAACATCTCTTCTGAGACTGTTCATATGGGTTTTGTGGCTGGCACTACTGATGTCTCTGCACAAGAGGCACAGGACAGGGCCAACATCTCTAAGACCACACCCATGGCAACAGCAAGTGTGCAAACACGAGCTGGAAGTCCCCAGTACCAAGAAAAGAGGGGCCCAGAGGTTTCTACTTCTGGTGTTAATGTCAGTGATAGACCACAAACACCCCTGGTGTTATCTGATCTTGAGACTAGCCTGCAACTGATGCTCTTAACGGATCCAAAGCTGAAACCTGTTGTAACAATGTTGGAATACCAAATGTCCATCATTGCTGCACAGGGGGCACAAATTTATGCACTCAAACAGGCAGAAGCTGCTCACAATCAGAAACTGGCTAATCTACACAAAGGGTTTACTCTTTGTGGAAATAAGCTCATCAAACTAGAGCAATTGATTCAAACCCATGTGGCAAAGGTTGTAGGTCCTTCTGACCAAACCAATGCTTCCAAAAAGGGGGAGAATCAGGAAGTTCCTGAACCAGTCCAAGCATCTCCAACACCAACAGTCCAAGCAGCATCAACAGCTCCATCTTCTAAGCTAGCAGTCCCAACAGCTTCTCAAGCTGTTAGCCTAGAAACTCAAGCTGCTTCTACAAGAGCAACTGGAGTTGTTATAAGAGAAGGTATTCAAGCTCCATCCAGTTCAGTCCAACCTACATCTTCTGCTACAAAAGATAAGGGCAAGGGTATTCTGATTGAGTCTCCAAAGCACAAATTTTCTACCAGAGAAGCCCAGATTGCCTTTGATGCTGAGATTGCCAGAAAGTTAGCAGAAGAACAAGATCAGGCTTTAGACCAGCAAACCCATGCCCCAATGCAAGATGATGAAACCTTTGGAGATTACCTAAGAGGGTTTGTGGTAAAGCAAGGTGAAAGGAAGAGGAAGATGCCAACTGGGCATACCAAGGCTGAGAATAGAAGATTCTTAATAAATTTTGCCGTTGCAGCAGATATTCCAAAGAAGATTGCTCAGTCCATGACTACTGAAAGGCTGCAGGAAATACATGACAAAGAAATGGAGAAAAGAAAGAAAACAAGAGTCTCTTCAGAAGTTCAGCCATTACCAAAAGTTCAACCGTCCCAATCAGTCCAACCATCAACATTACCAGTCCACCCTGAAGCTGCCAATGCACCTGCTCCCACTGATCAACCTACTGTTTCTGTTCCATCATCTGTTAAGAGGGTGATCTTTCAGCACCATTTGCAAAAGGCTATGGAGATAGAAAAGTTGATTGATCAACATGACTTTACAAAGCCAGAAATCAACTACTGGTTTGCTAAGTCATTGGATGAAAGGAATTTAAGGGTCAAGTTTGTGAGAAGGAGAGAATCTGGACCAGAAGAGGAGTTTGATACATTCTGGCAGATGGTTCATAAGCTGACCAGGGATGAGCTGATAAAGATGTACCACATAGGATCTGTTTCACAAGTGAGATCTGATCTTCCACAAGTAAAACAACTTATCAGAGATCTAAGTTCAGTTGCTGATCCTGAATTTGCAAGAAAAGAAGTAGAAGATGCTGAGAAGAAAGGGAAACAGATCAAGGAAGTTCATATTTTTGTCAAATCCAGAACTTACAGAATCACATTCAAAGATGGGTTTGGTATTTTCTTCAATCTCGAGTTTTATAATTTTTCAAA
The DNA here is from genome assembly GCA_020465985.1 of Centrapalus pauciflorus. NCBI lineage: Eukaryota > Viridiplantae > Streptophyta > Magnoliopsida > Asterales > Asteraceae > Centrapalus > Centrapalus pauciflorus. The sequence goes on from JAANYP010005284.1 coordinate 23,952, forward strand.
AGATATGCTGCTCCAAATAAAATCAGTTAGGATATCTTGTGATAAAGAAGAGATGAAGAGAGAATTTTTGAAGGCTGTAGATAAGAAGCTTGCACAGTTGTAAGTTTTTGAAAGCCTTGGTTTGTATATAACAGTTTACTTTTTCATTTCCTTATTTGTATAGAACTTAAAGTCTTGTATAAAGAATTTAAGTTAGGGGGAGATTGTTGGGAAATAGTTTAAGTATACTCAAGCTGTTAGTTTAGACTTCTCAGACTGTTAGTAGATTTTCTATGTAAATACAAAGTTCATGCTGCTAGTTGAAGAAACTCGAGCTGCCAGTGTAAAAGTTCAAGCTGCCAGAGCAAAACAACTCAAGCTGCTCAGTTCATGCTGCCAAGTCATTCAAGCTGCTCAACAGTTTCATAAACAGAATGTGCTGATTTTCAGGAAAGATATCTACACGAAGATTCAAGCATATCTACTATCAAAGAAGTCATAGTCCTTCAAGGAAACACGTCCATAAAGCAATATAAATAGACAGAATATTGTATAGAAGATATATGCATAGAGAGAGAAGTTTTCTACATTTTTAAGTTTGTAATTGCTTTATTGTTAAGTTTTCTTAAGCCTCTAAGGTTGTAAAACCCTAAGAACAGTCTGTGTTCTTCGTCTAATCAAAACAGATTAGAGGTGATTGTAATCAGTGAATTCAGAAATACAAACAGTCTTGATTACTTCTTATGTTTTATGCTTTATTGATTCTGAAAGTTTTTGTTAAAATAATTAAGTGTTATTCCGCAAACTTCTTAATTAAACTTTGATTCAAAGCAAGATTATTGATTTATACTCTGATAAATTCAAATCAGTTAATCTTGGTTATTCATAATTTTCATAATTTTCAGATCCTGACAGAATAATTCGAATTTACCATTTTTCATGTGATTAAAGATATTTTAGCTTGAGTTTTAACTAGATTTTGATAGATTATGTATAATATAATTGAACCTAGGCTTAATACTTAGCATATTCATGATTTTAGACTTAGAAATGTATGTTTAAAAGCTGTAAAATATGAACAAATTCGAGAAGCCAAGAACAAATTCGATTATAGCTAAAATCGAACCAAGGGTTCGATTTTGACCTTAAATTTGAATGAGTGTTCGAATTTGATCATAAAGTCGAGACAAGGATTTCGAATTTAAACCTATGATTCGAATTTAATTTCTATGATTCGAATTTAATGTCTATGATTCGAATTTAATGCCTAAATTCGAAACCTGTTTTTCCTAAATTCGAATTTATTGAATAAAACACATGGACAACGCATAAATTAACAAGATAATTAGCAAAACGATTATATACATTAATATATATATATATATACTGATCTTTTGAGAATATTAATGAAACAAAAGAACGAAAGAAAGATTTATGAATGATCAGTTATCAGAATCAGATAAAATAAAGATTTTAAAGATAAAAGATGATGATATTAACATGAGATTAATATGATATGATTCTGGACAGGTTCAGTGAAATTCTGAACATTGATTTAAAGATTTAAAAGCGGGTCAAAGATTTGAATTGACAGAGAACAGATTGACAAAGATAAAATCCTGAGATAATTCAGGTGGCAGATTTTACATCTGTTTGATAAAGACCCCAGATCTGTGAGTTATAGATATTTAGATTTAACATGCTAGAATTTCCGGTTGAGACATATTGTTGATGTTAGATTGATTTGACATTCACATTATCAGTTGGATTATGACCTGTGCACACCATGGTTCGGTGAGGCCTAGTGGATCATGATAGCTATTTGATCATCATTTCACATGATATTGCATTTACAGTTCATTTCGGATAATGCTTTGAGATTACTGTTATCATGATTTTGATTACGTATGCTTCATCATTGCATACACTTTGACATATTGATTCAGCTTGATTAGCCTTGTCGGTCTATTGTTCTAGACCTGGCTATTTCACCAGTTTTATTGAACTTGGTAATGACCCTCCGATGATCCGCCATGTTGATTTACTGGTAGCTAGCCCAGTATGTGGCTGATCCCCACGATTTAAGCATGAGCGTGGCTTGAACATCGTCCGACTCTGTGACTACTATGTCTCAATCATGAGGGCTGTAGCGGCAGCCAAGACATATCACGCTAGACTTATGATCCGCTTGACAATGCATGTTAATTTGAAAATCTATTTACTCACTAAGCATTGCTTACAGTTTCTACTTATATTTTTACAGGAAAAGATAAAAGGAAAGTCACCTGCCGGACCTAGTTCTTAGGTCTTACAAAGATCAAGACAGAATTTTTCATAGACCTCTACTCAGCAAACCCTTTTGGTACTAATTGGATGATGATAATATGGTGGTCTGGGTAGATTTATCTTGATTATATGATGACATGAATTAGATTAGACTTGTGCCCTTTATTAGTTTAATTTAAAAACTGTAATCTGTATTAAACTTAATCCTAATATGCTTGTACTTGTAATTTCAATTCCGCAATATAATTACTCTATCTTAGTTTGATTGAGATCGTATTGCATGATGTGGGACCTAGACTCGTGAGAACCGCCCCGTAAGGGGAGGTCTTCACAAAATTAAAACAAAATGCAAAGGTAATTGTAGTCCTCTACTTTTACCACAAAAAAAATAATTATTTATTAAGTGTCTTAGTTTAAGTTAGTTTAGGTTAGTATTTTATTTTTAGTTATTTCCATATTTTCAGTTCTTATTATTAAAAACTAACTAAAAATTATAAAACCTAAAAAAGTAATTGTAGCCAGTCTACTTTTACCATAAAAAATATAATAAAAAAATAGAAAACTAAAAAAAATTAAAATAAAATTAAAATAAATAATATAAAATTAAAAATTTTATTAATAAATATAAAACTAAAAAGTAATAATAATAATAATAATTAGTTAACTAAGTACTAAAGTTCAAGAATACTCTAAAGTTCAGCGCAAGCCAGGGGCAATTAAGAAATCTCGAAGCTGAAGTATTGGAACCTATAATTGTCAAAATGGGTGACCAATTAAGAAGAACTGTCGAGTCACATTATCGCCCTGGTGAGGAATGCCTAGTGAGGAAACCTATGAGCATTTAGCTGAATTCACGGCTATTTGTAAAGCTAATCACGTTCGAGGTATAACCATTGATAGTTTAAAACTTTGTCTATTCCCTTTTTCACTAAAAGAAAAAGACAAAAATTGGTTTGTGTCGCTACCCACCAATAGCATCACAACCTGGTATCAAATGAAGCGCGCATTTCTCGCTTAGTATTACCCCATAAGTAAAACCACTGAGAAACGAAAAGAAATCACCGGTTTTAAACAAAAACTTGGTGAACAATTTTACGAGGCATTTGATCGGATGAACGAATTGCTAAGAGCTTGTCCACACCATGAAGTTCCAAAAGGGATGCCTGTCAAAACTTTCTTTGATGGTGTGAGTCAAGAAAGCCGGAACATGATCACCGACGCTACTGGTGGCTCATTCTTAGCTAAAGAAGATGATGAGGCTTGGGAATTACTGAATCAACTCAGTAAAGGTCTCAAAGTTCAAGCCGGTTCTGAAAATAATATCGGAGTTCAGGTGATGGGTGTAGACAATGACTGGAAACTGGAAGTAAAAAGTGAAATCTTAGAACTCGGAAAGAAGATAGATCAACTGATAAAGGGTTTTAGCCAAAACCCTGTTGCATCAGTTAACTGCGTAATATGCAGAGATCCATCTTATCATTCTGAAGCATGTCCTCAAGTGCAACCCACTAAGGAATATGCTAAAGAAGTATATGGTTTTAGAGCGCATTGGGATAGGGATTACCCATTATCGGAAACCTATAATCCGGGATGGAGGAATCCACCTAATTTTCGATGGAAAAATGATTAGCCTACCGATCATCAGTCTAAACCAATGTATGAGCCACCACCACCACGAAGAGAATATCAATATGGTTCAACATCTGCTGCTAAGGATGAGCAATATTACAATCCAAACCAATGCGATCAACCTCACTTTCACATGGAGACGAATACGAGTTCTTCACAATTTTTGGAGTTCACGGAATTCATGAAGCAACAATCGGCTTTTAATGAGATGTTGAGTCGTCAAATGGGTCAGATAGCTGAATCGCTCACAAGACGAGAGGAGGGGAAGCTTCCGAGTAACACAGTTTTAAACCCTTCGCACGCACATGGCAAAGAAAAGAAGTATGAGGTTAACGAAGTGTCTAAGGTGACTACCCTGAGAAGTGGTAGAAAGGTGGATAATAAGATCGAAATGCCAAAAGAGCAAGAGGAAGAATAAGACACTGACACTGAGGTCGTGTATAAAGAGATAGTGGATCCTAAAAAGAAGGAAGGTTCCAAGAAAGTTACTTTCAAGGAACCAACCAATGCAGATATTCCAACTCTCAAAGTTGGGGAGGCGGTTAAGGATCAGGACACCACAGCTCCTCCTCCTTACCCCGCTGCTCTGGAAAATCTGAAATCTTCTCAGTATGGCAAGAGAGGTCCACAACCCGAGGATCTGTAGGACTTATTCAATCAAGTCAAGATCAATATCCCATTGGTCAAGGATATTCAACAAATACCCTCTTATGCCAAATTTCTAAAAGATCTTTGCACGCAGAAAAGAAAGTTCAAGGTCTCTCTTCCCAAGCAGATCAATTTAACTGAGCAAGTGAGTGTAGTGATCTCTAATTCCTTGCCACCAAAGCTGAAAGATCCTGGATCACCATTGATTCCACTAACAATTGGCAATGTGCAAATCAAAAAGGCATTACTCGATCTTGGAGCCAGTGTAAACATTTACCTGGTGTAAGGTCTTGCACTACACAGATCTATCTAGACGTGACACACACCAACGAGTGCGGAATCCTCGTTAGCGGCTTGACGGATATAACAATCACACAAAACACGGAGACTATCACAACGTTGTACGATCGACCATGAACGAACCTACGCAATGATTCTCTCCGAAAACACTCACTATCAGCTGATAAACTCGAGATCGCCTTTTGCTAATTGCTCACACGAATTCTGCAAAAGTCTGCTAATGATTCGAGTTAATCCCTAATTATAGAGGTCCATTCGAGTTTGTCATTGGACAAACTCGAATCTAGGCCCAAGGCCCATTCGAGTTTGTCTACATGACACATTCGAATTTATCACCCATGTTAAATTCAAATTTGACCTATATTTGAATTTCACATGTCCAACTTCTATTTGAATATATGATTTAACTTATGTTTGAATTAATCTTTGGACTTTATGTTTGAACTTCTTGTAATACATTACATCAAGTTCAAACATACAATCAATAACTTATCAAACACACATATAAAAACATATGTCAAACACTAGTTAGTATGCATTACTTTGTAACATGACTTAGACAAAATGCTAATACCACTTAGACTGCTATCGTCACACAGGGTGTACCAACAGACTCCCCCTTGACGATAGCTTCTAACTATTTACATTTTGATTAAGTACTAGAACTATATATACTACTACCTGCATATAAACGTGCATCTATACATACTTTCACTACCTTCTGGTACTTCCTAGCATCAGACCTCCAACCTTCATGGAAGAAGATAGGCTGATCATTCAGCTTCTGCAGGTCGCCCTTCGATAGATTTATTAGGTGTAACGGATCATACACTCGCAAAATCACTTTGTCTTCTGTATACTCCATTGTTGCTTCAGCAGTTTCGTTATCTATGTACCACCACTTCATGTTACTCAGAACATCTTGTGGCATCGTCTTCATGGGCACTCTCTTCAGACATTTTACGGGCTTGTACACCATTCTGGCCCATGGTCTACCTGTATGAGGATCTATTCTTGATACGTCCTCGACTCTCTTCCCAGTTCTTGGCTTGAGCCTTTAAAATTTCCCTGACCGACCCTCTTTCCTAATAATCTTTGCAATTACTTCAACATAAGGGTCATCACCAATATTTATCAGCTCTTTCCATGCCAATTCTTTCACTTCAACCTTCGGCAATGTATTGAAAACTTTAAGCGTTCGCCTTAGGTATTGAAGACCATCTCTCCTTTTCAATATAAACAGCTGCAGTTCTCGGTCAAAGAACCAGCTTATAATACCTCCTGAGAGATTTTCTGCACCAGGAACCCTCATCTTCTTCTTCATTTTCGGCTTTTCTTTCTTTTGTTCCTTCTTGAACCATAGATTCAGTAAATCGGCCCTGGAAGGCTCTTTTTCTACTCTTTCAAATTCAGAGTCTTCGATCGAGGCTATCTTGATCTCGTCTATATCAATCACATTGTGATTATCACGCACATACAACTCCGTGATTGGTTGTGAATTTACAATCACCTCGTTGACATTATCGTCCTCGTCTTCTATCACTTCATCGTCAGATCGCCAATCAACAATATCCTCCGGTACGAATTCTCCTTCTTCCAGTTCCTCTACATCATCTTCAAAATCAAATTCAAAATCTAATGGCTCTTCCTCGATATCCATCAGAGCTTCAATGATTTCATTCATATCGCTCTCGACCACCTTCGAGGAACTTGCCTCTCCTCCTTCGGCTTCACCTTGACCAGGCTCCCCCTGAGTTTCAGCATATAGAGCAGCAGGAAAATCTACTGGCTCATTCTCTTTCTGTGCATTGGGATCATTGCCTTCATCTTCATCATCATTTCCCCTTCTTGGCTCCTCACTATCCTTACAACTCGTCTCCCCCTGAGCCTTTAGATTTTTCAATTATTTCTCGAGAAGGGATCTCATTGATCGTATTTCGGCAGCTTGATCTGCCACAAAGGATTTTAGCTCAAGATTGTCTTCCTCCATCTTTCCAACAGCTTTCTTTAACTCAGCATTATCGTTTTCAACATTGGCATTATGCTTCTGTATTTCTCCAATAGCCTTTGTCAACTGAAAGATTTGGACTTGCTGGAAGTCAACCTTGATCCTCAGCTCAGAAAACCTTTGATTGTCCATAAAGGTTGATGATGTGGATGGTATGGATTGGATGGGAGTGGGGATGATTGGTGGAGGAACGGAGGTCTGAACAGGTGGTGGTTGTGGAATGGGTTCTGATGGTTGGGCAGAAGGTATTTCTGGCTCAGGAGCAGAGGCTGATGAAGCTCCCTGCATGAAGCGATGTCTCTTCGCTCTCTGCCTCGGTATCAGAGGAGCTACCTCTTCTTCCTCAAAATTCGAGTCATCTGACTCCCTTGCAGCTCTTATCCTTCTAACTCCTTCCTCAACCACTACTAATCTTGATCCATATGTCCCTATGTGAATGGACGGATCAGCGGTCACAGTGTCAGGGGCCTCAACCTCAATCTCCTCAATTTCTTCTGACTCATAATCAGAAGTTGAAACGGCTCCGCCTTCTGGCTCAGGTTGATACTCATCTATCTGTTTAAAAATATCAACTTCTCCTTCTCGAGGCTCCAAGAGATCTCCAACGAGTTCTGTAGTAATCTCCTCATTTGCATTAGGCCCGGCTGTCCAAATCTCCTCCAAAGTCTGAAGTCTAGGATCCGATACAGGTCGTACAGTTGACGGACTAGCCTCTGCCGTTTCTTGCACTTGACTTGTGGAAGGCCTATCAGCCTGAATTTGTCTCGCAGATGGCCTTTGTCTCCTCCTCTGCTACTGAGGCCAAGGTTGTGGCTGTTGCTGTTGTTGTGGTTGCTGTGGAACCTGTAAATCCCCTGCCCAGTTGGCACCTTCAGGGACTACAAAATCAGGATTGATCACTGCACCAAAAAGAGGTGCATCCACTGGCCTAGCCAGTCTTCCTCTATGAGCTGAGCAATATGCAAAAATGTGTTTGTCTATGACAGCAACGCTTTGAATTTCGTTCAGCTGTGGCAGGTTTGGCAGGAAATGTCTGATCAGCATCATCACGAATCGCGGATATAGCAGAAATCTTTATCTGTCTGGAGCTGTTATCTGTTGAATAAACTCAGAAAAGAACATCTATGAGAAGCTAAACCTTTGATTGTACACCAATGCTATCATTCTGGACTGAATCTTCGATACAATGTAATCGAAGCCTGATTTCTTCGCAGCAAAACATACCATAAAAACGTGTGCCAAATATCGCCATTGTCCTATAAGCCCACTTTTCATGTAAGAAGACTTAGTTACGTCCAAGCTATACCCCATTCTAACAAAAGCCACCTGCCTGATTGATAACGGGAAGTCAATCGGCCCATTCTTTTGTTCTTGAGATCCCAGCTGCAAAACTTGACGTAATATATCCGCTGAAAACACCAGAGGGTGTCCAGCGACCCTCGTCCTTAATACTGTCGGAGTAACAGTACAGTCCACTTGCAAATGATCCCAAAATTGATGAACGTAAGGGATGACTATCTGAATGTTATGGGATAGAGCATATGCAATCCTTGATCCAATCAGAAAATCCACCATCTGGCGGTAGGCTTGAGCCTCTGGAATAGCATGGTCAGGAGAGATGACCATGTTATGCTTAGGAACAAAAATTCTATCAGCCATGTCTGCACAATACAACATATAAGATGCTGATCAAATAATTCGAATATAATGACAAACTCGAATGACAAATTCGAAGCACCACTCATTCGAGTTTAATGAGTTATTCGAGTTTAGTGACAAACTCGAATCTATCCAAGAACAAACTCGAAGGAGTCGGTCACTTTAATCACAATACTCCAAGATTTTAACCATTATAGACGTAGAAAATCATATCCATTAGTCCTATAGGTTCTAATCAAGGATATTTGTAATCAATTTGACATTTCATCGGTTCAAAGTTTGTTATTTTAAACTACAAACTTTCCACCATTAAAACTTAAAAATCCTTTAATTTTGGCTCAAATGGAGTCTAAAACCACCTAAATCTTGTACAACACTATTGATTATACCTAGATTTGTTGGTAATCTCGAACACAAATGGACAAAAGTCGACAAATAGTGTGAAATTCGAAAGACGGCAAAGTCGAAGGAACAAACTCGAGATCTCTCTGATAAACTCGAAGGGTCAAAGAGGTAGGTGATTTATGACTATCACTGTTGACCTATTTATACCAACCTCATTCGAGTTTGTGACATTTCTCGAGTTTACTGTCAAACTCAAGGCCCTGCCAAATTCGAATGTATATTCGAATTTTGCTTGGACTCGAATTTAACCTGAAAGTTCTGAAAATTTCGAAAATCTTTGAAATAAATTCAACTTTTTCAACCTTTTCGAGTAACGGAATAAACTATGCCAAAATTTTTACCCTAAGCACCAGATTTTCACGTAATGTTTATTTTATTCAACTAGGAATGCACACTCAGTAAATTTTGACCTTTTTCCTAAGTAAAAAATAAAATAAAAATAAAAATAAAAATAAAAATGAAAGGAAATAAAATTTTAAAATTAAAATTAAAATAAACTAAGATAACTTAACGTAAAAATTGTGAACAAATATTAAACTTAGACTAAACTATATTATTTAAAATTTACAACCTATACTAAACACTTAATAGGGTATTTTTGACGAGTATAGTCAAAGAAAGATTCAATCAGATAGCGGCGTCAAATACGCACTTTCAGTACTTAAACTTTCACACTTAGGAATTTTTTATTCCTTTGATTGTTTGGCGTGACATACATTTCTAGCCGATTGTTGGTATTATTTCCCCTTTAAACATGTTACATTTCGGAATATCCCTTGGCCTTTTTATTTATCATGAAATTATCTTACGTGACTCAGACATAGACATACTTTTATGATCAAGGCATACACACAATGATTCTAACTTTTTGGTACTTGCAAACTTTCTTTAAAAGGCAAACATCGGACACAGGTGTGTATTTACATACAACAAAGTGTCTTAGTTTGTCTTAAGGTTTATTTTTAAAGCTAGCAAGACAGCGGTGACAGGTCTGTACCGACGTACAACAAAGCGACATGTCTTGCTAACTCGAATCAAAACAGAGGCAACAGGTCTGTACTTACGTACAACAGAGTTACTTGTTTTGACTCTCGACTCAGTATAATTTTTCTATTCATTCCATTTTAAGATGTATCTGATGTTGCTATACATCCCCAGAAAGTTTGCATACCTCATTTATAATCAATGTCTGTATAATAAAAATTAGGACCGATTGGTCATACATCTAATTTAGTGACACGTTTGACTTTTTCTTGAATATTTTATTAGCCTTGAGACTCCCTATATGTATTATGCCTACCAACATATCAAACTAGATAATGTATAACACTTAGAATTTTAGGTGCATTATGTGTGAAAGCTAAACACTTAGAGTTTGTATTAACTGTGCTAATTCTCCTCACTTTGAACCTATGCATCTAAGACTAAACTCCTTTTCTGATATTCTCTTTTTTTGAATTTTTTTTTAATGGTTTTCTCTCTCTTTTCTTTTGTTTTTCATAAAAAGTAGCAAGAAAATAAAATAACCTACTAACTTACTATAAATAGAAACTATCATGAGTTATTAAACTTACTATAAAAAGAAAGAAAGACTACTGCTATAAAAGGAAATAAAACTCTACTAAGGTCAATTCACTCTAGGTTACGCATTCCATTTAGTTGAATCAAATATTCAAAACGTGACTTATCAAAAGCTTTGGTAAATAAATCAGCATTATTATCATCAGTTGCCACTTTTACCAGTTTGATTAAGTGCTTTTCAGCACAATCACATATAAAATAATGTCTTATGTATATGTGCTTGGTTTTATTATGTTTTACTGGATTATTAGTTATAGCAATTGTAGACTGGTTATCTATCCTAATAGGAGTATGAGTGTAAGTCAAACCGTAATCCCGTAATTGTTGTTGTATCCAAAGATCCTGTGAACAGCAACTACCAGCAGCAACGTATTCGGCCTCGCACGTTGACACGGCTACCGAAGTCTGTTTCTTGCATTACCAGGAAACGGCTAATACCTCGAGTTTTTCACATTTTTCAGACTAAATAAATATCTTTACAAGTAAAAATATTGATTTTGATTAAAAACGTGAACTACAACAAAGTACTTCCCGAATTCCAATTTGATAAGCTCGAAAAACCCAAAAACACGTGAGATTAACCGTCCAAAAGCGTCAAGAAACCTAGGATGTATCTTTATGATCACGAAGAACACGAAGAACACCCTGTTGGCTCTGATACCACTTGTAAGGTCTTGCACTACACAGATCTATCTAGACGCGACACACACCAACGAGTGCGGAATCCTCGTTAGCGGCTTGACAGATATAACAATCACACAAAACACGGAGACTATCACAACGTTGTACGATCGACCACGAACGAACCTACGCAATGATTCTCTTCGAAAACACTCACTATCAGCTGATAAACTCGAGATCGCCTTTTGCTAATTGCTCACACGAATTCTGCAAAAGTCTGCTAATGATTCGAGTTAATCCCTAATTATAGAGGTCCATTCGAGTTTGTCATTGGACAAACTCGAATCCAGGCCCAAGGGCCATTCGAGTTTGTCTACATGACACATTCGAATTTATCACCCATGTTAAATTCGAATTTGACCTATATTTTGAATTTCACATGTCCAACTTCTATTTGAATATATGATTTAGCTTATGTTTGAATTAATCTTTGGACTTTATGTTTGAACTTCTTGTAATACATTACATCAAGTTCAAACATACACTCAATAACTTATCAAACACACATATAAGCACATATAAACACATATGTCAAACACTAGTTAGTATGCAATACTTTGTAACATGACTTAGACAAAATGCTAATACCACTTAGACTGCTATCGTCACACAGGGTGTACTAACACCTGGGAATTTGTTTGACAAACATGATCTAGGCCAGTTACAAACGACTGATATTATTTTACAACTGGCAGATCGGTCAACAAAATATCCAAGGGGTATCTTATCAGATGTTATAGTAAATGTAGAAGATTTTTACTATCCGGTTGACTTCCTAGTCTTAGACAATGAGAGTTCCTTTGGAGAGAATCAACCGGCCATTATCTTAGGTAGGCCGTTCTTCGCTACTATTAATGCTCAAATCAATTGTAGAACGGGGGTTGTAGATATTGCCTTTGGAAATCGTAAGCTGCGATTAAATGTGTTCAATTCTTCCACCGCTACTTCAATCGATGCAGAATGTTACATGATAGATGCAGTGGATGATCTTAAGCAGCATGGTTCACTAATAAATACCAAGGATGCCACCGAATTATTCCTTGTTGAGCACAACACTTCCATAATGAACACTGAGCGATGTAATGAACTTGAGACAATCATGGAATCCACACTGAAACCTAAGAAACCACCGTGGACCCATAAAACTGAAAATCTGCCAATTATTTTGCCTCAATCTTCAAGGCCTTCAATAGAACAACCACAGGTTCTAGAATTAAAAGCCTTGCATGCTCATTTGAAATATGTCTTCTTAGGTCAGAATGACACTCTATCAGTCATTATTTCTTCTAATCTGACTGAGGCACAAAAAAAAGCTTTACTGCAAGTATTAGTAAAATACAAAGAGGCAGTAGGTTGGATTGAGTATGTTGTTGCCAACCAACTATCTAGGCTCCTAGTTCTCCCATTAGACTTAATTGATCACATTAGGGACTCCTTACCTGATGAACAATTATTATCCATTTTCAAAATACCATGGTTTCCATTAGACACAAGTTAAATGGGCCACCAATAATATGCTAGTCTCTGAACTAATCAGGTTAAGAAGATCCCAAACATAATTAGGCTAGTATAGGAGCAGTATGTCTGGCTGAAGACGTAAAACTTAGCGCTTCCTGGGAGGCAACCCAGAGAACTTTGTGGGTATGTTTGTGGAACTCTCACGAGACAACACTCATCCACTCAGGATACCGAGGGGTTTAACGGCTTGTTTCACGTGCTAAGTGCAATCGTGATTCCCTACGAAAATGCGGATTAGTTTTAATTATTTCTTTGTTTAAGTTTAATTGTTTTAGTGTCACCAACTAAGTTGGGGAGGGTTTCCAACCCAATTTTAGTTGTTCCTAGACTTAAGTTTATTTGTTTATGCAAGTGTGCTAGTTTAATGTAGGTTATTTTTTTACTTTAGTTTCATCTATCCCAAATAAGCAAAGTATCTTATTAAGAACGTAATTGTGTTCATTATCTGCTCATTTATAAGTGTGTCTATGTGACGAGGACGTCACAATTGTCTAAGTTGGGGAGGGTAGGTTCTATGAAATGTTTAATATGATCTAATGAGCCCCCACAAGATAAATTATTTATTTTAGACTGAAACTTGACCACCTGGGCAGAGAGCTACGACATATCATGAACATCAGATCTGGGCATATTGGAAAGGAGGTTTGACATCATGAGCATTTTCAGGCTGGTAACTTCTTAAATAATATCTTTGGTCCTCTTCATCCTTACTAATAATCAGGTACTATCGTTCCTTGCTCTTCACATATATCATATTTTGATTTGCTTGTTTGGGTTAGAATTTTAATTTTTGTACTTTATTTCAATAGTTGAGTGTGTTTGATTTTAATTGTCGAGTCCATTTGAATGTGAGTACTTAGTGTCAATGCAGTCTTTTAAGTTTCGCTAATGGTTCTTGTTTGCCGATCAGGTCGTGGAAAATGATGAAATAGAAAAATGTACCCAGAATTAGTTAGTGTTAGTAAGGAATTCTAGAATTATGTTAAGAGTCGTGATAATAACTAACATTTTTAGTGTAAGTTGAGTTCAAGTAAGTTAACATATATTTGTGCTTAAATGAAAGTAATGTGTCAAAAGATTTTGAAAAACTCATGCAATAAGGGGGAGAGCTTAATCATGTTTTTAGCCTCAAAAAAGTTCGAGGGTAGCCTAGTTGGTTCGGGAAATTAAGTCCTTAGGGGTACCATTCATGCCTGATCCCCTAAAGTCATCTGGTTTGGGAGCGATTGACCCAAATCCCGCTACATGGACCAACTAGAAAAGCTATGGTAAAAACTTGAGTTAAAAAAAAATAGTAGATATAAGCGTGATAATTAAAAGTAATATCTTATCGTATACATGCATAGAGGGAAAAGATGGTCAAAAGACCCACATGTTTTAAGCTTGTAACCTTGAGCTAAAAGAGTAATTTCCAAAAGTGAGATGCATTATAATTACTTAGAGAAAATGTGTTTTAACCGAAAATGTTCTTTAGCTTATATTAAAAATTTTAATGCATTATTGTGAAGGCTGACTTAACCTAGATTAATTCGAACACACTGCTAATACAGTCGGTACATAGTTAGTTCTGATTCTTAAGCTTGTTCGAGGACGACCAAGAGTTAAGTTGGGGAGATTTGATGAGTCTATAATTTATATGGTTTCAGAGTCATTTTATGTTCATTTTAAGCACCGATACTTCGTAAAATCCATTCTTTTACATCATATTTGTGTTTCAGAGTCCGGAAGTCATTTCAAAGCACCACGAGCAAATTCAACGCAAACCGAGCAGGTCGAGGAGCAGGCCTGCGCCCCCCCCCCCCTGTGCCCCAGGTCTGCGCCCTAAAAGTTCCAGATACATTCCAGCGCATGCCAGCAAAACCCAAGCCACATCCGGGCGCAGGGGGGACGCAGGCATGCGCTGGGACGGCGCAAAAACGCATTTTTCAGCCCTGGAATCCCTAAAATCGACTCCTCTATAAATAGAGGTCGATGGCAGCCATTGAGAGAGGACCCGACGTGTGTGAAAGTGTGCCGAAGCCCTGCTGGAGTGGATCTACGATACAAGAACGAAGACGATCATTCGCAAGCTACCCAACGACTCAGATTTACAATTGTGAAGAGCATACGATGAGCGGCTAATCCCATTAGCCGTTTTGCGGAGGATCTACTGCTAAGTTTACTCTACTTTAACTTCTCGTGCTTTGATGTATTTGTATTAAATGAGATCTATCATGTGTATGCAAATGATAAGCATTCGGCTATGATTATGATTGTATGTTTTGATTGGTAAAAGCAAGATAGTTTATCGTGGTACTATTATTTGTGTCGAGTCCATTAGCTTAGGGATTAAGACAAGCATTAATATTGCATACGCTATGCCGAGAGTTATTTGTTAAAACATGTTTGATTAATTTAGTCGCGCAATTGATTATCTCTATGTGATCGTTGAATGAAATTATAGTGGGTAACACTTATGTCGTGGTGATTCCGTGAATGGTTATTCTCTCTTGATTGTTAATCTATTACGTTGGTTATTTTGTTATTAATTCTAGTCACAAAGCAATAATAATCATTGATCTAAACAACTCATTCAAATCCACAAATTCACAATTTACGGTGCTTTCAATAAAACTTATAAGGCTAATTACCTAACACTAATTAAAAATTCACTCCCTGTGGATTCGACCATTACTTCCCTACGCTAGTAGTTATGTTTAAGAATTATTTCTGCGGGTCACAACGATAGCCCGTCAGGGTCCTTCAAGGACTTTATGATAGGAGCCCTACCATAGTTTAGAGGTGGGGTTGAGCCAGGCATGTAGATGGCTTGGGAACGAGATATAGAGGCGACGTTTCAAGTTGCTCACGTGGATCCTAGAAATATGGTTGGATATGCAACCTATTTGTCGAGAGGCGGGGCTTCCCAGTGGTGGAAGTCCATCGAGTCTTTTATGACACCATCTGTGACATATGATATGACTTGGGACCAGTTCCAGGCGGTATATGAGTACTCACAGTTCCCAACACAGCACATTGATACAGAGAGCCGAAAGGCATATGTTTTTATCGACAGATTGAGATCTGTCATCCATGAGTTCGTCGGGCTGCATGACACTCCTACATTTTCTAGAGCCTTAGAGATGGCTCATATGAGAGAGAGAGAGAGAGAGAGAGATAGAGAGAGATAGAGAACAGAAGGAGCAGCCGCCTGCACAGCGACAGAGGATGGAGACGTCTGAGTAGTCCCCTATTTATTAGATTTCACGAGACACTCCTAGAGACAGACAGCCAGATCATTAGCGATTCCAGGGACAGAGTTCTGGGTCCCTTAGAGATAGAGACAGAGACAACGGTAGAGATCAGAGACCAAGAGGGTCAGGCCAAAGTCAAAGTCAGAGGTTTGGGACGCCTAGCCAGAGTCAGACTTCACGATTCAGTGCTCTGAGTCAGAGTAGTGTGGGACATGGGTCCCGGCCGTCAGGGAGTCGTTCTGACAGTTCGTTTGGCGAGAGAGATTACCATAGGTGCCGACGCCGTCATGTCGGGTCGTGTATGCCCAAGCAGCGAAGATGTTATACATGTGGAAAGTTTGGTCACACTATAGCTACTTGTACTTCTAGAGATTCCATGTGCGTTCGATGTTAGAAGCTAGATCACATTGCGAGAGATTACCCGGAGATAGGTACAGCTGCATCGGGAGCGAGTACTAGCGGGACCAGAGCCGAGCCCGCATCTTTGAGTTGTCGAGAGGCAGTTTCAAGAGCTCGTGGTAGGGTATTCCAAGCGATGGCAGAGGAGGCCAGAGAGTCGACGGACGTGGTATCCGGTACGTACATTCTGAATGGGTTTAGTGCTCGTGTATTGTTTGATTCTGGAGCAGATCGCTCTTATGTGTTTGTTACTTTTTGGGCGTATTTTTTTGTTTCTTCTACTGCTTTATCTGTTCTGTTGATTGTCGAGAGGATTGATGGGAGTATGACGCTAGTGCGCTGAATATATAGCCAGTGTGTGTTAGAGATTGATGTGCATTGGTTTTTGATTGATCTGCTACTGATTGAGATTAGTAGCTTCGATGTGATTGTGGGTATGGACTGGATGACTGCCAGACATGACGATATTCTATGTGCAAAGAAGATGATCTGTATACCCATTTTAGACAGTGAGAGTGTTACTGTGTACGGGGAAAGACGCCGAGGCGAGATCGGTATTGTTTTTATGGCCAGGGCTCAGAGATATGTCTCTAAGGGGTGTGAGACCTCATTCGCTTATGTAGTTGACGTCCGTAAAGAGAAGAAGACCATAGAGGATATACCTGTGATCAGAGAGTTCCTTGAGGTATTCCCAGATGAGTTACCTGGGTTACCACCAGATCGTCAGGTTGAGTTTTGTATCGATCTTATCCCTAGATCGGTGCCTATAGCTAAGACGCCTTATAGGCTGGCACCGACTGATATGCGAGAGATGATGTCACACCTACAGGAGCTATTGGATCGTGGATTTATCCGTCCGAGTTCATCCCAGTGGGGAGCGCCTGTGCTATTTGTGAAGAAGAAGGACGGCACCATGCGGATGTGTATCGATTATAGAGAGTTGAACAATGTGACAGTGAAGAATAGATATCTGCTTCCACGCATCGATGACTTGTTTGATCAGCTTCAGGGTTCGAGTTATTTCTCGAATATTGACTTGAGAACTGGTTATCATCAATTGTGAGTTAGAGAGGAAGATGTACTGAAGACTGCGTTTCGGACTCGATACGGACACTATGAGTTCTTGGTGATGCCCTTCGAATTGACTAATGCACCCGCGTCTTTCATGGATTTGATGAATAGGGTGTGTAGATCTATGTTGGATCGGTTCGTGATTGTGTTTATTAACGACATCCTGATCTATTTGAGAAGTGCCGAGGACCACGAACAGCACTTGCGAGAGGTTTTAACTGTGCTGCGAAAAGAGAGACTAAATGCGAGTTCTGGTTGCGAGAGGTACATTTTTTGGTCCATGTAGTGAGTGCTGGGGGTATTCAAGTGGATCCGGCGAAGATAGAGGTCGTGATGAGTTGGGACCCGCCCAAGACAATGCCTGAGGTACGTAGTTTTCTGGGTCTTGTTGAGTATTTTTGACGATTTATCCAGGACTTTTCAAGGATTGCCATGCCGTTGACGAGATTAACACGGCAGTCTGTGCCTTTTGTGTGGTCCGATGAGCAGGAGTGTGCTTTCAAAGAGTTGAAGACCCGGTTGTGTCAGGCTCTAGTGTTGGCATTACCAGAGGGGATAGATGATTTTGTTGTGTATTGTGATGCGTCCGGTAACGGGTTGGGTTGTGTTCTGATGCACAAGGCAAAGTGATGGCGTATGCATCACGACAGCTGAAGACGTAAGAGGAGAACCATACTGTGCATGATCTTGAGTTAGACGCCATTGTATTTACTTTGAACATTTGACAACATTATATGTATGGATCTCGATTCATTGTGTATACCGAGCATAAGAGTCTTCAGTATCTAATTAGTCAGAAAGAGTTGAATATGAGACAGCGGTGCAACTTAGAGCTACTGAATTATGATTGCGAGATACATCATCCCAGTTGAGCGAACATCGTGGCTGATGCATTAAGCCGCAGGGCGTGCGGCCAGGCTGTGATTTCCCTAGCTACGAGACTTGAGATTACTTCGACCCTAATTGAGAGTTTGAGTTTGGCGCAGCAAAAGGGTCTACGAGCCGAGAATGTGAAGAGAGAGCGGCTTATTGGGCAGACTGAGACTTTATTCAGAGATGACAGAGGGTTATATGTGTTCCATGACCGAGTATGGGTTCTGAGAGTTGGGAATCTTCGCCAACTGATACTTGACGAGTCGCACTGGTCAAGACTGTCTATCCATGTCTATCCACCCCGGGAGCACCAAAATGTACAGAGTTCTGTGTGAGTTCTATTGGTGGCCAGGGATAAAAAGAGATGTAGGTCGTTATTTCGAAGAGTGTATGACTTGTTTGCGTGTGAAAGCAGAGCATCAGAAGCCTCACGGTCATCTGCAGCCTCTAGAGATCCCTGAGTGGAAGTGGTATCATACTACGATGGATTTTATCGTTAGACTTCCCCTCACGGTCAGAGGCAATGATATGATTTGGGTGATTATGAACAGATTGACGAAGATTGCACACTTCTTGGCAGTTCGCGGCACCATTACCATGGATCAGTTGGCACAGCTGTACATTAATGAGGTGGTATCGAGGCACAGGATTCCGAAGTCGATTACGTGTGACAGAGATACTCGGTTTACTTCGCGATTCTGGCAAAGTTTTCAGTAGGAGTTAGGCACCAGAGTACAGTTGAGTACAATGTACTGACCTCGGCCTGACGGGTAGACAGAGCGTACAAATTAAACTCTCGAGGATATGTTGCGAGCTTGCACGATTGAATTCAGTGGTAGTTGGGACGTACATCTACCGTTAGTGAAATTCGCGTGTAATAACAGCTACCATGCCATTATCAAGATGGCTTCGTTTGAGGCATTATATGGGCGTAAATGCTTAACCCCTGTGTGTTGGGGTGAGGTCGGCGAGCGACCTATTAACGGGCCTGAGCTGTTACAGGAGACGAGTGATAAGGTGGCGCTGATTCGCGAGCACATGAGAGTTGCCCAGAGTCGACAGAAGAGTTATGCTGACCGTTGACTGACTGAGTTAGAGTTCAGAGTTGGGGACAGGGTTATGCTGAATATGTCACCGTGGAAAGGAGTTATCACATTCAGGCACGGAGGTAAGCTGAGTCCGCGGTATATCGATCGGTTTGAGATCATCGCCATAGTTCGAGATCAGGCATACAGACTGAGACTGCCTTCAGAGTTGGCTGGCGTGCACGACACGTTCCATGTGAGTCATCTGAGAAAGTGGCTGGCCAAATACGATCAGTATGTACCGTTGTCTGAAATCACTATTGACGATTAGCTGAGGTATGTTGAGCAGTCCGAGGCCATTACCGACCGGAAAGTAAAGAAGCTGAGGAACAAGGAGATTATGTTAGTATTCGTTCAGTGGAGACATCATAAGGGTACTAGCGCTACCTGGGAGCCTGAGTTAGAGATGAGGAGTCGTTATCCGCACCTGTTTCAGACTTCGAGTTAGATTCCGAGACAGAATCTCTCTAAGAGGGGAGGATTTGTAACATCCCGACATTTGACCTGGTACGTGGATATATTTTAGTGGATATTTTAAATTATTAATATCGTGTTGGTCGAATAGAATCCCGATTAGTGGATTATACATGTTGGGATTGAGATATATGTGTCGATGGGTTGTTATTTTAGTGGATTATTAATAATTATGAGATCACGGATATAAGTAATGCCGCCACAACTTTAGCGCAAACACAACTGCAGCCAACTCTAAATCATGTGTTGGATAATTCTTCTCGTAGTCTTTTAACTGTCGAGACGCATAAGCAATCACCTTACCTCGCTGCATTAGAACATATCCCAGACCATGTAGTGACGCATCGCTATAGACAACAGTCATCGCTACCCTCGGGTAAGGCAAGAATCGGTGCATTACTCAAACACTCCTTCAGGAATTGAAAAGTCTGCTCCTGAGACTCACCCCACACAAACTTCACATTCTTCCTCGTCATGGTTGTCAATGGCACAGCAATCTTGGAGAAATCCCGAATGAAACGACGATAATAACCAGCTTACCCAAGGAAACTCCTCACTTCGGAAGCATTACGAGGTTGGACCCAATTCATAATGGCCTCTATCTTCGTCTGATCCATAGATACACCCTCACCACTGATCGTGTGGCCTAAGAACTGTACGCTCGGGATCCAGAATTCACATTTGGAAAATTTTGCATACAATTTTTCTGCCTGCAGTATCTCAAGTAACTGTCTCAGGTGGATAGCATGCTCGGCTTTAGACTTCGAGTACACCAGAATATCATCAATAAACACATTTAACTGATTTGTCCAACATCGGACGACAAACCATGTTCATTAGATCCATAAATGCGGCAGGTGCGTTGGTTAAGCTGAACGGCATCACCAGGAACTCATAATGTCCATATCTGGTCTGAAAGGCGGTCTTAGGAATATCATCTTCATGAATCTTCAGCTGGTGGTATCCCGACCGAAGGTCAATCTTAGAAAAACAACATGCTCCCTGCAGCTGATCGAATAAGTCATCATTTCGTGGCAACGGGTATTTGTTCTTGACGGTCACTTTGTTCAATTCTCGGTAGTCGATACACATCCGAAAAGTGTCGTCCTTTTTCTTCACGAACAAGACTGGAGCACCCCAAGGTGAAGTGCTCGGTCGAATGAAGCCTCGGTCTAGTAACTCTTCCAGCTGAGACATCATCTCCTTCATCTCTGTTGGTGCTAATCGGTACGGTGCACGAGCGACCGGGCTGCCCCTGACACTAAATCAATCTGAAACTCAACGTCTCTGTTGGGGGTAAGCCAGGTAATTCATCAGGGAACACCTCAGGAAATTCCCGAACAATCGGCACATCCGAAACTGACTTCTTAACTTCAGAAGAATCGATGGCATAAGCAAGAAAAGATCCACAACCTTTAGCAATTCTTCGTCGAGCCTCAACCATAGAAATTAGTCCCATGTCCCCCACGTGTTTCTCACCATACACACAGATTTCTTCATAAGAATCGACAGAAATTCAAATCATGCGTCTAGAACAGACAATCTGAGCATCATTGGCTGCTAGCCAATCCATGCCCACAATCACATCAAATCCCCCGATAACCATTAGAATAAGATCAATGCTAAAGTCTTTACTCTCTAGGCTGAGTGTACACCCTCGATAAATCTCAGATACATAATCACAGTGCCATTTGCAGTTTCAACAGATTTAGGAATAGAAAGCACAGAAGCAACAATACCCAATTGACGAGCAAATAAAGTAGACACAAACGATCGGTTTGCACCAGAGTCAAATAGCACACGAGCAGGTAAATTATCAAGTAAGAATATACTAGTGACCACATCTAAAGTCTCCCGGGCCTCATCGGCAGTGATCTGGAAGGCACGTGCCTTCATCTTCGGTGTCTCATCTCTTCTCGGCTGACCCGAGTTACCTCCTGGACGTTGGATTGACATCGTACTCCCGGTCTGTGCCTGCCCTCACCTCGGGCAGTCTCTCGAGTAGTGCCCCTGTACCCCACAATCAAAACATACCACTGGTGACTTGGGACAATTCACACGTCGATGCCCAAATTCCCCACAATGATGACAAGCAGGTGATGACCCCATACACTGCCCCAAATTTCGTTTCCCACACCTCTGACAATCTCTCTGTGACTGTGACTGAGACTGTGATCGTGATCCCGAACGGGAAGCTGATGAAGCTGCCTGTCTCGTAGAGCCCTGAAATCGGCCACCCTATCCCTACTGGTTTGGTCTTCGGTGATGAGAAGATCCAGATGAGAATCCTGTTGAATGGGACTGAAACTGTTGTGGGCTTTCAAACCTACCCCTCTTAGCTAAAGGTGGGAGCATGCACGAAGAAGTCGACCTCTGCATATCACTCTCGCGCTTTCGCGCACTCCCTCTTCTAACATCAGAAACTTTTGCAATATCACAAACTCTCATATTCCCTGTCGAAGACCGTCAACAAACCTATCAATCTTTTGTTCCTCGTCTATCGCATACCTCATCGCAAACTTAGATTTCTCTCTGAACACTACCTCATACTCGGTAACTGACATCTCCCCTTGCTCAAGCGCTAAAAGTTCTTTCTCCAATTGTTTCACCATATCAGTCGGACAATACTGCTCATTGAATCTTCGAGTAAATTGCTCCCATATCATGGACTGGATCAAATCAAATCCCACTGCTCCCTCAATATTCACCCACCACGTACCAGCTCGTCCTACTAACATACCCGCTGCCTAGGTAACTCTGTCTGAATCACAGCAATGACTCAGACGAAAGGCACGCTCCATGCACTGAATCCACTCCAGATCCTTTACCGGCTCATTCTCTCCCGCAAACTCTTTGGCTCCACAGCCTTTGAATTTCTTGAATGATGTTCTCTCAGATTTTCCAGCTTCAGTACCAGACCCAGTTTTCTTTTCCTCGGTCGAAGGTGTCTTATGCTCATTTTCCCCATTACCAGATTAGATGTCGCTATCAATTGCTTTATCTCCTCTCCATCCGTCCTTTTGCCATGGCATGACGCACATACTTTGTCACATACTTCATGATATGATTCTCCTGTGCCATGATTGGGTCTACCTCCTCATCATCATCTTGCTCGTCCTCAGTGTTCTCAAGGTTAACAGACTCAACGTTCGCATTCATGTTTTCGTTCACCCGACTTTGGCTATCGTCCTCTTCGACGATGGGCCTGAAATTTAGAGTTTCATGCATTTGATTTATTCTCTTTATGATGTTAACGCTAATAATCATATAAGCTCTTGTCAATTATAGATATCTCTCTGTTGTACAGTTTTATAATTCACGTGTTCATAACTTGAGTTATTATTATCAATCAATTCCTTTGTTAGGGGTACATTCATATTTATAAGCACATATTTCCTATATTACCCCTACCCAAGTCCTATGGTTTCTTAAAATGTCATATATCCCGTATTAGTCATCACTTATTCTAACAGTGATCATGCAAATTCTAAGGTTTAAGAAAGTACCTAACAGATACTTAATTCACTTAAACCAAACATGTCTCTGATATTGAAACACCCGTCCTAAGTTCTATGGAACGATTACAAGATCTCTATGTTATAAGCACCTCAAAATACAGGATAAATAAATTTTTTTCTCAAAGGATAATATATAGTGCAGACAACTATCCAAAAACATCATCAGAGTACGCTTACAAAATCAGAGTATTACATGCCAATCTTAATTAATAAAGTCTACGGATCTTCCCGATCCCAAAAGTATCATAATAAAACTAAGGCATGAGAATCTCGAAAGCATCTCTATCTCTTCAACACGTAGTTCAACATCAATGAGAACTCTGGCCCATAGTGGCCTTGCCCTTATCAGCAGAACCTGTAAAATATAAGTCCCCCAACGGGGTATGCAATCGCCTAGCAAGTAACAAATTTAAAAACACAACATACACATATAACAAGGGTAGAATAATTGTTGGGCATAGATCAACAGACTACAGTTCCGGCTCGCCCGGAATAATTCACGGCTGGAGACATATCTAGGCATGCGGCTCGCCCGACATGCTAGCGCACCGACTCGCTCGGTGTGTGTTTTGCCACACGAAGTAGCATCACACTCTCATTGATGTATCATAATATCTCCATCACAGTATGCATGCCGTAGTATCTCACATATACATGGTAATAATTTAACATGGCAAAACAATCTCAATAATTTTATCATGGCAATATCTAAGAATTCTCATGGCAATCATAATAAGTCAGATATCAAGTTCAAGTAGTCACATATGAATATTATGCATTTAAATAAGTTACTCACATAGTCTGCAAATCAGCACGTTCCATAGTTTCCCTCAATCTTGAAGTTCAGTATAAACTCTAGCAATAATATTCAAGCTCTAGCCAAAGCCCAACACAACACTACTGTAGTCTTGATACCATAATATAAAATTTCGCTATTAATATTTAACCATCTTACGATATGTGTTTTATTTAATCCTTTCCGTTTTGCATCCAATATTGGCGTTTATCTTTAACAAAATTATTTTGACATTCGAATTTAATTTATAAAGTAAGAGTCCCAATTAATATAAGTTTCTCTTGTAAAAGTTTAGATAAATATTTAAATTAACTATTCGTGTTTATATACTAAATAATCTCTAAATAACTTATTAATTTAATATTCAAATCCATTTAAACATTAAGTAGTCTCTCAATCATAATTCAATTATATTAACCCACAACTAAAGCAAGATGAATCAACCTATGTATATTTTAGTTAGTTAAAGTTCAAAAGATAAATAAATTAATTATCTAACTTCACCAATTATATTAGTCCATACTAATATAAATAAACCAAAACTAAGAAATTAGTGGCAACCAAACCAATAGTAGTGCAACCCATCTAATTTGTTTATCTATTTTCTTAGCCCAAATTAAATAATTATAACATTTATAAATTGACCTACCCAATCAATTAAATAAATGAGTCCAACTAATTTAAATTTGGCCCAAATCTTACTTAATTAAAGTCCATACATACTTCCCAACTACTTAATCTAGCTCAAATTTCATTTTAATTTAAAAAAAAACCCAAATCTCAATTTTAATTCAAAGGCCAATGTCTATTTTTAATTCAAGGCCCAACTTACTTTTTAATATGTGTGTGTCGTGAGCAGTGGCAAAAAGAAAGGGAAAAAACAGAATAGGGGCGCAGGTAGCAGACAAGCACGGCCAAGAGAGAAGAAAAGAGGGCAAGGCGGCTGTCGGGCGGCCACTGGCGGCGGCGTCGCTCCCCTGCCGGTCGGAATCCGGTATATAACTCACCCCATCTCCATCTTTCATATTTGATTTCTCTTTTATAGATTTCAACCCTTTTTTTTCATCTAAATCTAAAATATCATTAAATTTGTTTTAAGAGATTTAATATCAAATCTTTCATGTAATCATAATGTAACATCATATTCTTCTTTCTAATAGTATTTTTATCATTTTGATATCAAATTTCAGATTATTTCTTAAACCCACTTAGAACTCACTTTGAAGCTTCAACAATGGTGGTGGGTTTGGAATGAAGAAGATGATGAATATTATGGTCAATAGGCATTTATTTTCAGTTTATAAATCCATTCCAATACTTATTTCCATCAAGTATACCCAAAAAAATCAAAGTGACGAGGATTGAATGTTATAGTTACCTCAAGGGTTATGAAGAACAATAAAGAGGTTGATGGAGGAGCTTCTCTCCCAATGCTCCAACCACTAATTCTTTAACTCAAAAGCTTTTCTATGTATGTAAACTACAAATTTGCAATGAAATAGTAAAAGATGAAGGTTGAAATTTATAAAGAGGGCTAATAAGACAGCGGGGGGAACAAAAGAACCATTGGTTTATCTTGATCATGGTGGCAAGTCTAGTGATGGTGCAGAATTGTCTCCAAGTGAGACAAAATACAACTCCAAAATAATACTTTTAAATCATTTATCACACTAATTATATAATCTAACTTTTGGGATGTTACATGCTCGTCCGTCATCGCGGCCGCGATAAAGGTAGCGCGGGCGGGAAAGTGTGGCCAGCGATTGTGAGCGTGGCTGTGATGACCTAAGTACGGGTTGTGATCCGGGTGTTTTGGGTCGGGCTCGGTTTTGGGCTTTGAGACCCGTTTGGAGTTATTTTTGGGGTCCAGTTCAGTTACAGGGTCTGTATTTGGGTCCGTTTTGCGTATCAGTCGGGTTTATACTAATATTCTGGGATCCGTTATGTACACAGGGTTGAGCCGACAGTGAACCAAGCCGCGATAGATTTCCGTACAGCGGGTGATCAGATAGACAGGCGAGTACCCGAGTCTTTTCAAACGAGCGTCTATTTTACGAGTCCTATTGCGTTATCTATGTGATTGTGGTGTGTTGTATATGAGACAGAGATGTGACGCCTCAGGTATGATTCTATCTACCTTTATTATATGTGTTATGTGTATGTAATCTAAGATCGATTCCAGAGTATCCGCGATACGCGATCGCTCAGGTTGATTGTCCCTAACCAGTCATGAAGTATGAGATCATATATATATACGGAAGTGTTATTGTTAGGTCGCTCATGTGTTTATTGAGTGCTAACCACTGCTATGTGTAGTCTGTTAGCTGGGGACCGACGTCCCCTTGAGATTGAGATGTGCACTGAGTTTTGAGCTTTCATCAGAGATGATGAGGTGTATTTGAGTTATTTATATTGAGATATTTGTGATTCTATATGTGTTATGTGTTTATTTCTTCAGAGTCTAACCATCGCGTACTCACAAGCTTCCCAGCTTACGCTTTCGAGTCTAACATATTCATGTAATTAGAAAGGTGAGCAGCAGTAGAAATAGGAGCTAGAGTTGATAGAGATCGGTGTATTCTCTGATGTATGATGATAATAGCTTTTGGGAAACTGTCAAACTGTATTTGTGTATTTGTTCAGCATGTATATGATAGCTAGTAGCCAGACCTTGTATGATACCTTAATTGCGTTGAATATCTGTACCAGACTTATGAGACATTTGTATTAAAGTTTTTATTATCAGTGATTTGCGTTATCCTCTGACATGTGTATTGTAGAGTTATCGAGATAATGTCACTAATGATATTGTGTTGACGTGACTTTTATGTGTTAAAGAGAGGGTGTTACGATAATAAATAATAAATTGTATTTATCTTTTATATTTACTAATCTTTATAGATATTACAAACAATATAATATATTTATCTTTTAGTTTATTATATGAATAATAAAGTGTAATTATATTTTTAGGTGGAACTTGGTGATGCCATGTAGAAATATGTGTTCTCTTTTATTATATAGATTTAATCGATCATATATCGGTACCGTACCGAGTGGTACCAAAAAATTTTTGAGACATAACATTAGTATCGAGTACCGAACCAATTATAGAATTTTTTGGCAGACAAGCACGGCCAAGAGAGAAGAAAAGAGGGCAAGGCGGCTGCCGGGCGGCCACTGGCGGCGGCGTCGGTCCCCTGCCGGTCGGAATCCGGTATATAACTCACCCCATCTCCATCTTTCATATTTGATTTCTCTTTTATAGATTTCAACGCATTTTTTTTTCATCTAAATCTAAAATATCATTTAAATATGTTTTAAGAGAATTTTTGGTACCGGTACGATATCGGCCCCGGTACAGTACCAGTTCAATTTTGGAATTTCAGTAAAAAAAATTTCACAAAGATACAAACGGTCAAACAAATTTTGCATAAACATATATTGAAACAATTGAATTTGTCAAAATTGAAAAAATTACAGAAACATATATTGAAACAATCAAATGTATTACAAAAACATATATTGAAACACAATTACAAAGACATATTGAAAAATTACAGAACATATATTGATACTAACATGAAAAATTACAAAAACATACAGAAACATATATTGAAAAATTCAAAACACTGAACACACACAATGACACAAATATACCATGATAATTGACACATCAATACATATACAATTATGTGTTGCTGCTGCTTCTCTCCTTTTGAGTTTTTCGGTTCTTGCAAGCTTAGTCAGGTGGGCCAAAACTTATTTACATGGATTATATGTAGATATTTATGGGCAAAAAAAATTTTGTTTGGGTTGGCCATGGCCCAACCTGGGCTCTTATCGGCTACACTAATAGATACAACTTATGTAAACATGTACGTTTTCACATAGTTATTGTGTGTTTGTGGTTTTTTGTAAGTTATATTGTATTGTTTGATTTAAACGTGATTATGAAAAATAAATTAAAAATGTTTTTAAAGGTAGTTACTCTGATATTACACAAAACATGTGGTGCTAATTTGAATATATATGTATGTGTGTGTGTGTGATCAATCAATTGAGAAGTTAAATATACCTTGAGAAAATGTGAAAAGCACTGTAATTCGTTTTTTTTTATATTAATTGATCATTTTTTGAATATATAAGTAATGAATCATAAATCCAGATTAACTGAATCAACAATTCATTACTTGTTTTTGCAATGATTAATAAGTTTTTGAATTTGTATATAATGAATCACAAATTCAAAAATAAGTGAATCAATGTACAAAATCAATATACAAAATTAATGAATCATAGTGTTTTTCACACTTTCAAAATATATTTAGATTCTCATGATAACTTAAGTGTGTGTGTGTATGAGATATTTGTGCAAAAAACCTTCAAGTTTGATCATTTTTGTGATTAAAACCCCAATTTTTTTTCATTACATTAAAATCTTCCAACTAACTAAAACTTACCAAAATGAGAGTTTTTTTCTAAAAAAAATGACTAGCAACTTGATGACCCGGTTGCAATCTGCTGACCAATCCTTCGTCTCTGACGTACATCTTTTCCAGCAAATTCACTTGTTTGTGCTTTATGATTCAAGTTCACATTTTTTTTTCGAAAATCTGTGTTTTTTTGTTGAAATTTACTTTTTTGGCAAAATTCTGTTGATCACGGATGACTCGTCGATGGTGGCCTGTGGCTTTCAATCAGTTACAACCGGTAATATCTTAATTCCGTGAGTTTTTTATTTTAATCACAAAAATGACCCAACTTAAAGGTTGTTTCACAAATATCCATGTGTGTGTATGTGTTGAGAGAGAGAGAGAGAGAGAGAGAGAGAGAGAGAGAGAGAGAGAGAGAGAGAGAGATTTGGTGTTGATTTAGGTATTGCCTTTCAAGAAAATAGTTATTTACGTTATCCCATTTGAATACATACGAAAATACCCTTATAAAAATATGTTACCAACTGAATTTCTTTCCTAGCCGTATACATTCCAGAATTGGTGATGTTACAAAAAGTTTAGAAGACAATATTTTGTAATTATCGAATTTAATTTTATATAACGTCTCTTTTGCCATTTTAACAACTTTCATAGGTATATATTTGTTTTACCATGTTTAGTTAGAAATACGTTCTCTCTACATAACTAGGGTTCTTATGAGTACATTGATTTTCTTAAATTTTAAACCAAGCATTTGATTGTCTCTTTTATCTTAATTGATTATCGGGTCAATCCTATTTGGATTGTTACGATAACAAGTGGCCTAATGTTTACCAAATACTTTAAAAACAAGTTGAGGATGTGTTAGCCGAAAGGTTGTTTTTGTTTTAGTTTCTACTTTCTCACATGGCGTGCAATGGCTCAAAACCAAACTGAATTGACTGGATTCAAACCAGAAAATGACGAAAATATGAACCAAAATCCATACAAATCTTTTTCTAATGATTTTTTCAATACAAAAATCAAAATTGGGTCGAAATGAGCCAAACCTGAACAAATAATGAAAAATATCGATATTGGAAACCAAACTAAACGGTATTAATCTACGGGTACCTGATATCTCTGACTTCTTCACTCAGTTTTTCTGTTTAATCTCAAGTTGTGCACACCCTCCACCACTCGAAGCTCAAATGTTGAAGATGTGAGTATTCACTTGCTAAAATTGTCATGAAGCATCCTAGTGGCTTCTCAATATTTTTGTTATATTACTTTAAAAAACCCGAAAATCAAAATCAATTCTCGTCGTAAAAATTTAGAGAAATTATTTAATTTTCAGAAAAAATAAAAAGTAAATTGTTGAGAAAATAGCATATTATTGCTCTTTTTTTTCCATGCATATGACATGTTGCCTTACAGCCTTATTACACACGAAAAGTAGAAGCTTGAAGATTATG
This sequence comes from Centrapalus pauciflorus, assembly GCA_020465985.1. NCBI lineage: Eukaryota > Viridiplantae > Streptophyta > Magnoliopsida > Asterales > Asteraceae > Centrapalus > Centrapalus pauciflorus. The sequence continues at coordinate 53,985 of JAANYP010005284.1, forward strand.
CAATAATACATTCACAAGTTGATTGCTAAAAAAAATCAATCTTGCTTCGAATTCAGGATAGCCACTCCCCATCCATTCCTTCAATTTCACCAATGTCCATGCTGCATACATAAAAGACAAATAAAAAAAAAGAATTTTAATGCCTCAAAAACATATATTTAATAATAAAATTTGAAGACTGCCTTTATAAAAATAAGATTTAAGAACAAATTCAATTCGCACGTTACCAACGTACTTTTTCAAATGTATTAATATGGTAAATAAACTTTTTTTTTTCTTACTCATATGATACACATACTTTAGTTTTCCATTACAATATTAAACATTAATGCATCAACCGAACTCTATGTAGAAATATATCATATTGAAATAGAAAACTAAAGTATATGTACCATATGGGTAAGAAAAAAAAAAGTTTATATGACACGTTAAAACATTTGAAAAAGTACGTTGGTACTATGCAACCGTAACTTAACCCTACTTACTTTAACATACGTTTGATATATTGGTTTAGGAACATATGTCGTAAGTTTAATTTAGTTTCTTTTCAATGCATTTTGTAAGCGTCAATGGCATGAAAATCAGTTGAGTATAGTAAAAACTTGCATGACCTATATTGATTTTGAACTATTTATTCTGGAAACAAGATTTTTTTTTTTTTTTGAACGGCTGGTGTGGTGGTTATCACCTAGGCCCAAGTGCCGACAGATCCCGGTTCGATCCCCACCATAATCTCCTAGTTAGATTAAAATCTCCATTGTTAGATTAGATCACCTGAAGGGAAAAACCCCAAAATCCGCCTCTAGTGAGGATCGAACCCGGGTAACAACCATCCCCAAACCCCTTATGGAAACTTGATGGCCATCAGGGCAAGTCCTGATGGTTGAAACAAGATTATATGACCAATTATTCTGATTTAGTTTTTATAAAATCATTGTTAATGTCAAGTTAAAAGCACAACAATCTAATTTGCAACATAAGTTGGAATGATGGGTATATTGATCCCTCTTAAATTTCATCTTTTTTACACATCAACGACACATCAACTTTCTCTCCACTCCCTTCATTTTTCTCTTTCTAAAACAAGGGTTATATCTATCTTTCTATCCCAATACCTTAATAATATTTTTTTTTAATAAAAAATGAAAGATTGAGAAAGAGAGCATCTTTCAGAAAGATGGGGACGAGGGTGAGTATACCCTCTCCAATAAGGGTGTTCAAAAATATCCGACTCCGAGCATCCGAAATAAAAATCCGAAAACCTGATCCGAAACTATCCGATTCGGATATCCGCTTTTGAACACCCAAACTCTCCGATATCAACTTTTTTTTGAGTTGTAAAAGTTTAAAAAAATACCAAATTAGAACAAAAAAAGTGCATAACATTGATGAAAGTACATGTCCATTACATGACATTATTAACAAATACGGTCGGATTAAGTGTTCTTTCTTAATTCATATGATAAAATTTGATTCGTCATGCCCCTTGTTAGGGCTGCAAACAAGCCCTACCAAGCTCAATCCAAGGTAGCTCAACGAGCTTTCAAGATGCAGATCCGATCTCAACTTGAAAAGCTTGGAATGTACGGAGTATTTGTTAACATTGAGTTTAATACCTAAACTTATTTTTTGAGCTTCCTTTTAGGCATTAAGCGAAAGATCAATATCATAAAAACTCGAATCAATATAACTAGAGTTTGATTTGCTTGAAAAAAACCTCAAACTCGGATACTGCATATACAAGACTCAACAATAACTCGAGGCTATCAAAACCTTGAGGTCTTATCGTTAAATTATTATTTGTCCTCGGTTTCTGTAATAGGGTTGGATCATGCTAAAAGCACGACCTGATTCGGCCGACTTTTGAGTTGCTTCATTGAGGCTCGGGCCATTTGCATCCCTTTGCATAGCTCATGCATATACGACCCAATCAGATTTCTAAAGAATTACTACACACACAGACACAATCGCGCACACACACACAATAATTCACATATATCAAAGTATCAAACCAATGATTCACAAATATCAAGATTTCATCCAGCCAGAAAAAAGAACATGGCATTTAAACAATATTGTGCACCCTGCCTCTTCCTAAAGATCAGTAGATCACTGATATTTATGAACAATCGGTTCAAATTTATAAATGGGTTTGCTATTAAAAACCAACATGTTTTTCACCTTTTTTCGGTAATTTTTACCAATAAAATCCTCAAGTTATTTATTTTTCTGGTTTTCGGAAATTTATCTATTATAACCCGGTTATATTGGATAAACCGAGTTTCGGAAAAACAGAAAAACCAGTTATAATAGGTAAATTTCCGAAAACAAGAAAAAAATAACTTGAGGATTTTATTGATAAAATATAACACGGGGGGACTAAACCACAAAAAAAAATTGAAAAACATGTTGGTTTTTTCATAATGAATCGTTTATTCTTAAGTTTTTTATTTTAATACGAGTTCCTAATGGATCCTTCCCATGTACCACTCTTGTGTGTAGGATACGGTAGGGTGGGACGGGGTAGAAATGGTGACTGTTAGCATATGGCATAAGAAACAAAAAGATTGGCAGGTAATTTACAGTCCAAGTGCAAAATAAATGAGGAGATGGAAGCTGTCACAAAATTTGAAAATGAAACTTAGAAAAGAAATATGGTGGTGGGGACCTGTGTGACCTCACTGCCATGGTTTTTAATTCTCACTCTGCAAACATTCAGAGATGGCTCTAGTCTTTGCTAAAGCAACAGTTACAGCAAACCTCTGCACTGCAGCCAAGCTCCATATTATTAACAACAGAAGGGACCATAACAACAAGGTTTACACTAATTTTATATAATTAATTAATTTTGGAAATAATAATAATAATAATAATAATGAAGACAATTCCTAGGAACAGAAAACATCTCCAGCTTAGTAAAGATTCAATTTTTAATATAATCTTGTACATAACATGTAATAAAAAAGAATAGATAGAATCTTACCAGGGCAAGGCAGGATGTTGCAAGAATTCATCAGAAAAATGGTCGTCAAAGTGTTGTTGGAAGACGGAGCTTTCGTTTGAATTGATCAACCAAGGTGGGAATTCTGTAAGTTGATCAAAAGGATTAAAACCATCATAGTCATCTTTCCGAGTAGCGAATTTTCCCCCCTCTGGTCCAATTTCCATGGTCTTCAAGAACTTGTGCCACCGAACTGACATCACCAAATTGACGGTATCATTCCACTCCATCTGGTGCTGCTCTCCTAAAGATCTAATTTCTTCCATCTCCTCATCATCCATGGCATGATGTAGATCATTTCCAATTACGTCTAAACCTCCATTTATCATGACTTCACCTGCAGAGTTGGCTACTGTTTCATCGGTGGCAACAGAAATCGCAGCCGATGATGAAGTAGACGAGGATGAAGACGAAGATGCTTGTGCAGATGATGAGGAGTAAGTTGATAATGGGTTGTGGTAAAGATTGGCATCTATGTTTTTAAAATCTTGGAAATTGAGATTCAAACCCAAGGTTTGATTAGGAAGTGTGAAATCAAGATTTCCATGATGAAGCGATGGCAGAGGGGGAGGACAAAGTCTGGATATAGGCCAGTAATACGGAATTGAGGGAGGACAAGATAAACCTGAATAATGCTCTAAATAATTGTTGGATAAACTGGAGGCAGTGGCGGTGGCGGTTGTGGTGGAAGGATAAGCTCTAGGATTGCTTTTGGATTTCGACTTCTCTACTTGTCCTAAATATAGTTGCGGTGGAGGAGATTGCTTCAATTGTGGGTGTGTTTGGGGTGATCTAAGATCATGAATATTGGCTGCTTCTTGTTGTTTCATGGAAGCTCTATGGAACTTAAGGGCAGTGACAATCTCTTTCCGAGCCTCGGCCATATTGAGAAGCCTTTCTTGATAAGGTCTACTAGTGTGCTGTCTCCTCCTAACTTGTTTCTTGTGTTGAGGTGGGGGTGGCGGTGGCGGTGATTCTTGCTGCATATTGTTATGATCACCAAAGCATTCCCCATTCGTATCTAGAGTTCGTGGCAGTCCATCATCGCCATCGAAGGTATCTTTCGTTCTTGTAGAGGTCAAGTGTTTGACAAGGCTACGTATGTAAGCACCAGAGAGATGAGGCTCTTGTTTAACCTTATCGACTTTGTCTTTTTCCATCGATGCCCCTACTCTGCTAATCCTCTTTTGCTTTAACGATGATCTGCCCCTCATCCCTCCCTCCCCTTTCCCTTGCAGTTTTCCTCTCTACAATTAGTCCTTACAGAAATCGGTGGAGAGATTTGGTTCCCCTTTGTGTAAACAAAATACATACATACACAGTGCAGAGGTCGGCAGGTCTCATGAATGTTATAAATAACTGTTCAGCAGCCTGTTTATTTCTTCTTTTTCATTAAAAAAAATGCATTTTTTTTTGGCAAATCTTGGAGCAACTAATAAGGTTACTTACTCATTGCATCAAATTTGTCCATGACCATGTAAACTGTAAAGGCTATAGAAGCCTTGGGGCTTGGGGCACAAAAGTCACTCTATTTGTTATATCATCTAAATGTGAATAACTATCGGATTTTCACATTTTATGGAAAATGTGTGTGTGTGTGCGTGCGTATGTGTGTACTTTTTGTTTTCTCTACTGTATCATAGGAGGAAGGGGGGAGCGGGGTGGGGAAAGGAACAAAAGGTATTAATAATCTACAGTCGTATATGATATAGTTCATGGTCATATATGGTGCAACAAGCACTTCAACCTTTATCATTCAACAAAAGAAACACACACAAGAATTATAATGTAAGGTTAGTCAAAGAAATGTAGCAATCAACAAAAAATTCCGTCTTATATGATATACTTTACTTGACTTTCATACCATTCTAAAAGATTATATTCTTCAAGTCATCAAAGTTTTCCTTTGTTGAACTACGGGTAGAAAGCAGATTTGATACGATACTTGACTTTAACATCATCGCCAATCTTAAATTTACACAAGCCTTTATGGTAAGGGATCATCCAAAGTTGCATTCTCTCAGATATGCTAAAAAAGGAAGAGAAAAAAAAAACTAGTTTGTCTAAAATAGAAAATACGCTAAAAGACACGTCATATAATATTGATGCAACTGGCACAATAAAATTATTCTAAATCAAGACAGAATCAGTTTCCGTTTCAATATTCGCTATCACATAAAAATAATAGGGAATAACAGATTATTCAAAGTCTTGAATATTCAATATGCATTATCACGCACAGAAAGATTCATCCAAGTTAAAAACGAACCGACTCACGTTGACTGTTGACATGTACTCTGAAATTTTCAAGAAGTTGAAGGATATTATTAAGTAATATATTGAAATCTATCTAAAACAAATGAATTATGAAAACCAAACACCTCTAAAACATGGTTCAGTGCATGGATTTACAAATGAAGCAACATCTGAAACCATAAAACATAACAATAGCAATAAATAAATGAAGGCATTGGGAATTGGATAGCAATAATAAAATAAGGGAATGATACAAGGATGGATTAGATATGAACTCGTGTCCTGATTTATGTACGTACACTTATATACCCCATGTGTGGTAGCAAAATACACATGTTTATACGCTGTCCAAACATGTTTTTTTAAGCATCTATGTACGTCAGCCTGTAACTAAAGATTGATTGCCCATTTTTAAATGGCCATGACAAAATGCTAAAAGTAGTAGCTTTCTTGATCTTAATATTTTTATTGGTACGCACATATGATAATCTTCTTTAGAACAGCAACTAGACACAATTACATGTTGGAAGCACAAAAAATGGAAACGTATTTTTTTGATTGATTATCTGCACTAATTTTACTACTCCTTTTGCTTCTAAAAGCTAAGTTAAATCAGCTATTTTGAATTATTCAGAAATGCTGATTGGTTGATTTAATCAGCTCTTAACAACGAGCATTAATTAAAGATACCTAAAAAGGAGGGAGGGAGGGAGGGAGGGAAAAGGGGAGGGGGGGGGGGGGGGGGGGAGGGGGGGGGGGGTGGAGATTATGAGGACTGAGGTTTACGTGGAAATAAAACTAAATACAAGATTATCACAAATTACTTGGGGTAGGCTAAAATCATAAGCAGATAAATATTATAAAGAACTTAAAACCAATAGAATTCACAAGTGAAAATGCCAGAGGTTTAAGGAGACGGATAACATCCTTCCATGCACTACGATCTACGGCTTAAATAAATAACTTCAAGAATTTAACAAGGTCAAATAGATGGTACTAAGGCTTGGTGTGGTTTAATAAAAAATCTGAGGCACACAGGACATAAGTTCCAACGTGAATCTATTCCTATCTTAGCAGATTTTGTTAAATGAGGTTGTGAACTAGTCAGAGTGTCAGACAAAATACTTCCGATTGATGTCGAAACTAGCATTTGGCTTTATAAACTTATTTTATATTTATCAACACCATATGCTACTTATGTAAGGAAAAAGAGTTATCAGAAGAAGAGTTAAGTTGGCTATTTATATGCATACAGTAAAATTATAGGAATCCGTAGAAAAGCATGTCATGCAAAGGTTTGATCTTACATGATGTAACATAAAGCACACCAATATTTCTTTTTATTACCAAAGGTCTTGCTTATATGCATTTCATTTTCCTTTCAGTTAATTTATTGAAAGATAACATTTCGTTCATGAGATCTTAGTCGTGTCATTAGGACAAAGAGTACTTGGTTTGATGCCCCTCTACTCCTCCACCACCCCTCACTCCAAAAAAAACTTTCCTTACTATAAGCCCCTTAAGAAAGTTATTCAAGTGGTATATTAGGTAGTCATATCATAGTGTAACCCACCCACTGGGGGGCGCCAGCAACCAATTTCATGGCCAACATGGAGAAGGTAAATCGTGTAAGAGACGTGTGCAGGGTTTGATACCATTGTACCTCCACTATAGATTCCATATACCCAATCACGAGGGTACCATCATCGGGACAGGTCGTATCATAATCACGATGGAAATCGGTTTAATTACAAGGTTAATAGGTTTTTGTAAACCTAAGGCACGTGGTGGCTTTCAAGAATTTGAAAGATTTTAGTTTGATTCCTAATTCTTATTAACCCAACATGTATAATGGGTTTTCAAACACAATCTCTCGTTCCTAAACCCTTAATTAATCACTTATATGAAGAAGATATTTCACCACACCAATTTGCACGATTCTCATCTCAATAATCATTTATCAGGACTCTTAGACCCCTTTAGCTGGCAGAATGAAAATTAAACGAACTGAATTTTCTTTTTAATGTGTTTGGAAGTTTGGAACACAAAGGGAACGCATCAAAAGTTATTTGAATTCACAAAACCGGTGATTGTATAAATTCATCATTCCTAGTCGTTTGTAAAGTAATCTAGATTCCAACATTCCCAACCTACACCATTAGCCAATCTTAAACACCATGACTAACCCTACCCATTAAACACAATAAAAAGTGAAATTTAAATTCCAATTCCTACAAATTTCATTCCACAAGCCAAACGTGATCGGTAACCTTCTGCATAAGTTCCTTGGTTGGACATGGCATTTAGTCCATGTCACCATTCCTTCATCTAAAGGGGAGCAAGCGTGTCTAGAGTCTAGACAAGGTACTACTTTCATCATTTACAAAAAACATCTTCAAAACTGAAAAAGGCTGCCTTTAAGCCTCTTAGAAAGCTATAGGTTTAAGATCAATTACAAGAGCAAAAACACTAACACTTAGGGTGCCCTGAATATGGTGAGATACAAAAATTGTATGTGCATAACTGCACATCAACTAATCAATTTATACATCAAGATCCAAATCTCAATTTCAGATACAAATAAATATATATAATACATATAGAATTATAGATATGGAATGAGACGATTGAAAAACTAATTAATGTTCATGATCATATTCTTCAATTCACATGCAAGCACACATAAATACGACAAGAAAAATAAAAAATAAAAATCTATATAACAGCATGCATCTATAACGATAGAAACAATAATGGATATACAATGAATAATTTAAAGTGATTTCTGTATGAGAGAGACAGGCCTGCAAGAAAGAGAGAGAGAAAGTCGCCTCGTGTTTGGATAAACATCAAGGAGATAACCTGGTTCCACCAATTAGAAAAATCCCTCAGAATTTTCAATGTTTTTGCTTCAATTTTCCTGAATTATTACTCCACGTATCGCATTCTTCCACCTAAATTCATGATCCTGAATCTAGAATTCTCTCCGTCATGAATAGGATTCCGTTCACATTGGGGAATATAGGTATGCAAACCCTAGATCTACGAAATCCTGTAATTTTTGAAATCAACATAATTGTTAGGAAATGTGATGTTACCATTGACTGTTCGTTTGATCTGAGAAGTGAACTTCGTCCATGATTTCGTATTTCTTCCCCACAGCAACAAAATTCCAAATATTTTTTTAAGATTTTGAGCATTCCCAGTTCTATGATTTGATAATGGGAAGAAACATCCATGGAAACAGATTCGAGGGTTTGGATACTTTTACACAGTACGGTGGTAATTCAAATCTCAATCTGGAGAGGCTGTTCGGCAGGGTGCGCAAAGAAACCAAAAAGCAAACCCGAAATCGAAAAAAACCAGAAAATCGGAACCAATAAATCAAACCGTTTTGGATTGATTTCGATTTCGATTTTGAATTTTCAAAAATCAAAAATTTTGATTTAAAGGTCAAAAAAACCAAACCAAACCAAAGTTTTTATAAATATAAAATTTATAAATATTCTTTCTTCGTTGCACTTCTTCATTTAAGTTTTTATTGAAAGTTTTAACTTTTCAATATTTAAATTTTATACGAGACTAAAACTCTCTTTGAATATTATAATGACGATGATTATTGTTGTTCTTATTATTATTATTGCATTTGTATGTTTGTCATGGTTTTGAATGATAAAATTATTTAATGTCTAAATCTTGTTTGTAAAATAATACATAAAGTATTATATATTTTGATTTTATGTATCCATATATATGTTTATTCCTATATATGTGTGTGTGTTTGCGTAGTTTTTGGTTTTGGAAAGAAAGAATTGAACTTGAAAACCATGAACAAAGAATAACCGAAACTAAACCAAAACTGAAATAAAAACCGAAAAACCAAACCGAACGGTTTTTTAAATATAAAAACCGAAGTTTCGGTTTGGTTTTTGGTTTTTGCCAAAAACCGATCCATGCTCACCCCTAGTCCAGCTAATATTAAGCTATAGAATATTATATAAAAAATCTTGTATTTTTGATATTTTTTAATTAAGTATGCCAAAAATGTTTTCATGAAAGTTTAGAAATGAGTTTTTCAGAAGATTTTGTTAAGTTAAAAAACTTTTATAGAATCAGTTTTTGTGTAGTGTTTCATACAAAAATATTTTTAAGTTTGAGAGATTTTTATAAACTTCTCTTGTTAATTAATAAAAGGTGAAAATCTCATATGGAGTACTCCCATCCCAAATCATGTCATGTCTCCCAGTAAATCTGACGGTGAACACTTATGGCTGCTCAGTTACAAAGCAACGTTAGGTTGGACAAAAGAAACAGTGCTCAACACATCATGTATCATTAGTATCTTAAGTATTGAGGACAATCTTAATTGTGACAACTCATGACTAAACTTCATGAAGTAATTTCAATGCAAGTCTCCCGATTATTGTTCATAACAACAACTTGTAAATATTTGGTCCAACTCCTTGATATGTCTATTGCTATAGACATCAACGAATCTTTCATGATAAACCTTTTGTCTTACTATGGTTCCCATGACACTGAGTGACTATGAAAATTTTAGAATGAATCCAATTCTTTATTTGATATCTAAACCATGCAAAATTTTAGAATGAATCCAATTCTAAGAACCTAAATATTTGTAAGAACCTAAGAATCATTTGTGGCCATTAGATCAAGAAGATCTATGGCTGAAAATTGTCAAATAACATTTTTGTAATTAGTTAGAACTTTGATAGTGGTGAATCTTGAAAAGATGTGCAAATGGTATTTTTTGAAAGGTGTGCAAAGGGACCACCACTGCAACTTTGAAAGTTGAGGGACCATTTTTGTAATTTTACACAAACCACAATTATGTATCTATATGGAATGTTATATAAATCTATATATTTTTTATGTAGATTGGCATTATTATTCATAATCTATTTCGAATGCTATGTTTCTTATACGTTTCAAATTTTTATGTAGATTGACATTATTATTCATAATCTATGTAGAATGTTATGTTTCTTATACATTTCATATGTTTTACATAGAATGATATGTAAGATATATAGATACAACAATAACAAATAAACTGTTAAACGTATTCTATGTATATTATCATGTATTCTACGTAGGGTATCACGTATTCTATGTAGAAATACATTAAAAAGACAGTTATAACAAATTAATCGGCGAACATATTCTATGTAAATTTTCATGTAATCTATGTAAAATATCATGCATTCTATATAGATACAACGATAACAATTTACTAGTACGACGATAACAATATTATACTTAGATACAAACTAGCTACAATCAATTCAGTATTGAATATCATGTATTCTGTATAGATACAACAATAACAAATTACTAGTACAACAATAAACAATATTCTATATAGATACAAACTAGCTACAATCAATTCTGTATAGAATACTATTTATTCTATATAAAGTATCATAGATCTATAAAAATACAAACCAAGTTTAGATACAATACATAAAGACGTTGAACCATCAAAGACAGACCCATTAGAAATCAGAACCTCGGACGAACCGATGAACGTAATCTATGTAGAATGTCAAGTAGTCTATGTATCATATATTCTACGTAGAGTATCGCAGACGAACTGAAACAAAAAAAAGATGTCATTTAGACATTTTATCAAACACATGGTATGCAACTTATATAAAATATACAAAAAAACACATTTTTAAACAAAAAAATATTCAAATCTTGTGAATCATATACAAAAATCTTTTTTAACAAAAAACATGTTTGGAAATGATTTTAAGCTTCAAAATTTATGGAAAATGAAGCTGTTATATTCTATGTAGAGTATCGGCGAACATATTCTATGTAGATTATCATGTAACCTATGTAAAACGTTATGTAGAATGTCAGGTATCGTATATCCTACGTAGAGTGTCGTAGACGAACTTAAACAAAAAAAAAGATTTCATTTAAACATTTTATCAAACATTTGGTGTGCAACTGATATAAAATATATCAAAAACACAGTTTTAAACCAAAAAAAACCATTAATCTTGTGAATCATAAAAAAACTTTTTTAACAAAAAAACATATAATAACTATTACATTCATTCTAAATCTTATATCTTACAAATAACCTTCATTTCTTAACCGTCGGATTTCCAAATCTTCATTTCTTGACCATCTAACTTCCAAATTGTCATCTATTGACCATCAGACTTCTAAATCGTGAGAGATATAAAGGAGAAGAAAGAGTTCATCGTGGCTTCAAAATCGTGGCGGTGGCGGCGACGGTTCTTTAGGGTTTTTTAGTGTTTAGAGAGAGGGGGAAAGAGAAAGGAAAAGTGTGCATCTTTTTTTAGGGTTTAATGAAAGAGAAAGAGAGAATATATAAATAGGAGAGATAAATTTTTGTTTTTCCAAAACTACATCTACGGTTCTTAAGTTCTCACAAATATTTAGATTCTTAAAAGAACCCATATATATATATATATATATATATATACACACACACACACACACACACTTACACACACATACATATTGATAGTTCATTTTTTTGCAATTCAATCACATCTAACAACAATTATATGAACAATAATAATCAACACATAATATTGAATGATTAAGAGAGAATATTACATTGAGGTTCTCGGCTTTCTTGCTAAGCACTCCATTCTTCTTTTTTCTCTCAGATCCGTATGTGTTTATGTGATCACCTCCTATGAACAGTAGCCTACACTCCTATTTATACATAATACACAAGTATTATGTATTTACACATATAACCTCTATACTATTGAGTATTTACACTAAAGTCCCTGAACTTATACAATATAATTGTTTCATCTCTATTATTTATTCCGAACATTCTCCCCCTTAGAGATGAACATAATTATTAAAAGAAAATTCATTTCAACTCTACAAATATTGTCCCTAACAATCTCCCCCTTAGAGATGAAATCAAATTTTTCACTTAAAGCTCATAGTAGGGATCTTCAATAATTTTCTCTGTTAGATTCTTTTATTGATTTTTTCTTCTTTTCTTTGATCTCTGAATCTTCTGATCTTCACTTGTCACTCTCTAATCTTCAAGCCTCTTTATCTCTGATCTTCTCTTTAAATGCACTCCCCCTTTTGAACATGAATGTCCTTTTGAATTTTTCCGTATATCAACTATCTTTGAGATGTTGTTGTAATTCACTTCAGTTGTCTTCAATCTACTCAAAAGTTGTCTCTGAAATTAAGTTTTTCTTTTCTTTTCTCCCCCTCATGATGATCATAAAAATTATGAACATCATGCAAAGACTTCAGAGACATAAGTGCAATGAATTTACAGTAGATGAAATATAACAATAATTACAACTCAAAAAATTATTACAAATTGATTTTCTCCCCCTCAAACTGATATCTCTCCCCCTATACTAAACAAATTTATCTCACTCCCCCTCAAATGAATAGAAATTTCACTCCCCCTCAAAATGATACTTTTTCTTTACAAAACAAAGAGTCAAAGTTTTTCAACTTGACTTGAGGAAAATAAAACATATTCAATTGTGAAATAACAAGTCCAGGTCCACATAGGATTCCTGTTTGCACAATAGACAATATCTATGTGACCTACGTTCAGCGCTGGCGTGATGTTAACACTGGTAGGATTTCCAAATATTCCTCGTGAAATCCTTTCTCATGAAAGAATCACTCTTATTTGTTCCGACTTAGTCACTTTGGACTAGCTGTTTATAGTCACGCAGACTGTCAGACTCGATGTGTCCTAAAAGTGTATATAATCAGCTCTAGACACAAGGTGCATCAAATGAAGTCGGAGACCGGTGCAAATGTCTTCCTTGTTTCAATATCAATAATATCCAAATGATATATCGACAGAAATGTGTTATATCTCCGTGACTATTGAAACAGAATTCTTTTGAGAGATAATTGAGTGGTAGGTGGGGTTAAGTGCATATGCCACTGGGTCCATGGCGTCCTTTTCAATATCAAGTCGCCTAGGGCTTGATAGATTATGTGGATTACCCAGCCGACACAGTGTAGGTAGGATTATCGTTTGTCACACCCCGTTACCCCGGTTGGCAACGAAACGTGACGTCGCGGAAGCGTAACCATAATCATAATGAACGACCACTATATGGACGTTTTCAAAAATACATTGATTTAACTTTAACTATAAAATTGTTTTACATACCAAAATACAGCGTAAGTAGCTCTTAAAATACTAAAATTTAAATACACCATTTAGTTTATCAAGAAATATGCTAGTAATTCTCCGAGTTTGAAAATGATGCGACTCCAAAATGAACGGAAACCTTGGAATACTTCTGATAAATGTGCATGTCTCAAACATCTGAAAATACATGCTAAAATACATCAACAAATTGTTGGTGAGCTCATAGATTTACGCGAAAAGACCAGTTGTATGGATATTATCAGATGAGTTAAATTTATAAAATCATAAATTCCGTGTATGTATTACATAAACCATCATACAACCGAAGCTTAATTAAAGATGAGTTTGCCCTGTGCAGTATTCCCATACGTAATACCGTGTGTTGAATATATATGCACTTGCAAATAAATGCAATTAACGGTTCATGATTTGAGGGCTGATGGATCCAAACATGTAATACATATAAGAAATAAACAGTTTTGATGTCCATATGAAAACAGTGCATGTATTTCCACCCCAATAAATAATGAAAATAGGGGCTATGAAGACTCACCGAGAGTGTGATGGTAAAAACGAGCGTAATATGCTTTTTAGCGTAAATGGATGGATGATGCACCGAGCGAGATTAATCGAGTCCTAAATGATAATAGTGACTTAATATGATAATATATATATCTATAGGCTTTTATGTCTTAAATCACCCAACATTACAAGTTTATAAATGAAACCCGCTTAAAACGTCAAGTTTATATATACATACATATATATATATATATATATATATATATATATATATAATTTTCCAGCTTTTTCGGAGGTTTTTCGGCCTACTTTGAGGCTGTTTTTGACCAAGCTCCAAAATGTTTTAGGCTTTGATTCTCTAGGACATTAAACTACTATATACAAAGGATTTTTAGAATCAAGAACGGCCATTTTTCGAGATGTTTAGGTTGGTGAAAAAGCTCATTAAAAACCCTCTGTTGGCCATTTTTGAGCTGTCAAACTTTCGGTTTCCCAAATAATTTCTGGAGGTCTTACACTCCAAATTAAATTATGAAAACTTCCAGATCTATAGTTAAGACATAGATCTAACTTTTGAGACAAGAATCAATCATTTCGTTAAGTTATTAATTAGTTATGATTTTTCAAAGTCGATATAAATTTTCTGCCGAAAATCCACAGTTTATAAACTTGAAATAACTAGTGATTCTTGTCGTTTATTCAAAGACTACTTGTATAAAAGTTATAAAACTCATATACATCACTTGTTTTCTTAATATTTACACTTATATGATGTGTTTATATACTTATAAACACATTTGAAGAAAACAACTTAAAAACAAAACTAGAAATTTATAAACTTGAGTTTTTATGAAACTTGTTGTTGTTGGTGATTATATATATTATGCAAGACTTATATAAACATAAATATAAGATGAAATAAGTTAGAATTTACTTACTTTGAAGTATTAGGAGAATGAAAATGAGTAGAAGACTTGATCTTGAAAGAGTTGCACAAAGAATACCTTGAAATATTTCAAGAACACCAAAATTGAAATTTTGGTTTTTGCACAAGGCCTTGTGGCCGATTTTTATAGAGAGTGAGAGAGAGTTTTCTTGTGTTTTGAAGGTGTGATAACAAATGAAAGATGAACTCTTATTTATAGGGAAATAAAGTGATCATCAAATGGAGGTTGTGTGTGGATTTGGTTGAAGTGAAAGAGTAAGATGAAGAATATATGATTTTGATGGTTTATGGAGGCTTGGAATAAAAAATTGAAATCAAATCTACACATGTACTAGCCTAAAGGCCGGCCATGTGATGGTATTTATGGGGTATTTTACATTTTTTTTAAAAGTATTTAGAAATGTATTCTTGTATTTCCATTTTCTTGTAAATTCATAAATACTTTCGGATGCATTGTTTTAATGAATTGTTTTAGTCTTGCATAATTAATGTTAAGTAAGTGTATTAGTGTATGATTAGTGTCACTAATCCTATATTAATTATCTACTTAGTTGAATTAATCTATCATATCGCAAATTGATCGGATTAATTGATTTGCCGATTCATCGCACCGGTGAAATTGATTCTAATTGAGTTAAATTTGTTTATAAACATTGTTAATCACCTTGATTAATTTCTAATGACCACTGATTAGGTTATAATTGGCTATTAAACACTGATTAGGTCATAGTTGCTAACCTGGTTTAATGTCGGATGTTACAGTCTCCCCCTGTTAAGGGAATTTCGTCCCGAAATTTTGTCTTGTTTCCTCAGAGGTCTTGTTACTTAGGATTAGTTGAGGGTATCTTTTGTTAACTGGCCTTTGCATGCCTAAGTGAACTCTGGTCCATGTCTAAAATTCCATATGACCTTGAGGATGGGTATACGACTGTGCTTCAATCCTTTGACCTTACGGTCCATGATTTCTACCGGCTCTTTGATGAAGCAAAGTTTATCAGTCTTATCTAACAAACACTTCTTCAGATTCGATATGTGGAAGATATTGCGCACGCTGCTAAGCTCTGGTGGTAGCTCTAACGATAAGCTACTAGTTCAATTCTCTTTAAGACTTGAATTGACCAATGTAATGAGGATTCAGTTTCCCTTGTTTCCCAAATCGTACCACGCCCTTCCATGGCGAGACTTTCATCAGTACCCTTTATCCTATTTGGAACTCAAGGGATTTTCTCCTTACGTCTACATTGCTTTTCTGACGATCGTGGGCAACTTTTAGTTGGTTCCGTATCTGTACCATCTTTTTGGTGGTCTCAAGTATAATTTCTTGGCCAATGACTTGACTATCCCTAACCTTGGCCCAGCCAAGGGGCGATCGAAATTTATGACCATAAAGTGCCTCAAATGGAGCAGTTTTAATGCTCGTACGATAATTCCACTAATTCAAATGAGTATCTCAACACTTCCCAAAATCCATTACACAGGCTCTTAACATAGGTTCCAGGGTTTGAATCTTTCTTTCATTTTGACCATCAGTCTGATGGTGATAGGTGGTACTCATGTCCAAGTTTGTACCCAAAGCTTGTCGTAACGATTGCCAAAAGTCTAGATGTGAATCTGCTATCCGTATCCGGTGACAACTTCCGTGAGGTACGTTTGGACTAGCTTATTCATTCTGTTGTTCTCCTTGATTGGTAGGAGTGCGTAGATTTTGTTAGGCGGTCGACTATTACCCAAATGGTTTCTGATGTTGGTCTTAACTTTGGAGCATGTTAGGAATTTGTTGACATATGTGTCAATGTCATCCTTCATGATAGGCCACCCGTATAGCTCCTTAAGGTCATGATACATTTTATCGAATCCGTGGTGAACGATATATCTTGATTTATGTCCGTTGTCTGTAACCCGCTTTCTTACTCTATCAAAAACAGGGTAACCAGACTCTATTCATGAAGTATCGATTTTCATTAACCCTTATCCCAAACTATTTATCCATTCCGTGCAGGGCTTCATTTTTTTTTTTCATATTTTCCTCCTTAACAGCCTCTACTAGTGCACCATGAACTAAGGAAGGAAGGTTTGGTTGGATGGTTATAACTATGGCTGGTATTCTTAACGGCTTAACTTGTTCCTTTCGTCTCTGAACGTTTGCAACCACATCAGTTTTCCTCAGGTGATAACGAATTTCACAGTTGCAATCACTTATTAGCTCCATCCACGTTGTTACCTCATATTTGACTCTTTCTGGTTCAAGATGTGTTGGAGGCTCTTATGGTCTGTAGTACACTTCTTACCGTACAACTAATGTCTTCAAGTCTTAAGGATAAAGACTACTGATCCAAGATCTAAATCATGTGTTGTGTAATTCACCTTGTAAACCTTAAGTTTTCATAAAGTATAAGCTATGTCCCTATCTTTCTATATCAACCCATTGTGTGAAGCGTCACAGTAATCTACAAATTTCTTGCTTCTCTTGGATAAAATAAGCGCGTTGCACAGATTATGCTTTAATAACTGATATGATGTCTCCTGATCCTCGCCCCAATCATACTTAATGTCTTTTCGGGTCAGTTTTGTTAGAGCTCTGGTGATCTTTGAGAAATTGCTTATAATAAGTTGCAAGTCTTAAGGACTGTCGTATCTTTATGGGGGTTCTAAGAGTTGACCAATTCCTGATAGATCTAACCTTTGCGGGGTTGACTTGGATCCTTAGGTGACCGAGAAATCTGACCTATCTTAGCCAAAAGTCAAACTTAGAAAGCTTGGTGTATAGCTGTTCTTTCTTCAAGAACTATAGAATTAGTCTTAAATGTTTGCTCGTGCTCCTCCTGGTTTCGTGAGTAGATTAAGATGTCATTCATGAATAACATCATGAATTTGTCTAGATAAGGTTTGCACACCCGATTTATGAGGTCCATGAATATCGTTGAGGCACTGGGTAATCCAAACGGCATTAATAGGAATTTATGATGACCGTAACGGAATCTGAAGACTGTCTTTGGAATATCTTTCTTGTGAAACTCTAACCTGATGATAACCAGACCTTAGGTCGATCTTCGAATAGAAGCTTAATTCTTGGAGTTTGGTCAAACAAGTCATTGATCCTTGTGAGCGGGTATTAGTTCTTTTAGTTTATTTAGCTCTCAGTAATTGATGCACCTTCTGAAGGTTCCATCCTTCTTCTTTATAAACAAAACTGGAGATCCTCCAAAGCGAGGAACTCGGTTTGATAATCCTTTTATCTAAGAGCTCATACGGTTGGTTGGACGATTCTCCCAATATTGATGGGGCTAATCGGCCTGGTGCTTGAGTCACTTGTGCAGCACCTGATACTAGGCCGATTTTTGATTTTGACTTGCCTCGATGTTGGGAGTTCATGTATGTGTTCTGGAGAAAGTTTGGGGTAACCATAAATAATAAGAATATTTTCGAGCCTCTTTTCCTTTGGCTCCCTCTCTGTCAACACTTCAGGGCCCTAATGCTAGGGATGATGCTTACTTTGGTATTTCTTGTTTTGCCTTGGACAGTAAGGACCTTCTTATTGGCTAAAGGTATATCAACCGTTTTCTTGTTGCACCCTATTTCCTCACGATTTTTCGATAGTCAATCCATGTCTATGACCACGTCAAAACTTCCCAGTTTGACGGGCATCAAGTCTGTTTCAAAGAGTCGGCCTACTAATTCTAAGGAGCATCCTCGACTTATATCATTTGTCTTAAGCGTCTTACTGTCATCAACCTCAATAGCATAAGTGACACTTAATGGTGTAAGAATGGAATTTATCTGCTTACTGAACTTAGTGGATATAAAGCTCCTATTAGCACCAATATCAAATAGTAGAAATGCATAACTGGTATCTAATGGGGTAAGGGGATAAGTCTACGGGTTTGAAATTTCTTAGGCAGATAGTCATAGCTTTATCTTCTCCTACGCAGAGTTGTAGTTAAAACTTAATTCCTCCTAAAAGTTCTTGATACTTAATCTTTGTATATGATACGGTCAGAATTTTCTGATAAATTCTGAAGCCTTACTTACCCTAAGATATATCAGATAGTATAGCCTAGATAAATACTATAAAATTACTAAGTATGAGATGCCTCTGGGGTTTCTTCGTACTCCAGAGCGTTAAGTCGTTGGGTTAGCTCTGCATTGCGGGCTTTGCGCTCTGCTAGGCGCTGTCACAATTCCTCAGTCCCGTCATGTTGAATTGCCTGGGTATTCTGGTTGGCCAAAAGTATATTGGTGGTTCGTATTGTCTCCTGCTTAATCCTTGCAAATATTTCACTGACCTCTTGGTGGATTTTGTCGAAATTGGAGATCGTGTCTGGCGGCCCTTGCCACCAACAGAGGCATTGTTTGTTACGTATGTTTCTGGGTAAGTGTCGGCACTTGAGAGGAAGATGGTGTTCCGACTTCAAACTGGCTTTGGATCCCTTCCTCGTTTCTCCAATCTTGAGAGTGTGAGGCATCCATCCCCACTGTCTTCTGATTGTCTGTCGGTATTGTGGCGGGCTTGGCTGATGGGCAGGTACCGGGATAGACTCCCGTTGTGCTAGTCACACCCTTTCCCTAGGGGTGAATATTTTCAATGGTCCATTGGGATGGTTTCTGAATAGGGTGTAGGATGGAATATGTGGTGGTGATGGCGAAGCAATTTGTGCTGCAGGGCCACAGTTGCCCTCCTTGTGTTTTGACGGGTCCATTACATTGTCATTGATTGGGTTTGGGTGGGTTCCCGATCCAAAGTACACCTCAGTGTCACCTTGGCTTCCTTGTTCCATGGGTGAGAATTCATCCTCTGAGTCAAAGAGGATAATAACTGTATTGTTCGACATGTTATTGTCATCAGGGTCCATATATACGTTCACAGTTCTTTGAAGAAAGTTTAGTTTTTGTAACAGTTATAGTCTAGGTACTAATGCAACCTAGTTCACTATAACTATGGCTCTGATACCAATCTGTCACACCCCGTTACCCCGGTTGGCAACGAAACGTGACGTCGCGGAAGCGTAACCATAATCATAATGAACGACCACTATATGGACGTTTTCAAAAATACATTGATTTAACTTTAACTATAAAATTGTTTTACATACCAAAATACAACGTAAGTAGCTCTTAAAATACTAAAATTTAAATACACCATTTAGTTTATCAAGAAAGATGCAAGTAATTCTCCGAGTTTGAAAATGATGCGACTCCAAAATGAACGGAAACCTTGGAATACTTCTGATAAATGTGCATGTCTCAAACACCTGAAAATACATGCTAAAATACGTCAACAAATTGTTGGTGAGCTCATAGGTTTACGCGAAAAGACCAGTTGTATGGACATTATCAGATGAGTTGAATTTATAAAATCATAAATTCCGTGTATGTATTAAATAAACCATCATGCAACCGAAGCTTAATTAAAGATGAGTTTGCCCTGTGCAGTATTCCCATACGTAATACCGTGTGTTGAATACATATGCACTCGCTGTTAGCCGACCCGAACTAACCGGAATGGGGGACATGACTCCCAATAGATCTATCCACAATATATTCGCGCTTGCAATGCAATTAACGGTTCATGATTTGAGGGCTGATGGATCCAAACATGTAATACATATAAGAAATAAACAGTTTTAATGTCCATATGAAAACAGTGCATGTATTTCCACCCCAATAAATAGTGAAAATAGGGGCTATGAAGACTCACCGAGAGTGTGATGGTAAAAACGAGCGTAATATGCTTTTTAGCGTAAATAGATGGATGATGCACCGAGTGAGATTAATCGAGTCCTAAATGATAATAGTGACTTAATATGATAATATATATTTATAGGTTTTTATGTCTTAAATCACTCAACATTACAAGTTTATAAATGAAACCCGCTTAAAACGTCAAGTTTATATATATACTAGTCAAAATGACCCGTGCGATGCACTAGATTGTTATTTTATTTTTGGTTTCAAATATTATGTAATTATTAGAAATTTATATTGTTTGGGACACTATATAAACTTTAGATTGTACAACGTATAGTACTTAGGCATAACGTTTCAGAAATAACGATTTTATAATTTTGAAGATACACACTTTTATAACTACGGTACAAAATTTAATTACTTGTTACTAAAATGATGTTTTAAAAATATTTTAGTCTCCTGACAATTGGAATAAAAACAACCATAACTCAAATATTATTTATTTAAAAAAATTACAAAAGCACAATACCGTAAATTAATTATTGTACGATTCTTGAATAGATGCAAAGTTAAAGATTAATATTAAATACAATGTGTTTTCTTAAAAATGAGAAGAATGAAAAATATGCACATTTTCGATATGCTCTTAAAACTTCAAAAAAAATTATGTTTTTTTTTTTTTTTGTTATAGTATAAAAAGTTTAAAATTTAAAATGAAATCAAGTTATACATCATTTGGTTGCTTAATATGCAAACACTCAAGTTAAAAATAGAATATAAAATTATTTTATTTATTAAAATCTTTAATATAAAAATATAATGAGCATTACTATCATTTATTAGATTGACTCGTTACATTTAGATATTAAACAAAAACTAACGAATTAATTTTTTCTATTATTTATTTAAAAAATTAAATTAGATCACGTAAGAACTAAATGATAACTACTATTATTTATTAACATATTAAAATAAAATCAAGTAATTAATACTCTGTGAAATTGAACTAAGTGTAAATTAATATTTGTTATATTTAAATACAAGTAAACAACTTATTATAACAATCATATATGAAAGAAAACTTGAAATTGCATTTAAAAGAAAATCGAAATCAATTGTATTCTCATAACCCTAATTTGTTTTTGTTATGATGCTTTTTTTAGATAATTAATTAAGAATTGCATGAATCATTATATGTACTATTTTTAAAAAAGTAATATAACTTAGATAAATCATTATAACTACTATTTATAAAAATATTAGTAATTTAATATAAGTGATCATTGTTGTTATTTATTAGATGAACTCTCTATTTTAGATATTTAACAAAAATTAACTAAATGATTATTACTATTATTTATTAAAAAAATTAAAAACAAATCAAGTACAACAACTATACTTTAAATTTGAACATTAAAATTATCAAAATGAATAATTCTAAAACATTTAACCAATCTAAATAATAAATAAAATTGCCTTTAGTTACTAAATTAATAATATTAATAATAAATTAAAAAAATTCAAACTATTATTCAAGTGCTCAAATCAATTAATTAATAAATGTAAATGTTTATTTTTAATAATAATGATAAAACTAATGACAATAATAATAATAATAATAATAATAATATTAATAATAATAATAATAATAATAATAATAATAATAATAATAATATTATTATTATTATTATTATTATTATTATTATTATTATTATTATTATTATTATTATTATTATTATTATTATTATTATTATTATTATTATTGAAGTGATTTAAGTTATATAAAAATAAATCAATTAATCTCAAAGTTATATTATTTATAAGTGAACAAAATATTCTTATCATCATTTATCATGATCTTAGTTTGAATTGATTATATATTTATTAATAATTAGTCATGTTAAATAAATGAGGGATGAACCAATGAAAGACAAATGAGAAATTTTAAAAAAATATAAGAACCAAATTGGTAATTTAATCTAAAATTTTTATTGTTAAGTTCTTAGAAATAGAATGTATTTAAAGAATAAAAAATTTCATACATATTTGAAAAATGATTTAATTAGGTGTTTTTTTGTCGAATTACAATATAAAAAACAACGCTAGGTACTTCATATTGTTTTTTTTTTACCATAATGAAACCACAACCAAATAACAAAACGTAATATGACACTAAATGAAATATACCAATTAAAAGAAATATTAAATTACTAATTTAATAAACATAAAAACTTCAAGTAACATATATAGTGTACGGTTAATATTAAGTGAATATAAAAGACTTATAAAATGTATAAACATATATAGTTACAAATATTCTCATTAAATTAAATTTTAATATTAGCATTCACAATATCAAAATGTGTACCCATAGTTAAATTAAATAACACTATAATTTTTATTAAACCATATGGTGTTTAATGACATTTCTATATCAATATTTATTGAAAATTCTTCAATATGTAATTGCAATAAAAAAAACAAATCATTATAATAAATTTGTAAAATTTTTATTATTGAAAAATTTATCAAGAAAATATTAATAAAATAATTCAAGTACAGAGAAACAAAAATTTAGTTGTTAATACAACTTTTTTAATGATTATAGTTTAAAACTATATAGTTGAAGAATAGATGACAATGACCTATAAGATAATAAATATAACGTTGGCATTTATGATTTTTAAAGACGAATCTGATATTTGACATGTCAATCTAGTGAACATCAATCACCAACATCAGCATAAATAATTTATTAATAAAAATATATAAGTCAAATTAATTTAAATAAATATATCATCAAATATAAAAAGAATTATCAATGTATGGATTGAAGAACACGTAAATTTTTTTCTAGAAAGTCAATTTGTCAAAAACTTCTTTACGTGGATGGTAACTTCAATAATATCTATCCATTATCATTATCAAATATAAAATATCACAAAACAAAAAATTGTATTAATCGAAAGAAACAAATCAAAAAGAAGATATTTGAAAACAAAAGAAACAAATCAAAAAGAAAACTAACCGGTGAAAATCTAGGAGAAGAAATTAGAATGTTTTAAGTTGACAAATGAATTATTGGCAACCCATACTATTTATAACCTTTGATAAACATTTATTTTCTTTGTAACCTATGGATTAAATAACAATTAGTTATTATAATCAAGGGTCATGAAACGGTAATGAAATTAAACAATAAAAAAACAAAAATTTTAATATGACAATTTTTAAATATAAAAGAAGAAAAGGTTAAAATGAAATTTAAAAAATTAACACAACTATTTATACATGGGACTCAAATCAAATTTTAAATGTAAAAAATAAATTACATAATATTTTTTAAAGTACACATATTTTTTTGGTTAAAAGAATTGATTATTTTCATGAAATAAACGGTATATATATCTATTAAATTAACACTATTTAATTATCTAGATTATGTGTAATTAATTTATTTAGTATTTATTAACTATTCTATTAACATATACATATGTTTTTTTATTTTCGTATCATATATTGAATCAAGATAGTTGGTATTAAATTCAATATCACCAAAATTAAGAATATTGGATAAATTCATAAACTAAAACATAGGAAAAAAATTATGATTACGATTATTTATAAAATAACTTAATCGTATAAAAATTTATTACATGGATTCAACTTATAAACGAATAATCATTTTATGTAAAAATATCTAAAAATTTTAATTACGAAGTTAAAATAAAATAAATATAATATTAAAGTTAGGACTCAACTTTTTTAGAAAAGGATTTTTAACTACAAATCTAATATTTGACATGTCAATATAGTAAACATCAATCACCTACATCAACATAAATAATTTATTAATAAAAATATATAAGTCAAATCAATTTAAATAAATATATCATCAATATAAAAAGAATTATCAATGTATGGATTGAAGAACACACATATTTTTTCCTAGAAAATCAATTTGTCAAGAATTTCTTTACATGGATGGTATTTCAATAATATCCATCCATTATCACTATCAAATATAAAATATCATAAAACAAAAAATTGTATTAATCGATTTCACAATATAGAATAAACATATATGTGTTAGAGATTAAGAACGAACTTGATTTTTGAAAACAAAAGAAGAACAAATCAAAAAGAAAACTAATCGGTGAAAATTTAGGAGAAGAAATTAGAATGTTTTAAGTTGACAATTGGATTATTTGCAACCCTACTATTTATAACCTTTGATAATCATTTATTTTCTTTGTAACCTATGGATTAAATAACAATTAGTTATAAATAACCAAGGGTCATGAAACGGTAATGAAATTAAACAATGAAAAACAAAAATCTAAATGAGACCATTTTTAAATATAAGAGAAAAAAAGTTAAAATGAAATTTAAAAAATTAACACAACTATATTTATACTTGATATTTGAAAACAAAAGAAGAACAAATCAAAAAGAAAACTAACTGGTGAAAATCTAGGAGAAGAAATTAGATTGTTTTAAGTTGACAAATGGATTATTTGCAACCCATACTATTTATAACCTTTGATAATCATTTTCTTTTGTAACCTATGGATTAAATAACAATTAGTTATAGATAACCAAGGGTCATGAAACGGTAATGAAATTAAACAATAAAAACGAAAATTTAAATGAGACAATTTTTAAATATAAAAAAAGATAAGTTAAAATGAAATTTAAAAATTAACACAACTAATTATACATGGGACTCAAATCAAATTTTAAATGTAAAATAGAAATTATGTAATATTTCTTAAAATATACATATTTTTTTTGTTAAAAGAATGACTTATTTTCGTGAAATAAATGGTATATATATCTATTAAAAAATTATGATTACAATTAATTATAAAATATCTATTAAAAAATTATGATTACAATTATTTATAAAATAACTTAATCATATAAAAATTTATCACATGAATTCAACTTATAAACGAATAATCATTTTATGTAAAAATAATCTGAAAATTTTAATTACTAAATAAGAATAAAATAAATATAATATTCTTTTTTATAAAATAATTTAGCTTTAACAATAAATCTTAGAGGTTTTAAAATAATTAACTTACACAAAAAAAATTGATTGCCAACATTTGTTAAAGTTAGGGCTCAACTTTTTTATAAAAGAAAATATTGTTATTATTTATTAAAGGAAAATTAAAGTTAGATAAATTAATTAGTAATCCATTAAAGATTAACTAATAGAGTGTTTGCAAACACACTTTAAATAATATTATGTATTAAAAAACTTTAAATAAAAAGAAGTAATTAATACTCTTATTTATTATATGGGACTCAACTTTAACAAATGTTGACAATCAATTGTTTTGTATAAGTTAATTATTTCATGAAATAAGCACTTATTTTAACAAAAAAAATTATTTATCTGCTAAAAATATTATATAATTTCTGTTTTACATTTTTTGTAACCTATGGATTAAATAACGATTAGTTATAGATTACCAAGGGTCATGAAACGGTAATTGAATTAAACAATAAAAACGAAAATTTAAATGAGACAATTTTTAAATATAAAAGAAGATAAGTTAAAATGAAATTTAAAAATTATCACAACTAATTATACATGGGACTCAAATCAAATTTTAAATGTAAAATAGAAATTATGTAATATTTCATAAAATATACATATTTTTTTGGTTAAAAGAATGACTTATTTTCGTGAAATAAATGGTATATATGTCTATTAAAAAATTATGATTACAATTATTTATAAAATATCTATTAAAAAATTATGATTACAATTATTTATAAAATAACTTAATCATATAAAAATTTATCACATGAATTCAACTTATAAACGAATAATCATTTTATGTAAAAATAATCTGAAAATTTTAATTACTAAATAAGAATAAAATAAATATAATATTCTTTTTTATAAAATGATTTAGCTTTAACAATAAATCTTAGAGGTTTTAAAATAATTAACTTACACAAAAAAAATTGATTGCCAACATTTGTTAAAGTTAGGGCTCAACTTTTTTATAAAAGAAAATATTGTTATTATTTATTAAAGGAAAATTAAAGTTAGATAAATTAATTAGTAATCCATTAAAGATTAACTAATAGAGTGTTTGCTAACACACTTTAAATAATATTATGTATTAAAAAACTTTAAATAAAAAGAAGTAATTAATACTCTTATTTATTATATGGGACTCAACTTTTAGATATATATATATATATATATACACACACACACACACACACACATAATTTTCCAGCTTTTTCGGAGGTTTTTCGGCCTACTTTGAGGCTGTTTTTGACCAAGCTTCAAAATGTTTTAGGCTTTGGTTCTCTAGGACATTAAACTACTATATACAAAGGATTTTTAGAATCAAGAACGGCCATTTTTCGAGATGTTTAGGTTGGTGAAAAAGCTCGTTAAAAACCCTATGTTGGCCATTTTTGAGCTGTCAAACTTTCGGATTCCCAAATAATTTCTGGAGGTCTTACACTCCAAATTAAATTATGAAAACTTCCAGATCTATAGTTAAGACATAGATCTAACTTTTGAGACAAGAATCAACTCATTTCGTTAAGTTATGAATTAGTTATGATTTTTCAAAGTCGATATAAATTTTCTGCCGAAAATCCACAGTTTATAAACTTGAAATAACTAGTGATTCTTGTCGTTTATTCAAAGACTACTTGTATAAAAGTTATAAAACTCATATACATCACTTGTTTTCTTAATATTTACACTTATATGATGTGTTTATATACTTATAAACACATTTGAAGAAAACAACTTAAAAAGAAAACTAGAAATTTATAAACTTGAGTTTTTATGAAACTTGTTGTTGTTGGTGATTATATATATTATGCAAGACTTATATAAACATAAATATAATATGAAATAAGTTAGAATTTACTTACTTTGAAGTGTTAGGAGAATGAAAATGAGTAGAAGACTTGATCTTGAAAGAGTTGCACAAAGAATACCTTGAAATATTTCAAGAACACCAAAATTGAAATTTTGGTTTTTGCACAAGGCCTTGTGGCCGATTTTTATAGAGAGTGAGAGAGAGTTTTCTTGTGTTTTGAAGGTGTGATAACAAATGAAAGATGAACTCTTATTTATAGGGAAAAAAAGTGATCATCAAATGGAGGTTGTGTGTGGATTTGGTTGAAGTGAAAGAGTAAGATGAAGAAGATATGATTTTGATGGGTTATGGAGGCTTGGAATAAAAAATTGAAATCAAATCTACACATGTACTAGCCTAAAGGCCGGCCATGTGATGGTATTTATGGGGTATTTTACATTTTTTTTAAAAGTATTTAGAAATGTATTTCTGTATTTCCCTTTTCTTGTAAATTCATAAATACTTTCGGATGCATTGTTTTAATGAATTGTTTTAGTCTTGAATAATTAATGTTAAGTAAGTGTATTAGTGTATGATTAGTGTCACTAATCCTAGATTAATTATCTACTTAGTTGAATTAATCTATCATATCGCAAATTGATCGGATTAATTGATTTGCCGATTCATCTCACCGGTGAAATTGATTCTAATTGAGTTGAATTTGTTTATAAACATTGTTAATCACCTTGATTAATTGCTAAATGACCACTGATTAGGTTATAATTGGCTATTAAACACTGATTAGGTCATAGTTGCTAACCTGGTTTAGTGTCGGATGTTACATCGTTTCTTCATATCCTTTCTCAACTCTCAGATCTCAGCATTTATCAACTAAGCTCCCTCCGGTTCACTTTTGTAAAATAAATTGAGTCAGCTTTATAACAAAAGCATGATCTAATGCACCACCATCTCCTTTCAATATATCCCTCTCATTTGCATTTTATATCTGCTTGACCCTGTCAGTATCCCGTGATAACTGACAATTCTCAACTAATAGACCTAAAGAACCCTCATCCACACAAATTATAGATGGTTTGCTCCTTGGGTAGGTCTTCCGGTTCTTGTTAGACCATAGAAGCGATATTTATGCCTATCACACAAATTAGGTGCAAAATCGGAGTCAGCAGAAAGATTTTCAACTTTGAAGCTCAAGGGATATCGAAGAGATTATATTCAGATAATATGGGAGATATCAGAATGAAATAGAAAATCTGATATATGATATGAAAAGAATCAGATTTTCTTGAAAGAATTAGCATTTGGGAGATAACGGGAGAATCCAGAATAAATTGGAAGCATTGTAACAAAGAGAATCTCAGAAGATTTGAGATTATGAAAATCAAAGAGATTAGATCAATTAATCTCAATGATATATTCAAAGAATCAGACAAATATTTCTTTTCAGCTCAAAACTTCTTTTTATGTGTGAATTAAATATTTTCATGAAAAATTACACACAGTTTTTGAAAAAAAATGACATCGTCAAAGAATGTCTGAAACTCCCCCTGGAATTAAGCACCCAAAGTTAGTCAACTCATAGAAATGAAATCAGGATCAAAAAATTATAAAAATAAAACTCTCTCTTTGTCAATTTAGCATCAGAGTTGAATTCAGGGCAGGAATTCCAGAATGGTTCGCCGTACAGAATCGGGTTTCAGTTTGGATTAACTGAAAGCCATTTGAATGGATTCTACTTGAAAATAAGTAGATTCCATTTCTTTGAAGTGCGGGTTCCAGTCTGTAATGATTTGGAAGCCATTCGAGAACTCAAGACCGGGTTCTGAACTGAGATGTACAGAAACCTTTTGGCTTTGAGAAGCGGGGCTTGATCTGATGTAATCAAGAACCATTATGCAATGAAGCCCAGATCCTATTCTGAAATGAGTAGGAACCTTTACAAACTGAAGACTGGGTCTTGATCAGAAGTAATCAAGAGCCTGAAATCTGCAAAAAAAAAAAAAAAAATCAAGATGTCTTTGGTATCCAAACAGATTTTGATCCAGACTTGTTAGCACTTTTGGGTACCCATTTCAAAACGAGTTTTGGGTACGCACTTGTACTTGGGTTTAGGTACCCACTTGTACTTGGATTTATGTACCCATTGCAGGTTATAACTATCAGCTTCTCTCTCAAAAGCAGAAAACAAATTTCTTTGAGTATGATAAAATTGAATATCTGAAATTCTAAAGAAACTTGAATTTGAATGATCAGCCTTTTGCGAACTCTTCTTTTTGAAAAACTGTCAGGTTCTTGCCTGTTTCTGATAATACTTGGTATTTTTCTGTGAAAATGTTTTCTGATTAGAATGACCAGTATTTTCAGAAACTTTTAGAAAATTTGACTTTGAAGATTCACCGGTGTAATCTTACCCGGAAGTTGTTCAACAATTTTATCTTTGCCTCTGTTTATCTTTAACAGATATTTAAGTTTAAGATCTGAAGAAGAATCAAATTTAGAAAATTTAGTTGGATCTTTTCACTTTCTGTAGATAAATCAGATTGATCAACTTTAGATTTTGAACAAACCGAAGGATCTTTAACCTCTGATTCTTTTGAAGAAGGAAATTCATTAATTGTTTAGAAAGATGAAGTATCTGATCTTCTAATCATTTGATAATGACCAAATAAGAATTTCTGTCATTATCAAATGATTGGAAATCAATTTTAAAAGATTGTTCTTTTATTAAAAACATTTTTATTTCATCTTCAAACAACTTAGATTTTGTTTTAAAATCTTGTTCTTTCAGTAAGAACTCATGTCTTTCCTTCTCAAGAGAATCTTTAGTTAAAGACAACTCTTTTTCAAGAGCAAAAAATGCTTCCGATTTGTTTAAAACACAATTTTGGTTAGTATGATTTGTCTTGGAAAGTAATTCTTCAAGATCTTTAACTTTCTTGTAAAGATCAGATCTTTCAGGCAAAAGATAATTCAGTTGAGTTGCATTCTAAAAATTTGCTCGTTTCGAATCGTCAAGTTCTTTTGACAATTCAGATATTTTCAATTTAAGAACAGTACTCTCAGAATTTTGATTGACTTTTAAGCTTTGTATTTTTTCTTTCAGTATTGATACATCACGTAAAGCAAGAGCTTTATCAGTATTTAACTGAACAAGAATATCGTAATTGTTCTTACGAATCTTTTCAGATTCAGTAAGTTTTTCAATTAGCTCAGATTTTGAAAAATGTTCATGTCATTTTGAATTGCTTGAAATTGAATCTTCCAAGATCTTTTATGGAAAATTGATGAGTGATATCTGATGAAACTCTATGAACACTGAAAGATGAATTTGTGAATTATGACTTGTTTAAAACAGCTTAGAATTTGACCTTTTGACGTAGAAATTTCAGCTTTTCTGCAGAAAATTTCTCGTAACTTTTTTCTGGAGTGGAATTGGACCTCGAAAATTTACCGAACCGGCTTTGCCATTCTAGAAATGTAGATCTCGGTTTAAGTTTCGATTTGACGTATGGTAGGCCTTCTAACGATGTTCCAGTCAAAAGTTATGGCCAATTTAAGCAGCTAAGGTTATTCAATCAAACTCGAATGATAGAAGAATGAAACTCAAATGGTTATGAATGAAACTCGAATGAAGCTTTATAAAACTCGAATGATTAAGTATGAAACTCGGATGAAGCTTATTGAAATTCGAATGAAGAATGATTCAACTCGAATAAAGTGAATGAAACTCGAATGAACTTGTAGTCCATCTCGAATGATTAAGCATGAAACTCGATCAAATAAGCATAAAACTTGATCAATAAAGCATGAAACTCGATCAAATAAGCATAAAACTCGGTCAAAGCTTGTATAAAACTCAAATAACACTATGAATTCAATGTTGCCCGAGTTTGATCAAAAACTGATAAAAATCAACTTCAAAAACACAATTTTTCAACAAAATTCACCAAATGACCTCAAATTATGATCGAGTGTGCGTTTTTCATACTGAAACAACTTTTGTGAAACAAATTTGGCTAATTTCTGATCAAAAGTCCAAAATTTGACGAAAACATGAAAAACACACAATTTTTTTAAAAAAATTCAAAAAATCTCAATTAAATTCTGTGTGTTTTGAATTATGATTTGAGTTTTATATCATCAGATTCGTCTTCAAAAATAACACACTCGATCCAACTTTCAGATCATATCATCCAACCAATTAAAACCCTTTGATGATTTTCAAATTTCCGAAAAAAAAACTTGAATGTAACAGTGTTCATCTTTTCCGAAAATCGAATTCAAATTAACTCCAAAATCGGCCATATTTGGCTCTGATACCAATTGATAGTTCATTTTCATGCAATTCAATCACATCTAACAACAATTATATGAACAATAATAATCAACACATAATATTGAATGATTAAGAGAGAATATTACATTGAGGTTCTCGGCTTTCTTGCCAGACACTCCATTCTTCTTTTTTCTCGCAGATCCGTATGTGTTTATGTGATCACCTCCTATGAACAGTAACCTACACTCCTAAAGGGGTGGCAATCTTGACCCAACGGGCCAAACGGGTCGAACAGTTAAATGGACCCATTGTAAAAAACTAAGATGTAACATAAATTTTTTTTAGAATTGGAAATTTATAAAACGGTGTATTAAAAAAATTGTTCTTTGAATTTTTTTTCAAAATTATGTAAAATTTATGACTTTTGGTCATCAACCCGTTTGACCCATTTGCTTGAATGGGCTCAAATTGCCACCCTCGGTCCTAATTATACATAATACAAAGTATTGTGTATTTACACATATAACCTCTATACTATTGAGTATTTACACTAAAGTCCCTGAACTTATATAATATAATTGTTTCATCTCTATTATTTATTCCCATCACACACACACACACACACACACACATATATATATATATATATATATATATATATATAAAAATGTGTGTGTATATATACATTACTATAAATTGAAGCTAATGCAACACTTTTGATGCAACACATTTAAAAATTGTTGCTTTTTTATTTAAGTTCGCTCTAAAGCATCACATTGAGAATAAGTGTTGCATATAATGATTTAATGCAACATTTTTTTTAAAGTGTTGCCATTTTTACTAAAAAAATGCAACAATTTTCAAAAGTGTTGCAATTTTTACTAAAAATTACAACATTTGTTTAAAGTGTTGCATATTTCAATAAAAAATGCAACACATTTTTAGAGTGTTGCATTTATAATGAAAAAAATGCAACACATTTTTAGAGTGTTGCATTTATAATGAAAAAAATGCAACACATTTTTAAAAACATATTACATTTTTTTAAGTGTTGCATTTATAATGAAAAAATATGACATGTTTTTAAGTGTTGACTATACTATTTTTTCTTGTTTTGTAATTTTGATTAAAAAATACACACAAAAGTTCAATGTCTGATTTGTTAAGATTAATAAAATACAAGAATTGATAGTACATGTTTTATTTTATTTTTTTCTTAAAAGAGTGCAATTAGAAAAATATATATATGTGTGTGTGTGTGTGTGTATATATATATATATATATATATATATATATATATATATATATATATATATATATATATATATATATATATATAAAAGTTATTTTGAATTAAAACTTTATAATATTTAATAAAAAAACAAATTAACTGATTATTGTTATATATTTCTTCATTTAAATACCTAAATTAATTGGTAATTGGTTAGAGACTAATACTGAAACAAAATTAAAAGGAAAAAATAGTCATTTTTTAAATAATGATAGGTCAAAAGATCAAAAACATAACAAAATAAAAACCATAGGTATCAAAATTGTAATTTTGATGCGAAAAGGACGATAACCATAATTTCTATATAACCACATAGACGAAAATTGTAATTTACCCTTTTTTATTTTCCTAAACTTTTTGGCCGATCATTATTTGACTAACACTAGTTGTATTCTTTAATTTTAAATGTATAATTTAGCTTTAACATATTTATAACTCGTTTAAATGAATTTTAATATTTTTTGTCGTGTTTTTTTTTTGTTATTTTAAGTTTAAAAAGTATTAGGGATGAGCAGAAACCAAACCGGAAAACCGAAAAACCTGGGAAAACCGAACCAAAAAACCGGAAAAACCGTTCCAAACGGTTTGGTTTCGGATTGTACCTAAAAACAAAACCGAAATTCCGGAATCGAACCGGAATAATAAATAATTTAATTTTTAATATTTTAATTATATTAGTCTAAAAAAATAAAAATGTATCTATTATAACTCCTCATCAGTCATTCAGTCCGCCTCTTCTTCTCTTCTCTGCGCTTCTTCTGGACTTCTTCACTTTGGTTTATAGTTTTGGTGACTGGCTGTGACTCCTCACTCTATCACTCAGCACTAGGGTGTGCACGGTTCGTTCGGCTCGGTTAGTAGCTAACATGTGAACCGTGTTTTCGGTTTCGGTTACCCGCGGTTTGGTCCACGGTTACCCATCATATGATTAAAAGCAAATAAAATTATAGAATTATATCTTTTTTAAGCATAAATTCTTTTTAACTTTAAAGTTATAGTAAACTATTTAATTATAAATCTTAAAAGTTACACTAAATTTATCTAATAAAACACTTAAAATAAAAAATCTTGAATATTAGTATTTAATGTATTAGAATGTCTAATGAAATATTAAATAAAATCTTTAAAATTTAGTATTTAATGTATTAGAATGTCTAAATGAAAATCTTGGTTTCGTTTTTTTCAGTTTCGGATCAAGCGGTTAGTTTCTCGGTTTTCCGGTTTTGTTTGAACACCCCTACTCAGCACAGCTCAAAGGTTGTCTTCCACAGCAGGCTCAACCGCTCATCGCCTCATCAGCACAACTCCTCCACTCCACAACAGGCTCGACTTCAACTCCATCACTCCACAGCGGCAGCTCCTCAGTCAGGCTCAGCACAGCTCCAAGCCGTTCGCCTGTCCACCGTTCGACTTCCCTTCTCCTTCGGTGACAGGTCGTAATTTGTGATTTACAGCCACAATGTAGCTCCTCCATCAGGCTCATCACAGCTCCAAGTCGTTCGCGTGTCCGCCGTTCGACTACTCTTCTCCTTCGGTGACACGTCGTAATTTGTGATTTATAGATTTTGTGAGTTTCATTTGATGCTAGTGGCTAGTAATTTGTGATTTACGTTTTATAGATTTAGGGTTTGTGAAGTCAAAACATGCCTGTTTTAAACCCAAAACCTAAACCGGTTTTAAACCCAAAACCTAACCCGTTTTAAGAAATCGAAAACCCAAAAACCATGGGTGCAAATTGAAAATCCGGTAACCCAAACAGAAAAACCGAACGCCGAACGGTTTCTAAAATCCAGAAACCGAAAATTTCGGTTTGGGTTCGGATTCTAGTAGAAACCAAACCGAACCGCCCCATGCTCACCCCTAAAAAGTATGATATATTCTCGTTTGTGACACAATTATTTTTTATATGTTAATAGGTATATAGATTTATCTTTATATATTTGAATTCATTTTATAATTTAAAGTTTAATTAAAAAAATGAATTTTCAGATAATTCGATTCCGATTTTCGGATATCCGAAATTAATCGGATTCGGATTCGAATAGTAAAATTATGCATCCACTTTTTGCATTATCCAAAATTCGGATATTCAAATATCGAATATTCTAGAAACAAACACCCTAAAGACATCACCACAACTGTCCAAAATAGATTATGTTCTTGTAGCTATCGAGAGCTATATACTACCTGCAACACCATCAACATAAAGTGTATCAATCGTCAAAGCCTATCATAAGGCCCAAAATATGGTTGTTGTACATTATTTATTGTAATCAAGTCTGAGAGTTTAATTGTATTATTTAATAGTTGATAATTTATCAAGTATGAGCTTTAATAGTTGAGTCAAAGTGCTTAAACCTATTAGAGTTTTCCTAGTTTATCTATAAAGTAGTTTATGTTCCACGTATTACCTGATTAAAATTTATTTATATCCATTTATTATACATATAGATTATAATACTTAATTGTCTTTATAATTTATTTTATTTTAAAAATAATAATGTTTATTTATTTTTCTGGTTAATTATTTATTTATGTATATATATATTAGAAAAGATTAATTGTATTCATTTCTTATTTTATTTTATATTAAAAATAATAAAGTTGTATTTAATAGTTGATGTTTATAGATATTAGAAAAAATTAATTGTATGTATCTTTTATTTTTATTTTATATTTAAAATAATAATGTTATATTTATCTTTTTGGTTAAAGTTTATAGATATTAGATAAAATTAATTGTATTTATATTAAAAATAATAATGTTGCATTTATTTATGTTTATAGATATTTGAAAAAAGTAATTGTATTTATCTTTTATTTTATTTTATATTAAAAATAATAATGTTGTATTTATCTTTTTTGGTAAAATGTGGTAACGCCACGTGTCAAATTGTGTTCTCCTTTATTTTATATTAAAAATTAAAAATAATAATGTTGTATTTATAGATAGGGTTGTCTAGGTTTTAGTGTGAAATTTTAAGGTGAAACAAGGTGAAAGAACATGTAGCTATCGTGTGCTTAAAGAGAATAATCTTCGTATTCTTCATTCAATGTTTAATATATTCATATTAATCCTGTTGATCATCGTCGTCGTATTGCGTAATTATTTGCGACTAACAACTGTTATAAGAGCTAAAAGAATATTTTTGACATGAAGTTGGGTTTTTGATTGATTATTTATAATTTTTGGTTTCTGCGATTACTTGATAATCATTCGGAAGTTATACCAGTGAATTCAAAAATTCGTTATGACTTGGTAATTAAATATTTGACCTCCAAATTCCTTTTTGTTTTATTCACAATTCACAAAGCTCGTTTAACTGTTGACTTCGCAACTTAAAATTTTCAATTCCAAACACATTCACTTGGCAATTCCACTTTGGCGAAAAAAAAAAAAAAAAAAAGAAGAAGGTGGCGAGGGATTTTATTTTCCTTTAGATTTCACAATCCTATTTTTTAGGTTTTAGAATTCTTTTTTATCCTTTATTATTTCAAAATCTTAAATTTTTACATTTCAAACTCCTAATCAAATGACAATATTACTCTTATATTCAATCTAACCACCACCTACCTATACCTATTGACCCCACCCTACCCCCACCCCACCCACCCCACCCTACCCCCACCCCACCCACCCCACCCTACCCTACTGTAGCGTACCGTAACTACATATACCCAACAATATTAACTATCAAACACTACCCATCTACACCAATCCATCGTATCATACTCTACCGTACCTACCCACTTAACTACCATACCTACCCGTCCCCATCCCATCCCAACCTAACTAAACATCGTGTCTTACTTTCTCCTATCCTACCTCACCTATATCTACATATACATACCAACATCATACTACTCCTTCTCACCTAACCCTACCCACCCTGCCTATACCTACCATACATACCCACCTACCTTACCCTCACGCATCCCACATCAAGTACACATCGTATCCTACCTTCATCCATTCTACCTTACCCACATCCACCTATACACACCCATCCCACACTACCCTTCACATCCCATCCTATCCCAGCACACTCTGCCTACCCCACCCATCCCTACCTACCATGTCTACCCTACCCCTACCTATCTACCTTGCCTTTTAACATACCTTACATTACTTTTTGTACGGCTACTTGTTTTACCCATATCATTTTGACACACTTACAAATAAACAAGATTTTACAAATAATTGAATTTGAAATCCTGCAAACCAAACACATGACATGATTTAAATCCTGTCATATTTGAATCCTATCATTTTTAAATCTTGGTATATCAAAATCCTGTAATCCAAACGTTACGATAGAGTTCTGAAATTGACTAAATTCGCAATTCCATATTTCTGTTCTGCAATTTATTTATTTATTTTTTCTTTTCTTTCTTTCTCTGTTTCGCAATTTGGTTTCAAACAATGCTTCGCATTTCTTTAATTTTGTTTTCAAAATTGTTGCTCTATTTTGACTTTGCTATTTGTGTTTTGACTTCGCAAGTGTGTTTACTGTTAATGTGGAACTTTCATCTCAGTTTGATTTCGCAGTTCTTTTGTTTTTTTTGTTTGACTTTTGATGTTGCAACTGTAAATTAGGTTCAAAATTTTTTTTTTCAAAGGTCTCGTTTGGTTAGCAGAATGAAATATGTTAAAAAAATAAAATTCTGAAAAGAATGAAATCTGTCTGAATCTAAATACTGTAGTTTGTTTGGTTGACAAGAAAATAATGAAATTCAAATTCAATTCTTTTGCTGTTTTATGTTTGGTTTATAAATCTGTCAAAGAATTTGGAGTATGATTATGACAAATGATCAAAATATATTATTAATAATTTTTCAAATTTTTTTGAGTTACAAAAGTATTATAAAATTATGTTCTTTATTATTATTTTCTTCATTAAACAAAATTTTTCTTGATAAAACAAATTGTTTTCTTCATAAATTCATAAAACAGATATCTTAAAATGATAACATTAAATATTAATGTTTACTAAATAAGCAAAATAGTATATAATGGTGTGAGTCAAGAAAGTCGTAATATGATTATAGTTGCCACAGGAGGCACATTTTTAGGTAAAGAAGATGACGAAGCTTGGGAGTGGTTTAATCAACTCGGTAAATGTCTTAAAGTTCAAGCTGGTTCTGAAAATAGTATAGGAGTTCAAGTTATGGGCATAGATAATGCCTGGAAACGTGAGGTTAAAACTGAAATTTCAGAATTAGGAAAGAAAATGGACCAATTAATGAAGGGTTTTTCAAACCCTAGTGTATCAATTAATTGTGTTACATGCGAAGACCCATCACATCATTCAGAAGCATGCCCTCAAGTGCAATCCATTGAGGAATTTGCTGATGAAGTTTACGGATTTAAAGCTCATTGAGAAATGGATAATCCATTTTCGGAAACATACAATCTGGGATGGAGAAACCATCCCAACTTTCGATGGAAAAATGATCAACCTACTGATCATTAATCCAAACCAAGATATGAACCACCCAAGAGAGAATATCAATATGGTTCAACTTCAGCAGCTAAGGATGAGCGATATTATAAGTCAAATCATCGTGATCAACCACAATTTCAAGTAGAATCAAATATGACTTCTGCGCAATTCGCAGAGTTTGCTGAATTTATGAAACAACAATCAGTTATCAGTACTAAGACCATGGCGATGTTAACTCGTCAGATGGGTCAGATAGCTGAGTCGCTTACTAGGCGTGAGGAGGGGAAGCTTCCTAGCAATACTGTTCCCAATCCTTCACACTCCCATTATCATAACAAAGATAAAAAAACACGAGATTAACGAAGTTAATGAAGTAGCTAAGATAACCACATTAAGGAGTGGAAGAGAGGTAGATAATAAAATAGAGATGCCTAAAGAGAAAGAGGCAGAAGAAGATACCGACACTGAAGTCGTGTATGAGGAGAAAGAGGATCCAAAGGAGAAAGAGGTTCCTAAAAAGGTTTCTTTTAAGGATCCAATTAAAGCAGACATTCCAACGCCCAAAGTTGGCGAGGCGGATAAGAGTCAGGACCCTTCAATTCCTCCTCCTTATCCAGCTGCTTTAGAAAATCCAAAATCTTCTCCATACGGCAAAAGATGCCCACTACCAGAGGATCTTTGGGATTTATTTAATCAAGTTAAGATCAATATTCCTATGATTAAGGCTATTCAACAGGTTGCATCTTATGCCAAATTTTTAAAAGATCTCTGTACTCAAAAAACAAAGTATAAGGTCTCGCTCCCAAAGCAGATCAATCTAACTGAACAGCTGAGTGCAATAGTTTCTAGTTCTCTACCTCCTAAGCTGAAAGATCCTGGATCACCATTGATTCCAGTGACAATAGACAATGTGCAGATTAAGAAGGCATTGCTTGATCTTGGAGCTAGTGTTAATATTTTACCTGGAAACTTGTTTGATAAACATGATCTAGGTCAGTTACAGACAACTGATATTATTTTACAACTGGCAGATCGATCAACCAGGTGCCCAAGAGGTATTTTATTAGAAGTCATAGTAAAAGTGGAATATTTTTACTATCCAGTTGACTTCCTAGTGTTGGACACCGAAAGTTCAATGGGAGATAATCAACCGGCTATTATCCTAGGCAGACCTTTCTTAGCCAGGATTAATGCACAAATTAATTGTAGGACATGAGCAGTGGATATTATCTTTGGTAATAGGAAATTAAGACTGAATGTCTTTAATGCTTCAAGTGTCTTTGCTATTGATTCAGAATGTTATCTTATAGATATGGTGGATTAACTTACGCAGCAGCATAATTCGTTAATCAACACCAAAGATGCTACAGAATTATTCTTTGCTGAAAATGAATTAGCTAAGTTAAATCATACTAAGTGTAAGAAGTTAGAAGTAGTCATGGAATCCACATTGGAGTCAAAACAACCACCGTGGACCCATAGGACTGAAAAATTACCGACTGATTTACCCAAGTCAGCCAAACCTTCAATAGAACAACCACCTGTTCTAGAATTGAAGGAGCTGCCATCGCATTTGAAATATGCTTTTCTAGGTCAGAATGAGACGTTGCCTTTCATAATTTCATCAGATCTGACTGAAGAGCAAGAGAAAGCTCTACTGGAAGTGTTAGTCAAATATAAAGAAGCAGTAGGGTGGACGATAACTGACTTAAAAGGAGTCAGTCCCACTTTGTGTATGCACCAAATCATTACTGATCCAGAAGCTAAACCAGCTCGGGATGCACAAAGGAGGTTGAATCCTAATTTGAGAGAGGTAGTTAAGAAGGAAGTGTTAAAATGGTTGGACGCTGGAATTATATATCCTATATCTGATAGTAAGTGGGTAAGTCCAACCCAAACTGTGCCCAAGAAATCGGGAATTACAGTAATTAATACTGAAGATGGAGAGAAGATAACTACTCGCCCTGTAACTGGGTGGAGAGTTTGCATAGATTACAAAAAACTTAATGCTGCTACTTCAAAAGATCATTTTCTGCTACCATTTATAGATCAAATAGTGGAAAAATTAGCAGGACAAAAGTTTTACTGTTTCCTGGATGGATATTCTGGTTACAATCAAATCCCAATCCATCCAGAGGATCAAGAGAAAACCACATTTACTTGTCCCTATGGCACCTTTGCCTACCGAAGGATGCCGTTTGGACTATGTAATGCGCCTGCCACATTTCAGCGATGTATGATGGCTATCTTTTCAGATATGGTGGGTGGTTCTCTTGAAATATTTATGGACGATTTCTCCATATTTGATATAACATTTGAAGATTGTCTGGGACATTTAGAAAAAGTCCTAAAGCAATGCATTGAAACCAACTTAGTATTAAGTTGGGAGAAAAGCCATTTTATGGTAATGGAAGGGGTAGTCTTAGGTCACATTGTGTCCGAAAGAGGAATGGAGGTAGATAAAGCAAAAGTTCAATTAATTTCCTCACTTCCACCCCCTACCAACGTTAAAGGAATAAGATCATTCTTAGGCCACACTGGTTTTTATCGGCGATTCATTAAAGATTTTAGTGAGATCTCAAGACCGTTATGCAATCTTCTTTCAAAAGATATCAAGTTTAATTTTGATGATGCTTGTATGAAATCATTTGAGAAGCTTAAATCAAAATTAACCGAAGCGCCAATTCTGCAATCTCCGGATTGGTCTCAACCATTTGAGATCATGTGCGATGCAAGTGATTATGCAGTTGGTGCAGTTTTAGGAAAAAGATTTGTGAAAAAGCCAGTGGTCATCTATTATGCAAGTAAAACATTTAATGAAGCACAGATCAATTACACCACTACGAAAAAAGAGCTATTAGCTGTAGTGTTTGCCCTAGATAAATTCAGATCCTATATTTGGGGGGCAAAAGTAATTGTCTACTCTAACCACAGTGCTTTAAGACATTTATTGGCGAAGAAAGATGCCAAGCCTAGATTGAAACACCCATACAACTAATACGAGTATTTCGATACCATTATACATTAATTTATACAGAGTACTTGCGGAAATACGGTCAATTTAAAACTTTTAATACTTTAACAATCATCAACGTGATTCCAAACACTTTGCATATAACACAACAGAGTGTCTGAAATCACGGAGTAATGTAATTGGGGTCACAATGTTAAATCATCAGTGTGATTACAAACGAATTAATAATCATTAACTAATTCGCGTAAGTCAAAAATGGAAGTCTGCTACTCCCACCCCAATCATCAACAAAATATGGGGCTCCTATCAGTGCTCCAATCAATGTCTAACAGTTTGGCCCAGCCGGGCCTTTGCCCTTAACAGTTCCTGAAAAGAAATATCAACTAACGGGTAAACAATAAAGTTGTTTAGTGAGTTTCTAGATTAAAGTATCATGCGATATATGAATGATGCCATGCAATGCCATGAATTTAACTAACAATCTCAGGAGGCCAACTAATGGCTAATAAGCTACCACATTGCGGTTACCACACACATGCTTACCGTACAATTGGTTTACAATCTACTGCTCGATTACCACAGACCACAGGCTTATCGATATGCAGTTTACAGTGATGCCATACGATTACCACAGACCACAGGCTTATCGTTTTACAGGCAATAATGGTTACCACATACAGGCTTACCATTATGAATCCGCTAGGTTACCACACTCAGGCTTACCGTCTCAGCGGAGAGGTCAAATGAATGATCAACCGAATGATAATATGACAACAATAATGTATGTGATGGCAAAGCATGTAAATGACAAGAATGATACGAAAGCAATAACATACAATTCATGATATGCATATAAATACATTAATGCTAGAACTCACCGTGGTGTACAACAAGCTCTCGGCCTCAAAACCGAGTTACAGTCGTCAAAGTAGGAGTAATAATCTCCGAGGAACTTTAACCCGTCAAACCCCTACACATAGGTTCATAGTATAATTTATTATAAGTCTCACAGCTTATAATTTCTTAAATTGATCCGGATACATTAGTCGTAAGACTTAACTAATTTCGGCATTAAACCTCAATAATTATTTTGGTCTAATTATTCTCCTAAATTGATGTCATAGACTATTATGACAAAAGACCCCATAAAATAAAAGTAATTACAATTACAATTTCGGTCCAAAGTCATCCGAAATTCGGACCAAGACCATCCGAATTTCAGGCCATCCGAAATTCGTACTTAGCTAATTTTTCAGAATATTTTAAGGCTGAACTGCACTTCCTGCCTTACGGATTTAATGTCAAAAATACTAAAACTTCTCTATATTTATTATAAAGAGTTTTAAAATCATTTCCAACACATACATACATACATACATACATACATACATACATACATACATACATACATACATACATACATATATATATATATATATATATATATATATATATATATATATATATATATATATATATATATATATATATATATATATATATATATATATATATATATATATATATCTTAACCCATTTTAAACATCAAAACATCATTTTCATCTTTTTAGATTACATAGGGTTCATATGAACTCAAATTTGGGGTTTTGAGATAAACCCACCAAAATACATAAAAACTTGCCAATATACTTTTAAAATAATGGATCTAACGTATTTCATCATTTTCTTTTCAGATCTAGCCATTTCTAAGAGATCCTCATAAAAACCCATCAAAATACATAGAAACTTGTATAATATACTTTTTAGATAATGGATCTAACATATTTCATCATTTTCTTTTCAGATCTAGCCATTTCTAAGAGATCTTCATAAAAACCCATCAAAATACATAGAAACTTGTATAATATACTTTTTAGATAATGGATCTAACATATTTCATCATTTTCTTTCAAGATCTAGCCATTTCGAAGAGATCTCCATGAAAACTCATTTGAGTTCTCATCTTCTTCATTTGAAGATGGTGGAGAGAAGAGAAAAGTAAGAGATTTATAAAAATAAGAGTTGGTACCTCTTGGATCTTCAAAACCGTATGAAGCTTCCAAAGAAATCAGATTTCTTCTTCTTCCCGAGATCTCTCTCTTTTTCCTCTCTTTTCTTTCTCCTCTCTCTCTCTCTTTTTTTTTTCTTCTTTGGAAGTGAACGAACACACACACACATGTGTGTGTGGCGTATATATAAAGCAAAAGTTGATTTTCTTTTCTTTTCTTTTTTTAAACTATTTAATATTTACCATTTAGACCCTACAATTATTTCCATTTCTTTTAAGGTCCTTTCTTTATAAATCAATACTTTATTTATTATAATTTACACCACCATGTATTTATATGTCTCAATATTAATTAATATTCCGAATTTGTATTTCTTCGTAATAAATATTAATTATCAATTTTATTAAATAATCGGGTCGTTACAATTCCTCCCCTCTTAAAAGAATTCCGCCCACGGAATCAGATTCTTTCAAACAGAGCGGGGTATTTGGCCATCATTTCAGCCTTCGTCTCCCAAGTCATCAGAGATCCACGGTGGTGCTTCCAACAAACGAGTACCATCTCGATCTCCTTATTCCTTAGGTTAATCACTTTGTCACCGATAATCTTTTCTGGTTCTTCGACATATCGCAACCGCTCATCGATTTCCACATCATCCAAAGGAACGGTCACTTTAGGACTGATCGGGCTTCTCTTCAAATAGCTAACGTGGAAGGTGTCATGAATTCCTGCCAAATCAGCGGGCAGCTCTAATTTATAAGCTTGAGCTCCGACACGTTTGGTAATAGGAAATGGTCCAACATATCGGGGACTTAACTTTCCTCGCTTCCCAAATCTCATAATCCCTTTCCACGGAGATACTTTCAGCATTACTGAATCTCCAACTGCAAACTCAATATCTTTATGACGTTTGTCTGAGTATGCTTTCTGTCGGTCTTGAGCCGCTTTGATTCGCT
This sequence comes from Centrapalus pauciflorus, assembly GCA_020465985.1. Taxonomy (NCBI): domain Eukaryota; kingdom Viridiplantae; phylum Streptophyta; class Magnoliopsida; order Asterales; family Asteraceae; genus Centrapalus; species Centrapalus pauciflorus. The sequence continues at coordinate 98,375 of JAANYP010005284.1, forward strand.
CACGAATAATCTGAATTTTATCATGCGTCTCTTGAAGCAATTCGGGACCCGCTAATGGTTTCTCACCTGCTTCACGCCAACATGTCGGAGTTCGACACTTTCGGCCATACAACGACTCATACGGAGCCATCTTTATCGAAGAATGATAACTATTGTTGTTGGCGAATTCCACAAGTGGTAAGTGCGTATCCCAATTTCCATCAAGCTCAATTACACACGCACGCAACATATCTTCCATCGTCTGATTAGTACGTTCAGTCTGGCCGTCAGTCTGGGGACGAAACGCCGTACTCAAATTAACATGCGTCCCCAACTGATCTTGCATACTTTGCCAAAATCTCAAAGTAAATCTCGAATCACGATCCAAAACAATAGATTTTGGAATCCCATGACGTACAATAATTTCATCGATATACATTTGCGCCAATCTTTCCAAAGGAAAGTTTTCTCGTATCGGCAAAAAGTGTGCGGATTTCATCAGTCGATCCACAATAACCCAGATAGCATCATATTGTCTTTGGGTCTTCGGAAGCTTTACCACAAAATCCTTCGTGATGCGATCCCACTTCCATTCAGGTATCTCGAGTGGTTGCAAATTTCCAGATGGTTTTTGGTGTTCGGCATTGACTCGCAAGCAAGTCAAACACCGTTCAACATGATTACCAACGTCTCGCTTCATTCCAGGCCACCAATATTTGGATTTCAAATCCTGATATATCTTAGAACTCCCGGGGTGAATTGACAACTTCGAATTATGACCATCGTTTAAAAATATTCTTGCGCACATCACCGATCTTAGGCACCCAAATGCGATCTCTAAACATTTTCAAACCGTTGCTACCTTCGGTTAACAATACACTCTGACCAACCATCCTTTCGGCCTTAATATTTTCTTCCTTAAGGCTCTCGATTTGCCACTTTCGAATATCATCAAGGATAGAAGAAGTTACAACTACATGCGTTAACACATAACAAGTTGCTTCCGGATATCTCTTTCGGCTTAAGGCGTCAGCCACTACATTGGCTTTTCCAGGGTGATAAACGATTTCACAGTCATAATCCTTAATCAATTCAACGGCACGTCGCTGTTGCATGTTTAACTCCTTCTGATCAAAAATATGTCTCAAGCTCTTGTGGTCAGTAAACAACTGACACCTTGTACCATATAGGTAATGCCGCCAGATTTTTAAAGCAAACGTGACAACATCTAACTCCAAGTCATGAGTTGGACGACTCTTTTCATAATCCTTTAGTTGTCTCGATGCATAAGCTATTACTTTTCCTCGTTGCATCAACACGCAACCCAACCCATTTATCGAGGCATCGCTATAAACAGCAAAATCTTCGTTTCCTTCCGGCAACGCAAGCACCGGAGCGTCAGTCAATCGACTCTTCAAAATTTGAAATGCCTCAATCTGTGGCTTTTCCCACACAAACTTCGCATTCTTACGTGTCAACGAAGTGAGTGAGACAACTATTTTAGAGAAATCTTGGATAAATCGTCGGTAATAGCCGGCCAATCCAAGGAAACTACGAATCTCAGCAACATTTCTAGGCGCTTCCCAACTTTTAATCGCTTCAATCTTGGAGGGATCCACAGAAACACCCTCCCAAGATATGACATGTCCTAGAAATTGCACTTCCCGCAACCAAAATTCACATTTCGAGAATTTAGCATACAACTGTTCGCTGCGAAGAAGTTCGAGCAATTGTCTTAGATGTACTGCATGATCCTCCTCCGTCTTGGAATACACCAAGATGTCGTCGATAAACACTATAACCGACTTGTCAAGCATTGGACGACACACACGATTCATTAAATCCATAAAGGCTGCAGGAGCATTAGTGAGCCCAAAAGGCATCACCAAGAACTCATAGTGCCCATATCGAGTCCGAAAAGCAGTTTTCGGCACATCTTCCTCACGAACCTTTAATTGATGATACCCTAAACGAAGATCTATCTTCGAGAAATAAGCAGCTCCTTGTAGTTGATCGAACAAGTCATCAATACGAGGCAAAGGATACTTATTCTTTATAGTCACATTGTCCAGTTCTCTATAATCTATGCACATTCGCAAGGTTCCGTCTTTCTTTCGCACGAATAAAACCGGAGCACCCCACGGCGAGGTACTCGGCCGAATGAACCCTTTCTCTAACAATTCTTCCAATTGCGCCATCATTTCCTTCATTTCCGAAGGCGCTAAACGATACGGAGCACGCGCAATTGGTGCAGCTCCCGGCACTAACTCAATTCGAAACTCTACAGATCGGTCCGGTGGCAATCCCGGTAAGTCATCAGGAAACACATCGGGATATTCATTAACTACTGGCACATCCTTAAGATTTTTCCCTTCCTTATTGGCATTCAAGACACAAGCCAAGTAACATTTGCAACCTTTACTTAGATTTTTCCAAGCCTTAGCCACCGAAATAACCGCGGCTTCCCTTTTACGTCTATCCCCGTACACAAATATTTCTTCGCCTTCCGGCGTGAACAAACGAACAATTCTTTTAGCGCAAGCAATAGTGGCAAGATTATTGGCCAACCAATCCATGCCAACTATTATATCAAATACTTTAGTATCTATGGGGACAAGGTCGATATCAAAATTATGTCCATCTAAGGTCAGCACACAGTCATTATATATTTGGGTGGCACAGACTGATTTCCCGCTTGCCACATCAACAGATAGAGGGAAAGGCATCAAAGAAGGTACAACATCTAACTTTCGTGCAAATGATTTAGAAACAAAAGACACACTTGCACCGGAATCAAATAATACTACAGCAGGTAAAGAGTTCAGGAGAAAAGTACCGGTTACAACATCCGGCACATCCTGCGCCTCGGCAGCTGTAATCTGGTAGACTCTAGCTTGAGGCTTAGGCAGATTCCCCTTTGATTGGGAGGAACCACCAATATAACTAGGTTTCGCAACTGAGCCTTTACTTTCAGACGCCGCTGACTTCTTTTTCAGGCAATTCCGAGCGAGGTGACCCACCTGGCCACATTCATAGCACGCATCACTACGTTTGGGGCACGCAGGACGTATGTGTCCCTCCTCTCCACATCCATGGCAAACAATAGGGGACAAACACTCCCCACGATGAAGCTTCCTGCATCGGTTACAAGTAGGCACAAAATTGGAAAACTGAGATTTGGACCGAGAGTTGTTGGAACTAGCAGGCTTCTTTGAGTGTCTAGAAGATTAGGAACGTGAACGAGAGTCCACATTCTTTGAGAACGATTGTTGGGGTTGCATAAACGTCCCCGGCGAGGACTCAACCTTTGCTTTCTTTGATCCAGTCGATTCTTGTTCCCTACGGAACAATTCATACTCCCGGAGTCGCGCATACTCCACAGCTTTCTCAAATGATTCCACCGCGCGAACAGTCACCATTTCGCGAATTTCACTTCGCAGTCCTTCAACAAAATAGTCGGTCTTTTGCTTTTCATCAGCAATTACCGACCCCACAAACATCGCTTTCGAGTTAAACTCGATCAGATAATCATCCACTGATAAGTCTCCTTGCTGAAACGTAAGGAAGGCTCTTTTTATTTTCTGCACCGCAACTGTCGGACAGAAATGTTTGTCGAACCTGGTCTTGAACTCTTCCCAGGTCATCTTTGCCGCAACATCTAAACCCACAATCTCGACTTCTGAATCCCACCAAGTCAAGGCAGGACCAACGAATTGTGCAGCCGCGTACTGCACCTTCTTTTCATTACCGACATCAGTTACTCGGAATAGTTTCTCAATTGCCTTGATCCAATCCAAGGCCTCAGCAGCCGTTACTCGTCCGTTGAACTCTGGAGGACGACAATCAATGAAGTTTCTATATGACATCCCCTTCTTGGACTTAGAGGAGTCGTGCTTCCGATCTTTATCCTTCTTAGGCTTCTTAGCCCTACTTCCACTTCCCACGACTTTAGTGTTATCGTTACTTGCTTGTTGATCTTCAACATTATCTTTCTTTCCCTGAACAATTTGGGAAGCAAGTAACTGCGCCATTAACTAGTTCTGCTGGCGATTTTGCTCCAACATTTGAGCCATCATCTGCATCATTTGGTCCTCTTTAGACCCTCCACCAGTACGGAAACTGGATTCACTTTCATAATCTTGAGACTGATCTCTGTCTCCCCCAACATTTGAATGTTCTACCTCCTGGTGTAGAACACGATTTGGCTGGCTATCCGACATTGTCTGCAACAAACAGTTACAGGTCGGTTCAACAGTTCTTTCACACCAAAGTGTGCACACGACATTTATATTTATATATAATTATACTTACATAAAGTTATAATCTTAAAAGTCTACCCAATATTATCCCATCCTAGGCCAAAGGTCAATTGTAATTGTTATAATATTGCCGCCTAGGTGGGTCAATACCAGCATCTGAAACCGTGCTATCGTCGACTATACTCTGTCTATGAGCTCCAGCTCTGATACCAAATTGAAACACCCATACAACTAATACGAGTATTTCGATACCATTATACATTAATTTATACAGAGTACTTGTGGAAATACGGTCAATTTAAAACTTTTAATACTTTAACAATCATCAACGTGATTCCAAACACTTTGCATATAACACAATAGAGTGTCTGAAATCACGGAGTAATGTAATTGGGGTCACAATGTTAAATCATCAGTGTGATTACAAATGAATTAATAATCATTAACTAATTCGCGTAAGTCAAAAGTGGAAGTCTGCTACTCCCACCCCAATCATCAACAAAATATGGAGCTCCTATCCGTGCTCCAATCAATGTCTAACAGTTTGGCCCAGCCGGGCCTTTGCCCTTAACAGTTCCTGAAAAGAAATATCAACTAACGGGTAAACAACAAAGTTGTTTAGTGAGTTTCTAGATTAAAGTACAACGCGATATATGAATGATGTCATGCAATGCCATGAATTTAACTAACAATCTCAGGAGGCCAACTAATGGCTAGTAAGCTACCACATTGCGGTTACCACACACAGGCTTACCGTACAATTGGTTTACAATCTACTGCTTGATTACCACAGACCACAGGCTTATCGATATGCAGTTTACAGTGATGCCATACGATTACCACAGACCACAGGCTTATCGTTTTACAGGCAATAATGGTTACCACACACAGGCTTACCATTATGATTCCGCTAGGTTACCACACTCAGGCTTACCGTCTCAGCGGAGAGGTCAAATGAATAATCAACAACTTATGAACCGAATGATAATATGACAACAATAATGTATGTGATGGCAAAGCATGTAAATGACAAGAATGAATACGAAAGCAATACCATACAATTCATGATATGCATATAAATACATTAATGCTAGAACTCACAGTGGTGTACAACAAGCTCTCCGCCTCAAAACCGAGTTACAGTCGTCAAAGTAGGATAATAATCTCCAAGGCACTTTAACCCGTCAAACCCCTACACATAGGTTCATAGTATAATTTATTATAAGTCTCACAGATTATAATTTCTTAAATTGATCCGGATACATTAGTCGTAAGATTTAACTAATTTCGGCATTAAACCTCAATAATTATTTTGGTCTAATTATTCTCCTAAATTGATGTCATAGACTATTATGACAAAAGATCCAATAAAATAAAAATAATTACAATTACAATTTCGGTCCAAAGCCATCCGAAATTCGGACCAAGACCATCCGAATTTCAGGTCATCCGAAATTCGTACTTAGCTAATTTTTCAGAATATTTTAAGGCTGAACTACACTTTCTACCTTACGGATTTAATGTCAAAAATACTAAAACTTTTCTATATTTATTATAAAGAGTTTTAAAAATCATTTCCAACATACATACATACATACATACATACATACATACATACATACATACATACATACATACATACATACATGCATACATACATACATACATACATACATACATACATATATACATACATACATACATACATATATATATATATATATATATATATATATATATATATATATATATATATATATATATTTATTTATTTATTTATTGAAACCCATTTTAACCACCAATACATCATTTTTAACTCAAACTTGGGTTTTTGAGATAAACCCATCAAAATACATAAAAACTTGCATAATATACTTTTAAAATAATGGATCTAACATATTTCATTATTTTCTTTTCAGATCTAGCCATTTCTAAGAGATCTTCATAAAACCCATCAAAATACATAGAAACTTGTATATTATACTTTTAAATAATGGATCTAACATATTTCATCATTTACTTTATTGATCTAGCCATTTCTAAGAGATCTCCATAAAAACCCCTCAAAATACATAGAAACTTGTATAATATACTTTTTAGATAATGGATCTAACATATTTCATCATTTTCTTTCAAGATCTAGCCATTTCGAAGAGATCTCCATGAAAACTCATTTGAGTTCTCATCTTCTTCATTTGAAGATGGTGGAGAGAAGAGAAAAGTAAGAGATTTATAAAAATAAGAGTTGGTACCTCTTGGATCTTCAAAACCGTATGAAGCTTCCAAAGAAATCAGATTTCTTCTTCTTCTTCCCGAGATCTCTCTCTTTTTCCTCTCTTTTCTTTCTCCTCTCTCTCTCTCTTTTTTTTTCTTCTTTGGAAGTGAACGAACACACACACACTTGTGTGTGTGTGTGTGTGTGTGTGGCGTATATATAAAGCAAAAGTTGATTTTCTTTTCTTTTCTTTTTTTAAACTATTTAATATTTACCATTTAGACCCTACAATTATTTCCATTTCTTTTAAGGTCCTTTCTTTATAAATCAATACTTTATTTATTATAATTTACACCACCATTTATTTATATATCTCAATATTAATTAATATTCCGAATTTGTATTTCTTCGTAATAAATATTAATTATCAATTTTATTAAATAATCGTGTCGTTACAGTTAATAGAGATAATAAATTCATTTCCATTCCATACCATTACATGAATAATAAATTAAAACTTAGGTTGATATTAATCAACTAGTTTCATAAACTTAGGTTATATACAGATAATCAATTAATTTCCATTCCATTCCATTACATTAATAATAAAAAAAAAACTTAGGTTGAAATTTATAAAGTAATTTCATAAACCTAGGTTATATAAAGATAATCAATACATTTCCATTCCATTATATTTTATGAATAATAAAATAAAACTTAGGTTGAAATTAATCAAGTAATTTCATAAACCTAGGTTATATACCGATAATCGCTTCATATCCATTCCTTGGAATTACAGGAATGACAAAATAAAACTTAGGTTATATACAAATAATCAATTCTTTCTATTCCATGAAATTACATGAATAAGAAAATAAAACTTAGGTTCAACTTAATCAAGTAATTTCATAAACTTAGTTATATACAAATAATCAATTCATTTCCATTCCATGAAATTACATGAATTATAAAATAAAATTTAGGTTGAAAAAAATCAAGTAATTACGTAAACCTAGGTTATATACCGATAATCAATTCTTTTCCATTCCTTGGAATTACATGAATAATAAAATAAAACTTAGGTTGAAATTAATCAAGCAATTCTACAAACCTAGGTTATATACACATAATCAATTCTTTCCCTTCCATGAACTTACATGAATAAGAAAATAAATTTTAGGTTGAAATTAATCAAGTAATTTCACAAACCTAGGTTATATACAGATAATCAATTCATTTCCATTCCATGAAATTACATGAATAATAAAATAAAATTTAGGTTGAAATTAATCAAGTAATTTCATAAACATAGGTTATATACAGATACCCAATTCATTTCAATTCTATGAAATTACATGAATAATAAAATATAACATAGGTTGAAATTAATCATGTAATTTCATAAACCTAGGTTATATACAGATAATCGATTCATTTCCATTCCATTCCATTTTATGAATAATAAAATAAAACATAGGTTGAAATTAATCAAGTAATTTCATAAACCTAGGTTATATACCGATAATCAATTCATTTCCATTCCATTCCATTACATGAATAACAAAATAAATTTAGGTTGAAATTAATCAAGTAACTTTATAAACCTAGGTTATATACAGATAATCAATCCATTCCATTCCGTTCCATGAAATTACGTGAATAAGAAAATAAAACTTAGGTTGAAATTAATCAAGTAATTTCATAAACCTAGGTTATATACAGATAATCAATTCATTTCCATTCCAGGAAATTACATGAATAATAAAATAAAACTTAGGTTGAAATTAAATAAGTAACTTCATTAACCTAGGTTATATAAAGATAATCAATACATTTCCATTTCATTCCATTTTATGAATAGTAAAATAAAACTTAGGTCGAAATTAATCAAGTAATTTCATAAACCTAGGTTATATACCGATAATCAATTCATTTCCATTCATTGGAATTACATGAATGACAAAATAAAACGTTGAAATTAATCAAGTAATTTTATAAAACTAGGTTATATACTAATAATCAATTCTTTCTATTCCATGAAATTACATGAATAAGAAAATAAAACTTATGTTGAAATTAATCAAGTAATTTCATAAACCTAGTTATATACTGATAATCAATTCATTTCCATTCCATGAAATTACATGAATAATAAAATAAAAATTAGGTTGAAATTAATCAAGTAATTTCATAAACCTAGGTTATATACAGATACCCAATTCATTTCCATTCCATGAAATTCCATGAATAATAAAATAAAACATAGGTTGAAATTAATCAAGTAATTTCATAAACCTAGGTTATATACAGATAATCAATTCATTTCTATTCCATTCTGTTACATGAATAATAAATTAAAACTTAGGTTGAAATTAATCAACTAATTTCATAAACCTAGGTTATATACAGATAATCAATTCATTTCTATTCCATGAAATTACATGAATAATAAAATAAAATTTTGGTTGAAATTAATCAAGTAATTTCATAAACCTAGGTTATATACAGATAACTAATTCATTTCCATTCCATGAAATTCCAGGAATAATAAAATAAAACATAGGTTGAAATTAATCAAGTAATTTCATAAACCTACGTTATATATAGATAATCAATTCATTTCCAATCCATACCATAACATGAATAATAAATTAAAACTTAGGTTGATATTAATCAACTAGTTTCATAAACCTAGATTATACACAGATAATCAATTCATTTCCATTCCATTCCATTACATGAATAATAATAAAAAACTTAGTTTGAAATTAATCAAGTAATTTCATAAACCAAGGTTATATAAAGGTAATCAATACATTTCCATTCCATTCCATTTTATGAATAATAAAATAAAACTTATGTTGAAATTAATCAAGTAATTTCATAAACCTAGGTTATATACCGATAATCAATTCATTTCCATTCCTTGGAATTACATGAATGACAAAATAAAACTTAGGTTGAAATTAATCAAGTAATTCTACAAACCTAGGTTATATTCAGATAATCAATTCTTTCCATTCCATGAAATTACACGATTAGGAAAATGAAACTTAGGTTGAAATTAATCAAGTAATTTCATAAACCTAGGTTATATACATAATCAATACATTTCAATTCCATGAAATTACATGAATAATAAAATAAAATTTAGGTTGAAATTAATCAAGTAATTTCGTAAACCTAGGTTATATATCGATCATCAATTCATTTCCATTCCTTGGAATTACATGAATAACAAAATAAAACTTAGGTTGAAATTAATCAAGTAATTCTACAAACCTAGGTTATATACAGATAATCAATTCTTTCCATTCCATGAAATTACATGAATAAGAAAATAAAACTTAGGTTGAAATTAATCAAGTAATTTTATAAACCTAGATTATATACAGATAATCAATACATTTATATTCCATGAAATTACATGAATAATAAAATAAAATTTAGGTTGAAATTAATCAAGTAATTTCATAAACCTAGGTTATATACAGATAACCAATTCATTTCCATTCGATGAAATTCCAGGAATAATAAAATAAAACATGGGTTGAAATTAATCAAGTAATTTCATAAACCTAGGTTATATACAGATAATCAATTCATTTCCATTCCATACCATAACATGAATAATAAATTAAAACTTAGGTTGATATTAATCAACTAGTTTCATCAACCTAGGTTATATACAGATAATCAATTCATTTCCATTCCATTCCATAACATGAATAATAACAAAAAACTTATGTTGAAATTAATCAAGTAATTTCATAAACCTAGGTTATATAAGGATAATCAATACATTTCCATTCCATTCCATTTTATGAATAATAATATAAACCTTATATTGAAATTAATCAAGTAATTTCATAAACCTAGGTTATATATCGATAATCAATTCATTTCCATTCCTTGGAATTACATGAATGACAAATTAAAACTTAGGTTGAAATTAATCAAGTAATTTTATAAACCTAGGTTATATACAAATAATCAATTCTTTCTGTTCTATGAAATTACTTGAATAAGAAAATAAAACTTAGGTTGAAATTAATCAAGTAATTTCATAAACCTAGTTATATACAGATAATCAATTCATTTCCATTCCATGAAATTACATGAATAAGAAAATAAAACTTAGGTTGAAATTAAATAAGTAACTTCATTAACCTAGGTTATATAAAGATAATCAATACATTTCCATTCCATTCCATTTTATTATTAATAAAATAAAACTTAGGTTGAAACTAATCAAGTAATTTCATAAACCTAAGTTATATATCGATAATCAATTCATTTCCATTCATTGGAATTACATGAATGACAAAATAAAACTTAGGTTGAAATTAATCAAGTAATTTTATAAAACTTGGTTATATTCAAATAATCAATTCTTTCTATTCCATGAAATTACATGAATAAGAAAATAAAACTTATGTTGAAATTAATCAAGTAATTTCATAAACCTAGTTATATACTGATAATCAATTCATTTCCATTTTATGAAATTACATGAATAATAAAATAAAAATTAGGTTGAAATTAATCAAGTAATTTCATAAACCTAGGTTATATACAGATACCCATTTCATTTCCATTCCATGAAATTCCATGGATAATAAAATTAAACATAGGTTGAAATTAATCAAATAATTTCATAAACCAAGGTTATATACAGATAATCAATTCATTTCCATTTCATTCCATTACATGAATAATAAATTAAAACGTAGGTTGAAATTAATCAACTAATTTCATAAACCTAGGTTATATACAGATAATCAATTCATTTCTATTCCATGAAATTACATGAATAATAAATTAAAATTTTGGTTGAAATTAATCAAGTAATTTCATAAACCTAGGTTATATACAGATAACCAATTCATTTCCATTCCATGAAATTCCAGGAATAATAAAATAAAACATAGGTTGAAATTAATCAAGTAAATTCATAAATCTATGTCATATACAGATAATCAATTCATTTCCATTCCATACCATAACATGAATAATAAATTAAAACTTAGTTTGATATTAATCAACTAGTTTCATAAACCTAGATTATATACAGATTATCAATTTATTTCCATTCCATTCCATTACATGAATAATAATAAAAAACTTAGTTTGAAATTAATCAAGTAATTTCATAAACATAGGTTATATAAAGATGATCAATACATTTCCATTCCATTCCATTTTATGAATAATAAAACAAAACTTATGTTGAAATTAATCAAGTAATTTCATAAACCTAGGTTATATACCGATAATCAATTCATTTCCATTCCTTGGAATTACATGAATGACAAAATAAAACTTAGGTTGAAATTAATCAAGTAATTCTACAAACCTAGGTTATATACAGATAATCAATTCTTTCCATTCCATGGAATTACATGAATAGGAAAATGAAACTTAGATTGAAATTAATCAAGTAATTTCATAAACCTAGGTTATATACAGATAATCAATACATTTCAATTCCATGAAATTACATGAATAATAAAATAAAATTTAGGTTGAATAAATCAAGTAATTTCGTAAACCTAGGTTATATAACGATAATCAATTCATTTCCATTCCTTGGAATTACATGAATAACAAAATAAAACTTAGGTTGAAATTAATCAAGTAATTCTACAAACCTAGGTTATATACAGATAATCAATTCTTTCCATTCCATGAAATTACATGAATAAGAAAATAAAACTTAGGTTGAAATTAATCAACTAATTTCATAAACCTAGGTTATATACAGATAATCAATTCATTTCTATTCCATGAAATTACATGAATAATAAATTAAAATTTTTGTTGAAATTAATCAAGTAATTTCATAAACCTAGGTTATATACAGATAACCAATTCATTTCCATTCCATGAAATTCCAGGAATAATAAAATAAAACATAGGTTGAAATTAATCAAGTAAATTCATAAATCTATGTCATATACAGATAATCAATTCATTTCCATTCCATACCATAACATGAATAATAAATTAAAACTTAGTTTGATATTAATCAACTAGTTTCATAAACCTAGATTATATACAGATTATCAATTTATTTCCATTCCATTCCATTACATGAATAATAATAAAAAACTTAGTTTGAAATTAATCAAGTAATTTCATAAACATAGGTTATATAAAGATGATCAATACATTTCCATTCCATTCCATTTTATGAATAATAAAACAAAACTTATGTTGAAATTAATCAAGTAATTTCATAAACCTAGGTTATATACCGATAATCAATTCATTTCCATTCCTTGGAATTACATGAATGACAAAATAAAACTTAGGTTGAAATTAATCAAGTAATTCTACAAACCTAGGTTATATACAGATAATCAATTCTTTCCATTCCATGGAATTACATGAATAGGAAAATGAAACTTAGATTGAAATTAATCAAGTAATTTCATAAACCCAGGTTATATACAGATAATCAATACATTTCAATTCCATGAAATTACATGAATAATAAAATAAAATTTAGGTTGAATAAATCAAGTAATTTCGTAAACCTAGGTTATATAACGATAATCAATTCATTTCCATTCCTTGGAATTACATGAATAACAAAATAAAACTTAGGTTGAAATTAATCAAGTAATTCTACAAACCTAGGTTATATACAGATAATCAATTCTTTCCATTCCATGAAATTACATGAATAAGAAAATAAAACTTAGGTTGAAATTAATCAACTAATTTCATAAACCTAGGTTATATACAGATAATCAATTCATTTCTATTCCATGAAATTACATGAATAATAAATTAAAATTTTTGTTGAAATTAATCAAGTAATTTCATAAACCTAGGTTATATACAGATAACCAATTCATTTCCATTCCATGAAATTCCAGGAATAATAAAATAAAACATAGGTTGAAATTAATCAAGTAAATTCATAAATCTATGTCATATACAGATAATCAATTCATTTCCATTCCATACCATAACATGAATAATAAATTAAAACTTAGTTTGATATTAATCAACTAGTTTCATAAACCTAGATTATATACAGATTATCAATTTATTTCCATTCCATTCCATTACATGAATAATAATAAAAAACTTAGTTTGAAATTAATCAAGTAATTTCATAAACATAGGTTATATAAAGATGATCAATACATTTCCATTCCATTCCATTTTATGAATAATAAAACAAAACTTATGTTGAAATTAATCAAGTAATTTCATAAACCTAGGTTATATACCGATAATCAATTCATTTCCATTCCTTGGAATTACATGAATGACAAAATAAAACTTAGGTTGAAATTAATCAAGTAATTCTACAAACCTAGGTTATATACAGATAATCAATTCTTTCCATTCCATGGAATTACATGAATAGGAAAATGAAACTTAGATTGAAATTAATCAAGTAATTTCATAAACCTAGGTTATATACAGATAATCAATACATTTCAATTCCATGAAATTACATGAATAATAAAATAAAATTTAGGTTGAATAAATCAAGTAATTTCGTAAACCTAGGTTATATAACGATAATCAATTCATTTCCATTCCTTGGAATTACATGAATAACAAAATAAAACTTAGGTTGAAATTAATCAAGTAATTCTACAAACCTAGGTTATATACAGATAATCAATTCTTTCCATTCCATGAAATTACATGAATAAGAAAATATAACTTAGGTTGAAATTAATCAAATAATTTTATAAAACTAGATTATATACAGATAATCAATACATTTCTATTCCATGAAATTACATGAATAATAAAATAAAATTTAGGTTAAATTTAATCAAGTAATTTCATAAACCTAGGTTATATATACAGATAACCAATTCATTTCCATTCCATGAAATTCCAATTAATAATAAAATAATACATAGGTTGAAATTAATCAAGTAATTTCATAAACCTAGGTTATATACAGATAATCAATTCATTTCAATTCCATACCATAACATGAATAATAAATTAAAACTTAGGTTGATATTAATCAACTACTTTCATAAACCTAGGTTATATACAGATAATCAATTCATTTTCATTCCATTCCATAACATGAATAATAACAAAAAACTTAGGTTGAAATTAATCAAGTAATTTCATAAAACTAGGTTATATAAAGATAATCAATACATTTCCATTCCATTCCATTTTATGAATTATAAAATAAACCTTATGTTGAAATTAATCAAGTAATTTCATAAACCTAGGTTATATACCGATAATCAATTCATTTCCATTCCTCGGAATTACATGAATGACAAAATAAAACTTAGATTGAAATTAATCAAGTATCTTTATAAACCTAGGTTATACACAAATAATCAATTCTTTCTATTCCACGAAATTACATGAATAAGAAAATAAAACTTAGTTGAAATTAATCAAGTAATTTCATAAACCTAGTTATATACAGATAATCAATTCATTTCCATTCCATTAAATTACATGAATAATAAAATAAAATTTAGTTTGAAATTAATCAAGTAATTTCGTAAACCTAGGTTATATACCGATAATCAATTCATTTCCATTATTACATGAATAATAAAATAAAATTTAGGTTGAAATTAATCAAGTAATTTCATAAACCTAGGTTATATACAGATAATCAATTCTTTCCATTCCATGAAATTACATGAATTAGAAAATAAAACTTAGGTCGAAATTAATCAAGTAATTTTATAAACCTATGTTATATGCAGATAATCAATTCATTTCTATTCCTTGCAATTACATGAATAATAAAATAAAATTTAGGTTGAAATTAATCAAGTAATTTCATAAACCTAGGTTATATACAGATAACCAATTCATTTCCATTCAATGAAATTACAGGAATAATAAAATAAATCATAGGTTGAAATTAATCAAGTAATTTCATAAACCTAGGTTATATACAGATACCCAATTTATTTCCATTCCATGAAATTACATGAATAATAAAATAAAACATAGGTTGAAATTAATCAAGTAATTTCATAAACCAATGTTATATATAGATAATCAATTCATTTCCATTCCATTCCTTTACATGAATAATAAATTAAAACTTAGGTTGAAATTAATCAACTAATTTCATAAAGTTAGGTTATATATACAGATAATCAATTCATTTCTATTCCATGAAATTACATGAATAATAAAATAGAATTTAGGTTGAAATTAATCAAGTAATTTCATAAACCTAGGTTATATACAGATAATCAATTCATTTCCATTCCATGAAATTCCATGAATAATAAAATAAAACATAGGTTGAAATTAATCAAGTAATTTCATAAACCTAGGTTATATTCAGATAAGCAATTCACTTCCATTCCATACGATTACATGAATAATAAATTAAAACTTAAGTTGATATTAATCAACTAGTTTGATAAATCTAGGTTATATACTGATAATCAATTCATTCCCACTACATGAATAATAAAACAAAACTTAGGTTGAAATTAATTAAGTAATTTCATAAACCTAGGTTATATAAAGATAATCAATACATTCATTCCATTCCATTTTATGAATAATTAATAAAATAAAACTTAGGTTTGAAATTAATCAACTAATTTCATATACCTAGGTTATATACCGATAATCAATTCATTTCCATTCCTTGGAATTACACGAATGACAAAATAAAACTTAGGTTGAAATTAATCAAGTAAGTTTAAAAACCTAGGTTATATACAAATAATCAATTCTTTCTATTCCATGAAATTACATGAATAAGAAAATAAAACTTAGGTTGAAATTAATCAAGTAATTTCATTAACCTAGTTATATACGGATAATCAATTCATTTTCATTCCATTAAATTACATGAATAATAAAATAAAATTTAGGTTGAAATTAATCAAGTAATTTCATAAACCTAGGTTATATACATATAATAAATTCATTTCTATTCCATTCCATTACATGAATAATAAATTAAAACTTAGCTTGAAATTAATCAACTAATTTCATAAACCTAGGTTATATGCAGATAATCAATTCATTTCCATTTCATTTCATTCCATTACATGAATAATAAAATAAAACATATGTTGAAATTAATCAACTAATTTCATAAACCTAGGTTATATAAAGATAATCAATACATTTCCATTCCATTCCATTTTATGAATAATAGGTTAATCAAGTAATTTCATAAACCTAGGTTATCTACAAATAATCAATTCATTTCCATTCCATGAAATTACTTGAATAATAAAATAAAATATAGGTTGAAATTAATCAAGTAATTTCATAAACCTAGGTTATATACAGATAATCAATTCATTTTCATTCCATTCCATAACATGAGTAATAACAAAAAACTTAGGTTGAAATTAATCAAGTAATATCATAAACCTAGATTATATAAAGATAATCAATACATTTCCATTCCATTCCATTTTATGAATTATAAAATAAACCTTATGTTGAAATTAATCAAGTAATTTCATAAACCTAGGTTATATACCGATAATCAATTCATTTCCATTCCTTGGAATTACATGAATGACAAAATAAAACTTAGGTTGAAATTAATCAAGTAATTTTATAAACCTAGGTTATATACAAATAATCAATTCTTTCTATTCCATGAAATTACATGAATAAGAAAATAAAACTTAGGTTGAAATTAATCAAGTAATTTCATAAACCTAGTTATATACAGATAATCAATTCATTTCCATCCCATGAAATTACATGAATAATAAAATAAAATTTAGGTTCAAATTAATCAAGTAATTTCGTAAACCTAGGTTATATACCTATAATCAATTCATTTCCATTATTACATGAATAATAAAATAAAATTTAGGTTGAAATTAATCAAGTAATTTCATAAATCTAGGTTATATACCGATAATCAATTCATTTCCATTCCTTGGAATTCATGAATAACAAAATAAAACTTAGGTTGAAATTAATCAAGTAATTCTACAAACCTAGGTTATATACAGGTAATAAATTCTTTCCATTCCATGAAATTACATGAATAATAAAATAAAACTTAGGTTGAAATTAATCAAGTAATTTTATAAACCTATGTTATATGCAGATAATCAATTCATTTCTATTCCTTGAAATTACATGAATAATAAAATAAAATTTAGGGTGAAATTAATCAAGTAATTTCATAAACCTAGGTTATATACAGATAACCAATTCATTTCCATTCAATGAAATTACAGGAATAATAAAATAAATCATAGGTTGAAATTAATCAAGTAATTTCATAAACCTAGGTTATATACAGATACCCAATTCATTTCCATTCCATGAAATTACATGAATAATAAAATAAAACATAGGTTGAAATTAATCAAGTAATTTCATAAACCTAGGTTATATATAGATAATCAATTCATTTCCATTCCATTCCTTTACATGAATAATAAATTAAAACTTGGGTTGAAATTAATCAACTAATTTCATAAACCTAGGTTATATATACAGATAATCAATTCATTTCTATTCCATGAAATTACATGAATAATAAAATAAAATTTAGGTTGAAATTAATCTAGTAATTTCATAAACCTAGGTTATCTACAGATAACCAATTCATTTCCATTCCATGAATAATAAAATAAAACATAGGTTGAAATTAATCAAGTAATTTCATAAACCTAGGTTATATACAGATAAGCGATTCACTTCCATTCCATACGATTACATGAATAATAAATTAAAACTTAAGTTGATATTAATCAACTAGTTTGATAAATCTAGGTTATATACTGATAATCAATTCATTCCCATTCCATTCCATTACATGAATAATAAAATAAAACTTAGGTTGAAATTAATTAAGTAATTTCATAAACCTAGGTTATATAAAGATAATTGTTAGATTTATTATTTCGATCCTAGGAGTTGTTTTGTAATATTTATTATCATTGTATCTTGTCTTGTCTTTAATTTCTATGTAATTTATGTTTAAGTAATAGTCTAGGGGCCAAAGTTGCCATGTTGTGTAAGTTAATTAAAGGAGCCTAGAAAAGGCTCCTAGGGTTACTTTTCAAAGACACGGTTGACATTTGAATTATATATCCAGCCGCCACTGTTCCTTGTTCTCTCAACATTCATATTGTCTTCTTCTTTATCATTACACATTTGTTGAGCTTGATTCTTCATGTGTTTGATAAGAATATCATTGAGGTGCTGAAAATATACGGGAATACATTATTACAATTGGTATCAGAGCTCAGAGGGGTGGATTTAAACTGACTTGTTCGGATTCTGCTGGGTTTTTGAAAGTGTTCTTCATCTCATGTCGGTTAGATCTTCATTTCCCTTGTTTTTTCGTGTTTCTTATGTTATAATGGTCATATAAACATCACATTATCATTCTCTACTGATTTTAAACTCATTTAGTTCCATATCTTTGTTAAAATCATCAAGAATCGACCATTATTAAGTTTGAAAATATGGGTTGTTTAAGTGGGTTTTTCACGTGTTCATGCTATTTTTAAGTGTTTTTTAGGTTGTTTTAAATCACCAAAAGTGTTTAAAATAGTTTATAAATCATTTAGAACTGTTTTCAGGCTTTAAAACTGATAAAAATCGAATTCTGCTCATTCTGCCTTAGAAATCGTAAAAAACCTGCTGTATTTCGGATTACTACTGTAGCATTTCGGACCACCTAGGCACCAAATTCGGACCTCACGTCATCCTAATTCGGACCTCATTTCGGTCCAATTCGGACCTTACTTAGGTGAATTTCGGACCCCCCATAAGCCTATTTCGGACCACACTTCGGTCCCATCCGAACTTCGGACCATCCGAAGTTCAGGTCAGGCTTTCCATTTTTAACAGTTGGGACTTGTACTTCAATTTTTCCAATTTCGGTCCACTCATTTCGGTCCATCCGAATTCGGCCTTCCACTGTTCATCCGAATACGGTCCATTAGGTCCATCCAAAATTAGGTTCAACCGAACTTGGTCCCCAACCGTAGTACTGTTCATCCGAATAAGGACCTCTTCCGAACCATAGCCATCCGAATTCCTTTTCATAGATCCGAAATCTATCCATCCGAAATCACCCATCCGAAATCAAGCCATCCGAATTCGGTTCCCTCATCCGAAACACTGTTCATCCGAATTCAACCATCCGAATTCAGAACCTTCTGTTTTCAGTCCAACCCATCCGTGTTCAGTTTCCACCTCTAAGATCTTCATATTTGTAAGGTCTACCACTGCAAGATCTATCTAGACGCGGATCCGTGAACGAGTGCGGAATCCTCGTTGACGGTTAGACGGACAACTCTCAACCAACGAAACACGGAGACTATTAGACGCTGAACGAACGACTCACGAACGATCCTACGTACTAATTCTCTCCGAAATGGCACTCACCTAGCTGATAAACTCGAGATCCCCTCTTGCTTAATCCCTCACGAATTCTGCAAAAAGTCTTCTAATTATTCGAGTCTATCCCTAATTATAGACCCTGATTCGAGTCTGTTGTGGGCCAACCTCGAATCTGGCCCAAGGCCCATTCGAATCTGTCCATCTGACAGTCTCGAATCTAGCCTATTTTCGAATCTATGGTTACATTCGAATCTATCACAGATTCGAATGTCAACCCATATATAATTCGAATCTAGCCTTTTACATAAACAACTAAGTGTTGATCCTTACGTTATTACTTATAATTGAATTTATCTTTGTACTTTATGTTTGAACTTCTTGTAATACGTTACATCAAGTTCAAACATACAAACACTAATAAATATCAACCATAAATAAACATATATATCACACACTTGCTAAAATCACAATGTAGGATCACTTAGACTGCTGTCGTCACACAGGATGTACCAACAGACTCCCCCTTGACGATAGCTTCTAATAATTCACACATTTGATTTAAGAACTTGGTTTATTTATTGATTCAAAACACTACCAGCATACAGACCTTTCTCGACGCATACCTTGACCACATTTTCATACTTACTAGCCTCAGTATCCATATGTGCGTCACTGGAAATCTTACAATTATACAAAATCTGCAGATCTTCTTTAGATAGGTTTACCAGGTGAAGCGGGTCATAGACTCTAAGAATAACATTTTCTTCTAAGTCTTCCATAACCGCTTCCCCAGTTTCCGTGTCAGCATACCACCACTTCAGATTCTTCAGAATATTTTGTGGCATTGGCTTGAGAGGAACCCTCCTAAGACATCTAGCCGGCTTGTAGTGAATCCTCATCCAAGGTCGTCCAGTTAGAGGATCAATACGTGACGGATCCTCAACTCTTCTCCCGACCCTTGGATTCAAACGTTCGAACTTCCTTGATCTCCCTTCCTTTCTTATGATTCTTTCGATTACGCTCGCGTAGGGATCATTGCCAATGTTTATAAGATCTTTCCAAGCTAGCGCAGTGATTTCGATTTTTCGCAGGGAGTTGAACGCTTTTAAAGTTCGCCTCATGTACTGAAGCCCGTCTTTTCTCTTTATTATAAATAGCTGCAGATCTCTGTCAAAGAACCAGCTTAAAATTCGCTCCGACAGCTTCCCAGTACCTGGAACTCTCATTGTCTTTTTAATTGCTGCTTCCTTCTCTTTAGCCCTGAACCATAGCTTTCGTTTTTCTTCATTAGTTAGCTCTCTTGCAGGTTCTTCTGTCAATGGCTGAGGATTTAATGCAACATTAACTATATCTGCGTCGACAATTTTATTTCCATCAATCATGTAAGTATCAGTGATAGGATTCTGCTGCACAACTATCTCGTCAGCTTCATCATCCTCATCAGCAAGTACTTCATCATCCGACTGCCAGTCTACAATCTCCCCTGGCACAAACTCCCCTTCTTCCAGCTCTTCATCTTCATTATCAAAGCCTACATCCAGTGGATCATCTTCAAGATCCATGAGTGCTTCAATCATCTCGCTGATCTCAAAGTCTGTAGGCTGTTTAGATGAACTAGCCTCACCCCTTTCTCCTTCGCCTTGACTAGGCTCCCCCTCAACTTGTGTAACTTGAGCTGCAGGAAAATCTACAGACTCAAACTCTTTATTCGCACCGGGATCATCGCCTTCAGTATCATCTCTTCTCTGCACTTCCTGATCTCGGCATGATGTCTCCCCCTGAGCCTGTAAATTTTTCATTAACTGCTCAATTAGGGAGCGCATCGACCTTATCTTAGCCGCCTGATCGCAAACAAAAGTTTTGATTTCTACGTTCTCTTCCTGGACTTGCTCCACAATCTTCTTCAAATCGGCATTTTCTTTATCAAGATTTGCATTATGAGTCTGAATTTCTCCGATCGCCTTTGTTAGGCTTAAGATTTGGACATTCTGGAAGTCAACGCGAGCTTTAAGCTGCAGAAACCTTTGATTGTCAGTGTATGTGGTTGAGGCAGATGGAATGGACTGTATGGGAGTAGGAATGAACGGTGGTGGAATATAGGGTTCATCTTGAGGTGGTGGTGGTGGTGGACTGGTGGTTTGAGGTTCTTGATGTTGTGGAATTTCTGGTTGAGGATCAGGAGCTGAAGATGATCCTTGCATGAACCTGTGACGTTTGGCCCGTTGCCTTGTCACTAGTTGAGGAACTTCCTCTTCTTCAAAATCAGACTCCTCCAATTCCCTGTCCACGCGCCTCCTCGAACCACCTTCATTTATAATCAATCTCGAACCATAAGTTCCAATTTGAACAGGTGGTTCAGTCGATACTGACTCAGGAGCTTCAACCTCTAACTCCTCCATCTCTTCTGATTCGGTTGCAGATGATGACAAAACGTTATCAGCCTGCTCTGGCTCATATTCCTCGACATCTCTAAATACATCATCTGTATCTACTGGGGGACTAAGCAGCTCATCTACTAATGCTGCTGCAACATCCTCATTAGCATGTGGACCAGATGCCCATATTTCCTCCAAGGTTTGAGCAATCTGCTCAGATTCAGGAATGGCACTTGAAGGCCCTGCTTCCTGTGCTAGGGGCTGTTCGCTCGTAGAAGGCCTGGAAGCCTGGATTTGACTCGCGGCTGGTCTTTGTCGGCGTCTCGGGTCACGCGGCTGAGCTCGCGGCTGTTGTTGTTGTTGACGTTGCTGTTGTTGTTGCTGTGGTTGAATGTCAGCTACCCCTGCCCAGTTGGCATCTTCCGGGGCGCGAAATTCCCTGTCCACAATCGCTCCAAACAATGGACGCGCAACCGGAACAGCTAATCGTCCTCGATGTGAGGAACAGTCAGCAAAGATGCGTTTATCCATAACATTGACGCTCAAAGTGTCATCTGATTGTGGCAAATTTGGCAAAAAGTGCCTTATCAACATCACGACAAATCTTGGATATAGCAAAAATCGTTCCCTTTCTGGAGCCGTGATATGATGGACGAACTCCGAGAAAAACATTTGAGAGAAGCTGAACTTCCGATTATACACCAGTGCAATAACCCCTGATTGGATCTTTGACACGATGTAGTCAAATCCAGCCTTCTTTGGCGCAAAACAAACCATGAACACATGCACCAGAAATCTCCACTGCCCTATCAGGCCACTTTTCATATACGATGACTTCGTCACATCTAAACTGTACCCCATTCTCAGAAAAGCAGTCTGCCTAATACTTAATGGAAAGTCAATAGGCCCATCTTCTTGTTCTTGAGAACCCAACTGTAGCACTTGGCGCAACATGTCTGCTGAGAAGACTAGAGGCTGGCCAGCAATTCTGGTTCTGATAACTGTCGGGGTGACAGTACAGTCCACCTGTAAATGATCGTAAAATTGGCGTACATACGAAATTACAATTGGAATGTTATGATACAAAGCATAGCTAATCCTAGACTCAGCTAGGAAGTCCAAAACTTCGCGAAAACCCTGCGCCTCAGGGATATTATTTTCTGGATTAAGGACCATTATGCTTCGGGACAAAAGCGCGAACTGCCATATCTGCACAATAAATAAAACTGTTAGACTCATTAAAAATCAATAAACTTGTTTAAATTCAAAATTTGTTTTATTTTGTACTTGATTAAATACAAAATCTAACACAATTAAATTTCCACAAGTTTAATAAAATTTAAATTAAACAAAGTAAATAAAGTACAGATTCGAAAGTAACAGATTCGAAGTGTCCATATTCGAGTGTAATGAACAGATTCGAAGAGTCCCTTTTCGAGTCTAATGGACAGATTCGAATATCATGGTCATCTCGAATCTAATGACAGATTCGAGAAACCCATGAACAGATTCGAAGGTCCGGGAATAGACTCGAAGCCCCGACTGTTGATTTTTCAACAAAAACCCAAGATTTTAACCATTTTGAACTTGGTAAATCACATACATTAGTTCAACTAGGTTCTAATCATTGATTTATGTCTTTAATTTGATCTTTTATAAGTCTAATCTTGGTAATTTAGCAAAAACCCTATTTCAACCTATAAAACTTCAAAATTTGATGTTTTAGCCTAAAATTGTGTATAAAACTACACAAATCTTGTACAATCCGGTTGATTATACCTAGAAGTGTCTGTAGAATCGAACACACAGTCTTCAAAGTCGACAAAATGTCGTTTAGGAGAGAAACGGTAGACTCGAGAACAGATTCGAAATCGCCAATATAGATTCGAGAGTATAGATTCGAAAACAGATAGAATTAATGACCTACTGTTAACCTATTTATACCACCAACCCTCGAGTCTAAGCATAGATTCGAATCTACTGACAGATTCGAAGTACTCCTTATTCGAGTCTGTCTTAGAATCGAAACCTCCAACACTTAGAAAAATTTCGAAAATTTTGAAATAAGTTCAACTTTTCCAATTTTTTTCTACGGTATTGTGTAACCAGATAAACTATGCCAACTCTTTTACCCTAAGCAACAGATATTTCACGCAATGTTTATTTTATTCAACTTTGAATGCACCCTCAGTAACTTTTGACCTTTTACCTAAGTAAAAATTAAACTAAACTAAAATAAAATAAAATAAACTAAGGTAAAAATAAAATAAAATAAAATAAAGTAAAATAAAATTTTGACCAAAAATTTAATCTAGACTTAAGAAAAAATTTACAATCTAAGCTAAATACTTAACAACATATTTTTGATGAGTATAGTCTAAGAAAGGTTCAATCAGATAGCGATGTCCGATACTAACTTTCAGTACTTAAACTTTCACACTTAGGAATTTTTGATTCCTTTGATTGTTTGTTGTGACATACCTATTTAGCCAATTGTTGGTATTTTACCCTGTTAAACATTCTACATTTCGGAATATCCCTTGGCCTTTTTATTTATCAGGAAATTATCTTACGTGACTCAGACATAGACATACTTTTATGATCAAGGCACACAGACAAAGATTCTAACTTGTTGGTATTTGCAAACTTTCTTTAAAAGACAAACATCGGACACAGGTCTGTATTTTCATACAACAAAGTGTCTTAGTTCGACTTAAGGTTTATTTTTAAAGTTAGCAGATAGCGGTGACAGGTCTGTACTGACGTACAACAAAGCGACATGTCTGCTAACCCGAATCTAAACAGAGACAACAGGTCTGTACTTACGTACAACAGAGTTGCATGTTTTCGACTCTCAGTTTTACATGATATTTCTATTCTTTCCATTTTCAGATGTATTTGATGTTGCCATACATCCCCAGAAAGTTTGCATACCTCATTTAGACTCAATGTTTGTATGTCTTGTACATAAAAATTAAGACCGATTGGTCGTACATCTAAGTTAGTGACACGCTTGACTATTTCTAGAATATTTTATTAGCCTTGAGATTCCCTATATGTATTATGCCTACCAACACATCAAACTAAGTAAAGTATAACACTTAGAGTTTAGTTGCATTATGTGTGAAAGCCTAAATACTTAGAATCTGTAACGACGGTGCTAATTTTCGTCACTTTGAACCTATGTATCTAAGACCTAACTCTTTTTTCTGATATACTCTTTTTTTGTATTTTTGTAATTTTCTCTCTTTTTTCTTTTGTTTTTCATAAGAAAAAGCAGTAAAATGAGCTAACCTACTAACTTACTAAAAATAGAAACTTACTAAAATTAGAAACTTACTAAAAATAGAAAATTTCCTAAATTAGCAGAATACTGTAAAGAAAGAACTACTACGACACTAAAAGAAAATAAACTTACTACTACTAAGGTCAATTTACTCTGGGTTGCGCTTTCCATTCAGTTGAATTAAATACTCAAACCGTGACTTATCAAACGCTTTGGTAAATAAATCTGCATTATTATCTTCTGTTGCCACCTTTACCAGTTTGATTAAGTTCTTTTCAGCACAATCACGAATAAAATGATGCCTTATGTCTATGTGCTTTGTTTTACTGTGTTTAACTGGATTATTAGTTATAGCAAATTTGGTAGATTGATTGTCTATCCTAATAGGAGTTTGAGTGTAAGCCAAACCGTAAATCCGCAATTTGTTTTGTTGTATCACAGAACCTGTTGAGCAGCAACTACCAGCAGCAACATATCTCGGCCTGCACGTTGAAATGGGGGGGGGGTACCGAATGTTTTTTTCTTGCAATTGCCAGGAATACCAAATCTCCCTCTAGGAACTGACAACCTCCAGTTGTAGATTTGCCGCGTCAAGCTGCATCTCCGTAGTCAGAGTCCGTGAAATGCTTCCAACTCTAGATCTCCCTCCCGCCGTGATACCAAAGTCCCAGCTTCGGTTTTCGACTTGAGGTATCCGTAGAATCCGCTTCAACAGCTTTCATATGCATCTCCTTTGGAATTCGCTTGAAAACCTAGCACAAATACAAACAGCAAACAATAATATCAGGTCTTGAAAGCAGTTTAAATACATAAAGTGACCCAATCATGGCCCCGATATAAAAGTCGGAATCCACAATCGGAATCACTTTCCCAGTACCCGCCCGAGATTGTGATTCACTTGAAATCGGCGTGCTGAAGTGGGCAGTCAACTTAGTTCCCTCCAATCCCAAACCGTTCTAATGATGTCCATAGACACATACTTAGTTTGATGGATAAACATTCCCTTTCTTCTTTTGGTCAACTTTACCCTAAAAAGAAATTCAACTCGCCCATGCACTCATCTCGAACTTAGACTTCATCACCTTTTCGAAAATCTTTGCACATCTGTTCGTCATGAATGATCCAAAATATATCATCGACGTACCACTTTACCAAGATAAAGTGTTCACCATTCCTCTTCACAAATAGAGTACTATCTATCCTACCCCTTTCAAAACCGTTTTCTAAAAGATGGTTGGATAAAGTCTCATACCACGCCCTAGGTGCCTGATGTAATCCGTAAAGAGCCTTATCTAAGCGATATACTCTATCAGGAAATTTTGGATCTGTAAATCCGGGCGGTTGTTCTACATACACCAACTCCTTCACTTTCCCATACAGGAAAGCACTCTTAAACGTTCCCAGTTTGATATACTTAAATCCTTTGAAGGAGGCAACGCTAGAAAAACAACTCTAATGGCTTCCAACCCTTGCTACTGGTGCAAAAAACTTGTTGTAATCGATTCCCCTCCTCTTGGTTGAAACCCTTTAACAACTAATCTCGCCTTGTTGCGCGTGACTATACCCCGATCGTCTCTCTTGCACTTAAAAACCCATTTGGTTCCTATTGCAATCTCCCCTCGAGGTAACGGAACTAACTCCCACACTTCTAGTTTCCTAAATTGTGAAAGTTCTTCCTGCATCGTTTCAACCCAGGAGTTATCCTTAAGTGCCATTTGCACATTTTTGGGCTCTACTTGCGATATGAAACACGAATATAGACATGTGTGATATGCCTCGGAGTCGTTTATCATCGACAACAACACAATGTTGTTATTTACACTACTCCGAGTCTTCACACCCTCGTTAGGATTTCCTATGATGCTTTCTATTGGATGGTTCTTGTTAATCCTAGAGATCTCTATTTCATCAACCCTTAGATTATCTCCTAAGTTGGATCCTATTTCACCTAAAGGGGGAACAGGCTCAGCTTCTACATTTTCCTCCTCACGGACGTTTTCCTCAGAGTTAGAACTTGAAGCTTGAGTCTGATTCTCAGTGTTAGGTGCCTCTTGATCAGCAACTTCTGGAGATCCATCTACAGTCGCAGTAGGCTCGGACGTAGATTCGAACGTGGTCCTTGGAAAGATTTGGCCATCGTCGTTCAGATGCAACGTCGCCAAGTCCTTCTCAATTGTACCTGCATTATCATCCAGAGGAATGTTAAATGACTCAAATAACTTATCATAGTCAAATATCCATTCCGGACCAGTTTGGGGTTCATGTGTATAACTTGTGACTTCAATATTATACACAATCTCCACAGTACCAGTTGTTTTGTTAAACACCCGTTTGTTTGGTGAGTTTGGCACATAACCTAGGAAGTATCCTTCGTCAGCCTTTTCACCAAACTTCGGTTGATGTTTTGTTCTTAAAAGTGTGCATGGTACTCCAAACGGTTCGAATCCAGTTAAGTTAGGTGGCCCGTTTATTCAAAATTTCATAGCATGTTTTGTTCAATGATTTGACTGTAAGGACTCGGTTTAAAATGTGGCACGCGGTATTCACTGCCTCCCCCCAAAACATGGTAGGAAGCTTTGAATCCGAAAGCATAGTCCTTGCAGCCTCAATCAAAGTTCTATTTTTACGTTCGGCCACCCCATTCTGTTGAGGTTCATATGGTGCACTCAATTGATGCACTATGCCCTTTGATAGGCAATATACACCAATTACAGTGTTTTTGAATTCAGTTCCATTATCACTACGAATACATTTAACCCTAGTTCCGTATGAGTTCTCCACTTGGTCCAAGAACCCAATGAGCCTTGCAGCCGTCTCGTCCTTCGTACCTAAAAACAAAACCCAAGAAAAACGTGAGTAATCGTCGGTGATAACTAAGCAGTACCAACTACCTCCAATACTCCTTTTGTTGATTGGGCCGAAAAGGTCCATGTGCAACAGATCGAATGTTGAGGCTATGGAATTCTGCTTCTTGGACTTGTGTGTCTTCTTGTGTTGTTTGCCCTTCATGCAAGGTAGACACTTATCCTCGAACTGAAAACTTTTCATGGGCACACCCTGCACCAGTCCATGCTTCGTAATGTAATTCATCTTCCTCAGGTGCAGGTGAGCCATGCGTCTGTGCCACAGTACGGACTCCGTCTCTGAAGCTTTTGATAGTAAGCAGATCGGACCCATCGAAGTATCTGGCTTGTTCATATCGAGCATGTACAAGTCATTCTTCCTTGGCGCCCGCATCAATATCCAATCTTCAGGTATCTTGAATCCAGGCTTTAGCACTAACGCCTCAGTGTCAGTAAATAACACCGAGTTCTTCTTATCACAGATTTGAGAGACACTAATGAGATTATGAACCAGTTTATCAACGTGATAAACTTGATCCAAAGTAATCGTCCCATTAGTGACTTCTCCAGTTCCAGTGATATTTCCACCCTTGTTACCCGCGAATGATACGAATCCCCTATTACCCCCCTTGAAGTCTGTGAGAAGACTTCTTTCCCCCGTCATGTGCCTGGAGCAACCACTGTCGACGAACCACTTGTTGTTTGGACCGGTAGTTATCTCCTGCACATGAAAGAAAATAGGTTAGTTATCACGGGGAACCCAAGCCATGACTGACTTGGTAATACCATTCTCGTCCACATACGTGAACTCTTTCAAGTACCCATCTCGCCTTTCAGGTGACTTGGGCCTTTGAACTGAATTCTGTTGTGGTGCCGAGTGATTTAAGTTCACTCTTTGCCTTGGTGTAGGCATTTGTTGTGGAGCTCTAGAATAATTTCTATTATATGCCATTTCTGACTGTGATCCTTGAGCTCTTACCGGTGCATATTGTCTAACTGGAGTATGTGACCTGCTAGGTGTTGTGCTCCTATAGACTTGCTGAGGTGCTGACCTAGATTGATTATTGACACGATTCGGTGAATTTGTCCTAATCACTTCCTTTGGTCTGATACCACTTGTAAGGTCTACCACTGCAAGATCTATCTAGACGCGGATCCGTGAACGAGTGCGGAATCCTCGTTGACGGTTAGACGGACAACTCTCAACCAACGAAACACGGAGACTATTAGACGCTGAACGAACGACTCACGAACGATCCTACGCACTAATTCTCTCCGAAACGGCACTCACCTAGCTGATAAACTCGAGATCGCCTCTTGCTTAATCCCTCACGAATTCTGCAAAAAGTCTTCTAATTATTCGAGTCTATCCCTAATTATAGACCCTGATTCGAGTCTGTTGTGGGCCAACCTCGAATCTGGCCCAAGGCCCATTCGAATCTGTCCATGTGACAGTCTCGAATCTAGCCTATTTTCGAATCTATGGTTACATTCGAATCTATCACAGATTCGAATGTCAACCCATATATAATTCGAATCTAGCCTTTTACATAAACAACTAAGTGTTGATCCTTACGTTATTACTTATAATTGAATTTATCTTTGTACTTTATGTTTGAACTTCTTGTAATACGTTACATCAAGTTCAAACATACAAACACTAATAAATATCAACCATAAATAAACATATATATCACACACTTGCTAAAATCACAATGTAGGATCACTTAGACTGCTGTCGTCACACAGGATGTACCAACAATATTCTTAATCAGCACCCATAATCATAATGTCTCGCGATGCTCTAGTACTCGGATATGAGTACAGACCACCAGTTCTCTATCCCGATGAGTACGAACAATGGAAATCCCGGTTCCTTAAGTTCGTTGCAATGCAACCTCTCGGGAACTTGATGCTTCAGTCTATATCCGAAGGACCTGTCATCTACTATCGAGAGATAGCCGCCAGACCTGAGGCTGACCCCCCTGTCCAAGCCTCTAAAGTTGAAAGAGACCCGGCAAATGACGCCGAGAGAGACCGACAGCACGCTGACAAGAGGGCAGAATATCTGATTTATCAAGCCCTCCCCACTGATATTCTGGTCGGTGTAGACAGTAAAATGTCTGTAAAAGAAATGTGGGACGAGCTGGAAGTCCAAATGCTGGGGGCAAATCTAGATGATCGTGCCAAAATAGAGGAGGCAAAGGCAAAGTTTACGGAATTAAAATCCTAACTCTACTCCCCCTCAAATGAATACCGATTCTTTTCCTTTTCTTTTCCAGATTTAAATCACGACAACCCTTTTTAAGCCTTACAAACACAGACAAACCTGGATATTGTTTGCATCCCACTCCGTGATGAACAATTCACACAGCCATTTGTCAGGATCATTAATTATTAAAAATATACACAGATAAGGAAATATTGAGTTTCAATTTTGTGACACCATCCTTAAATTTAAATAACAGATATTTTCTAAAATAAAGGAATCTCAATCATGATAGATTGAAATAGAATTATTTAAGACAATATCTGATATTTAATTGGAAGGTGGATTCAACATGCCGATATGAGATACTAAAAACTGAAAACGAGGTTCGTCTAAAGCTTTAGTAAATATATCCGCAAGTTGGTATTCCGTGCCAACAAAATACAACTCAGTGGTTCCCTTTTCTACGTGATCTTTAATAAAATGATACCTGATATCTATGTGTTTTGTTCGAGAGTGCTGCACGGGATTGCAAGAGATGGCAATTGCACTTCGAGAATCACAGTAAATAGGGATATTGGTGAGTGAGAACCCATAATCACGTAATTGTGTTCTCATCCACAGCACTTGAGAGCAACATCTTGCAGCTGCTACATACTCAGCCTCAGCTGTAGATGTGGAAACACAATTCTGCTTTTTGGAAGACCAACTCACCGGTCTATCTCCTAAAAACTGTATTCCTCCCGAAGTGCTTTTTCTGTCCACTCTACAACCTGCAAAATCAGCATCTGAAAACGCGGTAAGATCAAAATCGGTTCCCTTTGGATACCATAGACCAAGTTCGGGTGTACCCTTAAAATAACGAAAAATGCGTTTTACCGCAGTTAGGTGTGATTCTTTTGGGTCGGCCTGAAATCTAGCACAAAGACATGTTGAAAACACTATATCCGGCCTACTGGCAGTCAAGTATAGTAAGGATCCTATCATCCCTCTGTAAGTTGTATTATCGACACTTTTCCCGGAAGGATCGGTGTCTAACTTACAGTTGGAGGCCATGGGAGTTGCGATACTCGTGCAAGAGTCTAACTTATACTTCTTGAGAATGTCAAGAGTATATTTCGACTGGTTCACAAAAATCCCATCCTCAAGTTGTTTGACTTGTAATCTGAGGAAAAAGTTCATTTCCCCCATCATACTCATCTCAAACCTGGACTCCATTAGGGCTGAAAAATCCTTACAAAAATTACTGTCAGTAGATCCAAATATAATATCGTCAACATAAATTTGTACTAAAATTATATGTGGGCCTTCCCTTTTTGTGAACAGAGTTGTGTCCACCACACCTTTATAGAAACCGGCAGAAATAAGGAAATTTGAAAGACTATCATACCATGCTCGAGGTGCTTGTTTTAAACCATAGAGGGCCTTATCTAGCACATAAACATGGTCGGGTTTATGTGCATCAACAAATCCTTGTGGTTGTTCAACATACACCTCCTCGTTAAGTTCACCCCTTAGGAAGGCAGTCTTGACGTCCATTTGGTACACTTTGAAATCTTTGTGTGCCGCGTACGCCAATAAGATTCTGATTGCTCGATCCGTGCAACTGGAGCGAAGGTCTCGTCATAATCTATCCCTTCTTGTTGTCGGTAGCCTTTGGCAACAAGTCTTGCTTTATTCCTTATCACAATGCCGTTTTCATCTCGTTTGTTCTTAAAGATCCACTTCGTTCCGATGACTGTATGGTCTTTTGGCTTGGGAACTAACCGCCATACTCGTAGCTGTTCAAACTGGTTGAGTTCCTCTTGCATTGCAACTATCCAATCTGGATCTGTCAGGGCTTCATCCACACGAGCGGGCTCTATCATACTCAAGAATGATGCGAAGAGGCATTCATTAGCAGATACCCTACGAGTTTGGACTCCTGTTGATACGTCACCAATGATTTGCTCTGTTGGGTGACTTTGGGTCCATTTGATCTCGTGTGGAAGGGGTGCTCGGGATGGAACCTCTGTGGTTAATGTGGGGATGGATGAGGATTCATGGTCAATGGTTTCAAATGAAGGTACCACTGGTTCAGGTTCGATTCCCGAGTGTTCAGGTGAAGGAAGAATTGTTGGTATTATATGTGAGGGTATTATAGGAGTAGATTCAATTGCGGATGTGTCGGTGGATGATGTGGATGGATGAGGGTACATTGAAGAAGATGGAGCGGAGAAACTTTGCGGCGCAGTTGAACTGGAAGGATCACCTACATTATTGACAACATTAGACACACTAGTGTTAGGACCAAAAAATTCAACATAAAAAGGATCAAATAAGTTAACCAAATCAGAAGAAGAAAAAGAAATGGGGTTATTTGAAGAGTCTCCAAGCATTTGAGTAATGCGTGGTCCTGATTGATCAACTTCGGGTGCCAGTTCTGCCAACTCATCAAATGTGACGTGCACACTTTCATTGACTGTTCTGGTTCGGGTATTGAATGCACGATATGCCTTCGAGTTGGATGAGTATCCAATGAAGATCGCTTCATCCGCCTTTTCGTTAAATTTCCCGAGGTTGTCTTTGTCGTTCAGCACATAGCACCTGCAACCAAATACACGTAAGTACTTGATGAAAGGTACTTTATTCAAAAAGAGTTGGTAAGGAGTTTTGTTAAAGCGCTTATGGATGATGGAGCGATTTTGTGTATAGCATGCTGTTGATACAGCTTCGGCCCACAAGAACGGAGGTAGTTTTGAGTATGTCAGCATTGTACGAGCGGCTTCCACTAGCGTACGGTTACGCCTTTCCACGACCCCATTTTGTTGAGGTGTTCGAGGAGCAGAGTATTGATGCTGAACACCTTTGGATCGAAGGAAGCCCTCCACTACTGAGTTCTTGAACTCCGTGCCGTTATCTGATCTGATTGATTGCACTGACAGCTGCTGTTGGGTCTCGACAATCTTGATAAAATCAATGATTTCTTGAGCTGTCTCGTCCTTGGAACGCAAGAACCTAACCCAGGTGTATCGAGAATAATCATCAACGATAACCAACACATATCGTTTTCCATTTATGCTTTGAGTTCTCATCGGTCCGCATAAATCCATATGAAGTAACTCCAATACTCTTTTTGTTGATGGTTCGGGCTTTGGTTTGTGAGATGATCATTTCATTTTTCCTTTCTCACATGCTCCACACAGATGGTCCTTTTCATAGCGCAATTCAGGAAGTCCTTTGACCAATTGTTTCGCAGCCAGCCTGTTGATATTATCAAAATTCAAATGGGATAATCTTCGATGCCACAACCAAGAGTCTTTTGACGAGGCTTTTGATAGTAGGCAAATGTTATCCTTCACTATTAGCTTAGCTACGTCAATGGTGTAAAGGTTAGAGTTTCGGGACCCAGTTAAGATTTCTTTTCCATCCACGCTCTTAACACTGCAGTTCTTAGCCCTAAATGTTACTTCTAGTCCTTTGTCGCAGAGCTGTCCTATGCTAAAAAGATTATGAGATAACCCCTCAACATAGTCAACGTCCTTGATGACCAGATTATTTAGAACTAAGTCCCCGTATCCTTTTATGTGAGCCTGATGGTTGTTCCCGAATTTCACAGTTCCGCAATACTGTTCAACAACGTTGGACAGCAATTCTCTTCTTCCAGTCATGTGCTTGGAGCAACCCGAATCCATATACCAAATGGACTTAGCCTGAAAAACACATAAATTCATATAATGAAAAACTATATGCATTCAAACACATCCATTTTTAATTCACAATCAAACCGTGTTCTGAACCGAGATGTTCAGAAAACATGATGAGTTAAGACCGGGTCCTGGGCTGTGTGCACAGAAGCCAAACGTGTCGGTTTAAGCACAACCGACAAGCAAAAGAACGGGTCCTAGTCTAAGGTAACTAGAAGCCATTTCTTTGAAGCACGGGTCTTGATCAGAAGTAACCAAGAACCATCTGCATTAAGATCACACAACCTTGGGTACCCACCTCAATATGGGTCCCTTTTTGTTAGGGTTTCCAGATTTATATGGCACGTGTACAGTTTTAGAATCCCAATTAGCACTTGTGTGTGGTCCGAATGCACAACCCTTTGGAATCCATTGAAGATTGGATTTATTGGGTTTTGGAACCTTAGGCGCTGAAATTGCCTTCGGTTTTTGTCTTTTTGAGACCTTTTTGACCGTTGCTTTGGTTTTGGGCCTTGGCAACGGACAATTCTCAACTTTGTTTGTGGCCGATGATGCACTATTTTTGGTTTTCTTTTTCCGAATACGTTTTACAGGATAAGGCACGAAAGCATTCATTTCAGGAACCTGTCGTCTATATTTAGTTGGACATAGATTAAACAAATCACTGAAAGAGTACTTTAACGGAATAACAGAATTCGGTTCAACATTACAGACATTGTCACACACATTGTTACACAAATTGTTTTTAGAGATTACAGACATCCTATCTCTAGTAACAAATTCACTTGGCATTAAAGCCTTCTTCACAAAAAAACTTGTAAAATCCTGCATGGTGGTTTTTGGGACTCTCCTTACATGATCTGTAGGAACAAAACGATTAGAGTCAGTAAGCATGGAAGATTTAGACTTGACAGACTTTTCTTTTTGGTCGTGAGTAGGTTTCTTAAAAGACTTGGATTTAATCTGAGTCTTTTGAGGAACCTCACTTTTGAAAACTTTTGAGCACTCACCTTCGACAATGAGAGAAGAAGTTTCAGCTTTAGCCTTACCTTTATCTGATGACACACATGGAATTTTTATGGAATGAGAAAGTGTTTGTTCTTTTGAAAGATCTTTCAATTGTTGTGAAACCATTTCAAAATTTTCTCTGTAGACAGTGACTTCCACAGTTTGTTGAAAAGATTGATTTACCAATTCTTCTTCTCTCTTAAGAAGAGCATCTTGAAGATCAAGTGCTTTCTCTTGAGACGACTTCAATTCCTTTTCTAAAACAATGATTTGTTGTTGAAGAACTTTTGCAGGAATATAAAGTTGAGGAGTTGATTTTACAGTTTCAGTTTTCAATTCAGCTTCTGAATAAGTTGACGAGAGATCTTCCTCTAAAGTGGGTACTCTAGAAGAATAACTCTCGTTAAGTTCTTCATATTGAAAAGAAATTTCTTTATCTTTACGCGCAACACGTTTCTCATTTTCTTGGTTTAAAACTTCTTTTGATGACTCAAAAAAGAAAGATTTAAGACCGGCTCCCATATAATTCATGTCATAAAATACAGGTAAAACATTTTGTGCTTTTTCCAAATATTTAGGATTTTTAAAACCAATTCCTTGTTTAGAATGGTAAAACCTAGTTTCTTTGGGCTGATTTAAATAGATAGTTTGTTCTGTTTGACCCCTTTTCAAAAATGCATCGTCAAGGGTCTTTATTCTTAAGTACAAACTTATCCGTTCTTCTTCAATCATTTTGTATTTTTCTAAACTGTCTATATTTTCCATATTTACCGCATCTAATTGTTTTGTAAGAACAGAAATTTCTTCTTTTAAAGAGAGTTTATCTTTTGAAAGCGTTTCCATGCAAGATTCAAGGTATATATTCCTATCCTGAACATCTACTTTTTCTATTAACATCTGTTTTATAACATTATGATTAGTTAACCACTTTGAATGATATAATTCAGATGATTCTTTCAAAAGATGAGCTTGATGTTCAGCCTGTACACACCTTGCAGTTTCAGCATTTAATCTATCTTGTAGATCAAGTATTTGTGTGTGCAGTGTACATTCATTATCTACAAATAATTTATTTACATGTGCAGGAATGTAATAGGAATATACCTCATTGGACTCAGAACCGGATATGGAGCATTCGGGATCGTTGGTTGTAGCCATCAGACATGCTGGTGGATTTTTCATTGTCTCCCCCTCAGCAGCATGATCTGAATTGTCAGCAGTGACATCAGCACATGTCTCCAACCCCATACGATCGACCATGTAGCAATTCTTGCCCTTGTCATCCTCGTCTTCAGAATCTTCAGCATCCCAGTAGTCTTCCTGGGCGACGAGGGCTAATGCATCTATTCGCTTCTTTGCTGCCTCGAGCTTTCTCTCGTAGTACGCGACGTCTTTGTCGAAGTTGTTCTTGCATTCCCTAGCAAAGTGGCCCGGTTTGCCACATTTGTAGCAGAGACGTTCATCCGCAGCTTTTGGCTCATCAGCTCTTGGCCTGTCCTCTCTCCTTTCCGCCGGCCTCTTGTCGGCCCGGCGATGCTCGCGGCTGTCATCGCGCCTCCTTTCCCGTCTTTCGGGCTCTCTTCGCTCTTCCCTGCGGTCATCTCGACGATCATCCCTTTGATCGTCCCGCCTTTCATCCCTGCAATCATCACACCTATCATCTCGCCTTTCATAACGGCGATCATCTTGATAGTCGCGTCTATCGTCATATCGGCGATCATTCCTGTCATCCCTTCGGTAGTCATCCCTGCGATAGTCATCGCGGCGGTCATCCCTCCTATCATCTGAGAACCTCCGTGGACCGGTGTCATAACGGAGTTGGTTGTTCGTCTTGTTGGAGAACCGTCGCTGTTGGAGACGGTTGGTCCACAAGGCTATCTGTTCTTGGATCGAAGCTTCCTCCTCATCATAGACCTCACGCGGAGGAGAAGCATACCTGTACTGAGATGATGAAGAACCAGGAGCAAAAGATGGTGTCGGAATTTGCGTGTTAGTGATCAAGGATAGAGAATCATTCGGTTTCAACCCTGTGTTGGCTGATAGCAGCAGAGAGGCCAATTGATTTGCCATCAGCTTCTGTTGATCTACATCCCCTTGATACTTTTTCAGCTCCTTGAAGACGACATTAATGGAGACCTCAGGAATGTTCAGGACTCTTTTTGTTGCCCGACATGCAAGCTGCCACTCGGGGGCTAAGGCGGCAAAGAATTGGATGTTGATATCATCCCTATCCTTCTTGATGTGCAGTTTATTCAATTCGTTAAGGACTCCACAGAACCTGGTGAATGTGGCTTGCAGAGATTCCCCGTCTTTGGCAATGAATTCCGTAAACTTTGCCTTTGCCTCCTCTATTTTGGCACGATCATCTAGATCTGCCCCCAGCATTTGGACTTCCAGCTCGTCCCACATTTCTTTTGCAGACATTTTACTGTCTACACCGACCAGAATATCAGTGGGGAGGGCTTCATAAATCAGATATTCTGCCCTCTTGTCAGCGTGCTGTCGGTCTCTCTCGGCATCATTTGCCGGGTCTCTTTCAACTTTAGAGGCTTGGACAGGGGGGTCAGCCTCAGGTCTGGCGGCTATCTCTTGATAGTAGATGACGGGTCCTTTGGATATAGACTGAAGCATCAAGTTCCCGAGAGGTTGCATTCCAACGAACTTAAGGAACCGGGATTTCCATTGTTCGTACTCATCGGGATAGAGAACTGGTGGTCTGTTCTCAGATCCGAGTACTAGAGCTTCGCGAGACATTATGATTATGGATGCTGATTATGAATATGAAGATCTTAGAGGTGGAAACTGAACACGGATGGGTTGGACTGAAAACAAAAGGTTCTGAATTCGGATGGTTGAATTCGGATGAACCGTGTTTCGGATGAGGGAACCGAATTCGGATGGCTTGATTTCGGATGGGTGATTTCGGATGGATAGATTTCGGATCTATGAACAGGAATTCGGATGGCTATGGTTCGGATGAGGTTCAAGTTCGGAAGAGGTCCTAATTTGGATGAACAGTACTACGGTTGGGGACCAAGTTCGGTTGAACCTAATTTTGGATGGACCTAATGGACCGAATTCGGATGAACCGAATTCGGATGAACAGTGGAAGGCCGAATTCGGATGGACCGAAATGAGTGGACCGAAATTGGAAAAATTTAACTACAAGTCCCAACTGTGAAAAATGGAAAGGCTGACCTGAACTTCGGATGGTCCGAAGTTCGGATGGGACCGAAGTGTGGTCCGAAATAGGCTTATGGGGGGTCCGAAATTCACCTAAGTAAGGTCCGAATTGGACCGAAATGAGGTCCGAATTAGGATGATGTGAGGTCCGAATTTGGTGCCTAGGTGGTCCGAAATGCTACAGTAGTAATCCGAAATACAGCAGGTTTTTTACGATTTCTAAGGCAGAATGAGCAGAATTCGATTTTTATCAGTTTTAAAGACTGAAAACAGTTCTAAATGATTTATAAACTATTTTAAACACTTTTGGTGATTTTAAAACAACCTAAAAAACACTTAAAAATAGCATGAACACGTGAAAAACCCACTTAAACAACCCATATTTTCAAACTTAATAATGGTCGATTCTTGATGATTTTAACAAAGATATGGAACTAAATGAGTTTAAAATCAGTAGAGAATGATAATGTGATGTTTATATGACCATTATAACATAAGAAACACGAAAAAACAAGGGAAATGAAGATCTAACCGACATGAGATGAAGAACACGAAGAATACTTTCAAAAACCCAGCAGAATCCGAACAAGTCAGTTTAAATCCACCCCTCTGAGCTCTGATACCAATTGTAATAATGTATTCCCGTATATTTTCAGCACCTCAATGATATTCTTATCAAACACATGAAGAATCAAGCTCAATAAATGTGTAATGATAAAGAAGAAGACAATATGAATGTTGAGAGAACAAGGAACAGTGGCGGCTGGATATATAATTCAAATGTCAACCGTGTCCTTGAAAAGTAACCCTAGGAGCCTTTTCTAGGCTCCTTTAATTAACTAACACAACATGGCAACTTTGGCCCCTAGACTATTACTTAAACATAAATTACATAGAAATTAAATACAAGACAAGATACAATGATAATAAATATTACAAAACAACTCCTAGGATCGAAATAATAAATCTAACAATCTCCCCCTTTTCGATCACTTAGGAGGTTCTGGAACTCGGGCGTGGTCAGTAGATTCTCGGAGACCAAGTATGACGTCGAAGCGTCTGGTTACTTGTCTCAGATGTAGCCTTTCGTTCAGGTATTCAATCCCGCTGAGGATATCCTGAATCTCCTGTGGTGAGCATCTAAGTTCTGGATTTGGTTGAGCGTCAAAGTCTTGAACTTTCTGAGTAAGCGCTGCTCGAACCAATCTGATAGTGCCGTCGGAGTAACAAGGAAGATCCTCAAAGCGCATGAATCTTTTATATCCTTTCTGGTTCAAAAAGATAACCCCTGGCTGTCCTCGAAGCAAAACTTTGTAAGCCGGATAGTGGTCTAGCAAAAATACATCTTGTTCAGGAGCTTTCAGACCCACTTTGACTAAGGCACTCTCAATCGCCATCTGGAAATCTCTGAGGCACATAATGATTGATCGGCGATTCATGCATTGAACCAGGGCTGCTAAAGCAGTCATATGTGTCAGACGACCGTTGACTCTATTTACCATCTTTCTGTGCAGACGCTCTATGTCGTCTATGTTTACGAAGTCAAGGTCGCTTTCATACAGTTCTTGAATAGTACCGTCTTCTCTGAGTACCTCGAAGGCTGGAGTGTAGACTCTGGCTCTCTTGTACATATGAATGTTATTGATTTTGACTATTTTGGACTTTGACCAGTATTTGCTCTTGTCTCTCGTTTCTCTTAGCATCATCTGATTGTATTCAGCTTGAACGCATCGAGAAGCATCGGTCATTACCATTAGAAGACGTCTACTGTAAGATCCCGGCTTCTTTCTGAAGACCATTTTGAACCTTTCTTCCAAGAAAGGATTTTGAAATTGATCAGCCGGGAACTTCTTCAAAAATTCTTTTAACCCCTGGACCGGAGGTTCTTCTAGTTCTTTAGGAGAAGCCTCAAGAAGTTTCAATACTCGGTCTCTCCGGTCCTGACATAACTCTTCTTTTGTTTCCGCATCCAGAGTGTGGACTTCTCCCCATGAGTACCACTTTATCCATTCCTCGTCTGTCCTGTCATATGCTGCGGTGACTTCTCTAGTATCAAAACAGTCGACAGTTCTGGCTCTGGATGTTTCAGCGATATGGGCATGCGGAGCTGATTGAGTTGGAAGGGTTGATTGGACTGATGGGGTACGTATAACTGGTGGAGGATCTTTAGGTGTGGGAGTGGGTTGGATTGATGGAGTTTCTGTGGGAGTGACTGAAGGTGGTTGGATGGAAGAAGATGTTTGTGGTTGGGGTTCATGGGGTGGAGAATCCAAAATCTCAATTGGAATTGGAGGTGATTTTTGTGGAGATTGGGGTTCAGATTTTGGTGTGAGAAATGTATAGTCGGTATCAGTATCAGAATCTGAGTCAGACACCAATATGATTTCGACTTTTTCATATTTAGGCTCATAGGTCACCATTGCTGACATGGGGTCTAACGGAGCTGGGCCCTCAATCTGTAGAGGTTCATAATCTATCATCAGTGCTTCCGTAGCCTCATAAGTCTGATCCCCGGACCCAGACCCTTGAATTTCTGTGGCTTCAGGCTCTGCTCCCCCTACAATGATCATGGAGTCCTCATGATGAACCTTTTGACGTATTGTTAGATTTATTTATTTCGATCTTAGGAGTTGTTTTGTAATATTTATTATCTTTGTAATTTGTCTTCTATGTTATTTCTATGTAATTTATGTTTAAGGAATAGTGTAGGGGCCAAAGTTGCCAATGTATGAAAGATAATTAAAGGAGCCTACAAAAGGCTCCTAGGGTTACCTTTTTGTCCCACTGTTGACATTTTGAATTGATTCTCAGCCGCCACTGTTCATAACTCTCTCATATTCATATTGTCTTCTTTATCATAACACATTTATTGAGCTTGTTTCTTCATGTGTTTGATGAGAATATCATTAAGGTGCTGAATATTTACGGGAATACAAAATTACAATTGGTATTACAATTGGTATCAGAGCTCAGAGGGGTGGATTTAAACTGATTTCTTCGGATTCTGCTGGGTTTTGAATGTGTTCTTCGTGTTCTTCCATTTTCAACCGGTTAGATCTTCTTTTTTCCTTTGTTGTTCGTGTTTCTTTTGTTGTAATGGTCCTATAAACATCACATTATCATTCTCTACTGATTTTAAGCTCATTTAGTTCCATATCTTTGTTAAAATCATCAAGAATCGGTTATTTTCAAGTTTGAAAATATGGTTTTTTTTAAGTGGGTTTTTCACGTGTTCATGCTAGTTTTAAGTGTTTTTTAGGTTGTTTTAAATCACCAAAAGTGTTTAAAATAGTTTATAAATCATTTAGAACTGTTTTTAGGCTTTAAAACTGATAAAACTTGAATTCTGCTCATTCTGCCTTAGAAAATCGTAAAAAACCTGCTGTATTTCGGATTACCACCGTAGCATTTCGGACCAAATAGGCACCAAAATTCGGACCTCACATCATCCTAATTCGGACCATACTTAAGTGAATTTCGGACCCCCCCCATAAGCCTATTTCGGACCACACTTCGGTCCCATCCGAACTTCGGACCATCCGAAGTTCAGGTCAGGCTTTCCATTTTTCACTGTTGGGACTTGTTCTTAAAATTTTTCAATTTCGGACCTCACCATTTCGGACCATCCGAATTCGGTCTATCCGCTGTTCCAATTTCGGTCCAACAAATTCGGTCCTTCCACTGTTCATCCGAATTCGGTTCATCCGAATTCGGTCCATTAGGTCCATCCGAAATTAGGTCATCCGCACTTGGTCCCCACCAGTAGTACTGTTCATCCGAATTAGGACCACTTCCCATCTAGAACCTCATCCAAACCATACCCATCCGAAATCCATCCATCCGAATCAAGCCTTCTGAATTCAACCATCCGAATTCGGTTTCCACATCCGAAACACTGTTCATCCGGATTCAAGCATCCGAATTCAGAACCTTCTGTTTTCAGTCCAACCCATCCGTGTTCAGTTTCCACCTCTAGGATCTTCATATTCTTAATCAGCACCCATAATCAGAATGTCTCGCGAAGCTCTAGTAATCGGATCTGAGAACAGACCACCAGTTCTCTATCCCGATGAGTACGAACAATGGAAAGCCCGGTTCCTTAAGTTCGTTGGAATGCAACCTCTCGGGAACCTGATGCTTCAATCAATATCCGAAGGACCCATCATCTACTATCGAGAGATAGCTGCCAGACCCGAGGCTGACCCCCCTGTCCAAGCCTCAAAGGTTGAAAGAGAGCCGGCAAATGACGCCGAGAGGGATCGCCAGCACGCTGATAAGAGGGCAGAATATCTGATTTATCAAGCCCTCCCCACTGATATTTTGGTCGGTGTAGACAGTAAAATGTCTGCCAAAGAAATGTGGGACGAGCTGGAAATCCAAATGCTGGGGGCAGATCTTGATGATCGTGCCAAAATCGAGGAGGCGAAGGCAAAGTTTTCAGAATTCCGCGCCAAAGACGGGGAATCTCTGCAAGCTACATTCACCAGGTTCTGTGCAGTCCTTAACGAATTGAATAAACTGCACATCAAGAAGGATCGGGATGACATCAACATCCAATTCTTTGCCGCCTTAGCCCCCGAGTGGCAGCTTGCATGTCGGGCAACGAAAAGAGTTCTGAACATTCCTGAGGTATCAATTAATGTCGTCTTTAAGGAGCTTAAGAAATATCAAGGGGATGTGGATCAACAGAAGCTGATGGCAAATCAGTTGGCCTCTCTACTGCTATCAGCCAACACAGGGTTGAAACCGAATGATTCCCTAGCCTTGATCACCAACACGCAGATTCCGACACCATCTTTTGCTCCCGGTTCTTCATCGTCTCAGTACAGGTATGCTTCCCCTCCGCGTGAGGTCTATGATGAGGAGGAAGCTTCGATCCAAGAACAGATAGCCTTGTGGACCAACCGTCTCCAACAGCGACGGT
Organism: Centrapalus pauciflorus; assembly: GCA_020465985.1. Taxonomy (NCBI): domain Eukaryota; kingdom Viridiplantae; phylum Streptophyta; class Magnoliopsida; order Asterales; family Asteraceae; genus Centrapalus; species Centrapalus pauciflorus. The sequence continues at coordinate 141,662 of JAANYP010005284.1, forward strand.
TCTCCAACAAGACCAACAACCAACTCCGTTATGACACCGGTCCACGGAGGTACTCAGATGATAGGAGGGATGACCGCCGCGATGACTATCGCAGAGATGACTACCGAAGGGATGACAGGGATGATCGCCGATATGATGACAGACGCGACTATCGCGATGATTGCCCTTATGAAAGGCGAGATGAAAGGCGAGATGACAGGCGGGACGATCGAAGGGATGATCGTCGGGATGACCGCAGGGACCGGAGGCGTGATGACAGCCGCGAGCACCGCCGGGCCGACAAGAGGCCGGCGGAAAGAAAAGAGGAAAAGCCAAGAGCAGATGAGCCGAAGGCCACTGATGAACATCTCTGCTACACATGTGGCAAACTGGGCCACTTTGCTAGGGAATGCAAGAATAACTTCGAAAGAGACGTTGCTTACTACGACAGAAAGCTCGAGGCTGCCAAGAAGAAAGCGGATGCGTTAGCCCTCGTCGCCCAGGAGGACTACTGGGATGCTGAAGATTCTGAAGACGAGGATGACAAGGGCAAGAATTGCTACATGGTTGATCGTCTGGGGTTGGAGACATGTGCTGATTTCACTGCTGAAAATTCATACATTGCTGCTGAGGGGGAGAAAATGAAACATCCACCAGCATGTCTGATGGCTATAACCGACGATCCCGAATGCTCCACATCCGGTTCCGAGTCCAGTGAGGTATATTCCTATTACATTCCTGCACATGTAAATAAATTATTTGTAGATAATGAATGTACACTACACACACAAATACTTGATCTACAAGATAGATTAAATGCTGAAACTGCAAAGTGTGTACAGGCTGAACATCAAGCTCATATTCTGAAAGAATCATGTGAATTATATCAATCAAAATGGTTAACTAATCATAATGTTATAAAACAGATGTTGATAGAAAAAGTAGATGTTCAGGATAGGAATATATACCTTGAATCTTGCATGGAAACACTTTCAAAAGAAAAACTCTCTTTAAAAGAAGAAATTTCTGTTCTTACAAAACAATTAGATGTTGTAAATATGGAAAATATAGACAGTTTAGAAAAATACAAAATGATTGAAGAAGAAAGGATAAGTTTGTACGCAAGAATAAAGACCCTTGACGATGCAATTTTGAAAAGGGGTCAAACAGAACAAACTATCCATTTAAATCAGCCCAAAGAAACTAGGTTTTACCATTCTAAACAAGGAATTGGTTTTAAAAATCCTAAATATTTGGAAAAGGCACAAAATGTTTTACCTGTATTTTATGACATGAATTATATGTGAGCCGGTATTAAATCTTTCTTTTTTGAGTCATCAAAAGAAGTTTTAAACCAAGAAAATGAGAAACGTGTTGCGCGTAAAGATAAAGAAATTTCTTTTCATTATGAAGATCTTAACGAGAGTTATTATTCTAGAGTACCCACTTTAGAGGAAGATCTCTCGTCAACTTATTCAGAAACTGAATTGAACACTGAAACTGTAAAATCAACTCCTCAACTTTATATTCCTGCAAAAGTTTTTCAACAACAAATCATTGTTTTAGAAACGGAATTGAAGTCGTCTCAAGAGAAAGCACTTGATCTTGAAGATGCTCTTCTTAAGAGAGAAGAAGAATTGGTAAATCAATCTTTTCAACAAACTGTGGAAGTCACTGTCTACAGAGAAAATTTTGAAATAGTTTCACAACAATTGAAAGATCTTTCAAAACAACAAACACTTTCTCATTCCATAAAAATTCCATGTATGTCATCAGATAAAGGTAAGGCTACAGCTGAATCTTCTTCTATCATTGTCAAAGGTGAGTGCTCAAAAGTTTTCAAAAATGAGGTTCCTAAAAAGACTCAGATAAAATCCAAGTCTTTTAAGAAACCCACTCACCACTAAAAAGAAAAGTCTGTCAAGTCTAAATCTTCCATGCTTACTGACTCTAATCGTTTTGTTCCTACAGATCATATAAGGAGAGTCCCAAAAACCACCATGCAGGATTTTACAAGTTTTTTTGTGAAGAAGGCTTTAATGCCAAGTGAATTTGTTACTAGAGATAGGATGTCTGTAATCTCTAAAGACAATTTGTGTAACAATGCGTGTGACAATGTCTGTAATGATGTACCGAATTCTACTATTCCGTTAAAGTACTCTTTCAAGGATTTGTTTAATCTATGTCCAACTAAATATAGACGACAGGTTCCTGAAATGAATGCTTTTGTGCCTTATCCTGTTAAACGTATTCGGAAAAAGAAAACAAAAAATAGTGCATCATCGGCCACAAACAAAGTTGAGATGTGTCCGTTGCCAAGGCCCAAAACCAAAGCAACGGTCAAAAAGGTCTCAAAAAGACAAAAGCCAAAGGCAATTTCTGCGCCTAAGGTTCCAAAACCCAATAAATCCAATCTTCAATGGATTCCAAAGGGTTGTGCATCTGGACCACACACAAATGCTTGTTGGGTTTCTAAATCTGTACACGTGCCTTATAAATCTGGAAATCCTAACAAAAAGGGACCCATATTGAGGTGGGTACCCAAGGTTGTGTGATCTTAATGCAGATGGTTCTTGGTTACTTCTGATCAAGACCCGTGCTTCAAAGAAATGGCTTCTAGTTACCTTAGACTAGGACCCGTTCTTTTGCTTGTCGGTTGTGCTTAAACCGACACGTTTGGCTTCTGTGCACACAGCCCAGGACCCGGTCCTAACTCATCATGTTTTCTGAACATCTCGGTTCAGAACACGGTTTGATTGTGAATTGAAAAACGGATGTGTTTGAATGCATATAGTTTTTTTCATTATATGAATTTATGTGTTTTTCAGGCTAAGTCCATTTGGTATATGGATTCGGGTTGCTCCAAGGACATGACAGGAAGAAGAGAATTGCTGTCCAACATTGTTGAACAGTATTGCGGAACTGTGAAATTCGGGAACAACCATCAGGCTCACATAAAAGGATACGGGGACTTAGTTCTAAATAATCTGGTCATCAAGGACGTTGACTATGTTGAGGGGTTATCTCATAATCTTTTTAGCGTAGGACAACTCTGCGACAAAGGACTAGAAGTAACGTTTAGGGCTAAGAACTGCAGTGTTAAGAACATGGATGGAAAAGAAATATTAACTGGTTCCCGAAAATCTAACCTTTACACCATTGACGTAGCTAAGCTTGTAGTGAAGGATAACATTTGCCTACTTTCAAAAGCCTCTTCAAAAGATTCTTGGTTGTGGCATCGAAGATTATCCCATTTGAATTTTGATAATATCAACAAGCTGGCTGCGAAGCAATTGGTCAAAGGACTTCCTGAGTTGCGCTACGAAAAGGACCATCTGTGTGGAGCATGTGAGAAAGGAAAAATGAAACGATCATCTCACAAACCAAAGCCCGAACCATCAACAAAAAGAGTTTTGGAGTTACTTCATATGGATTTATGCGGACCAATGAGAACTCAAAGGATAAATGGAAAACGATATGTGTTGGTTATCGTTGATGATTATTCTCGATATACCTGGGTCAGGTTCTTGCGTTCCAAGGACGAGACAGCTCAAGAAATCATTGATTTTATCAAGAGTGTCGAGACCCAACAGCAGCTGTCAGTACAATCAATCAGATCAGATAACGGCACGGAGTTTAAGAACTCAGTAGTGGAGGGCTTCCTTCGATCCAAAGGGATTCAGCATCAATACTCTGCTGCTCGAACACCTCAACAAAATGGGATCGTGGAAAGGCGTAACCGTACGCTAGTAGAAGCCGCTCGTACAATGCTCACATACTCAAAGCTACCTCCGTTCTTGTGGGCCGAAGCCATATCATCAGCATGCTATACACAGAATCGCTCCATCATCCATAAGCGCTTTAACAAAACTCCTTACCAACTCTTTTTGAATAAAGTACCATTTATCAAGTACTTACGTGTATTTGGTTGCAGGTGCTATGTGCTGAATGACAAAGACAACCTCGGGAAATTTAACGAAAAGGCGGATGAAGCGATCTTCATTGGATACTCATCCAACTCGAAGGCGTATCGCGCATTCAATACCCGAACCAGAACAGTCAATGAAAGTGTGCACGTCACATTTGATGAGTTGGCTGAACTAGCACCCGAAGTTGATCAATCAGGACCACGCATTACTCAAATGCCTGGAGACTCTTCGAATAACCCCATTTCCTTTTCTTCTTCTGATTTGGTTAATTTATTTGATCCTTTTTATGTTGAATTTTTCGGTCCTAACGCTAGTGTGTCTAATGTTGTTAATAATGTACGTAATCCTTCCAGTTCAACTGCGCCGCAAAGTTTCTCCGCTCCATCTTCATCAACATATCCTCATCCATCCACATCATCCACCGACACATCCGCAGTTGAATCTACTCCTGTAATACCCTCACATATAATACCAACGATTCTTCCTTCACCTGAGCACTCGGGAATTGAACCAGAACCTGTGGTACCATCATTTGAAACCATTGACCATGAATCCTCATCCATCCCCATATTAACCACAAAGGTTCCATCATGAGCACCCCTTCCACACGAGATCAAATGGACCCGCAGTCACCCAACAGAGCAAATCATTGGTGACGTATCAACAGGAGTCCAAACTCGTAGGGCATCTGCTAATGAATGTCTCTACGCATCATTCTTGAGTATGATAGAGCCTGCTCGTGTGGATGAAGCCCTGACAGATCCGGATTGGATAGTTGCAATGCAAGAGGAACTCAACCAGTTTGAACAGCTAAGAGTATGACGGTTAGTTCCCAAGCCAAAAGACCGTACAGTCATCGGAACGAAGTGGATCTTTAAGAACAAACGAAATGAGAACGGCATTGTGATAAGGAACAAAGCAAGACTTGTTGCCAAAGGCTACCGACAACAAGAAGGGATAGATTATGACGAGACCTTCGCTCCAGTTGCACGGATCGAAGCAATCAGAATCTTATTGGCGTACGCGGCACACAAAGACTTCAAAGTGTACCAAATGGACGTCAAGACTGCCTTTCTAAACGGTGAACTTAACGAGGAAGTGTATGTTGAACATCCACAAGGCTTTGTTGATGCACATAAACCTGACCATGTTTATGTGCTAGATAAGGCCCTCTATGGTTTAAAACAAGCACCTCGAGCATGGTATGATAGTCTTTCGAATTTCCTTATTTCTGTCGGTTTCTATATAGGTGTGGTGGACACAACTCTGTTCACTAAAAGAGAAGGCCCACATATAATGCTAGTACAGATTTATGTCGACGATATTATATATGGATCTACTGACAGTAATTTTTGTAAGGATTTTTCAGCCCTAATGGAGTCTCGGTTTGAGATGAGTATGATGGGGGAAATGAACTTTTTCCTCGGATTACAAGTCAAACAACTTCAGGATGGGATTTTTGTGAACCAGTCGAAATATACTCTTGACATTCTCAAGAAGTATAAGTTAGACTCTTGCACGAGTATCGCAACTCCCATGGCCTCCAACTGTAAGTTAGACACCGATCCTTCCGGGAAAAGTGTCGATAATTCAACTTACAGAGGGATGATAGGATCCTTACTATACTTGACTACTAGCAGGCCGGATATAGTGTTTTCAACATGTCTTTGTGCTAGATTTCAGGCCGACCCAAAAGAATCACACCTAACTGCGGTAAAACGCATTTTTCGTTATCTTAAGGGTACACCTGAACTTGGTCTATGGTATCCAAAGGGAACCGATTTCGATCTTACCGCGTTTTCAGATGCTGATTTTGCAGGTTGTAGAGTGGACAGAAAAAGCACATCGGGAGGAATACAGTTTTTAGGCGATAGACCGGTGAGTTGGTCTTCCAAAAAGCAGAATTGGGTTTCCACATCTACAGCTGAGGCTGAGTATGTAGCAGCTGCAAGCTGTTGCTCTCAAGTGCTGTGGATGAGAACACAATTACGCGATTATGGGTTCTCACTCACCAATATCCCTATTTACTGTGATTCTCGAAGTGCAATTGCCATCTCTTGCAATCCCGTGCAGCACTCTCGAACAAAACAAATAGATATCAGGTATCATTTTATTAAAGATCACATGGAAAAGGGAACCATTGAGTTGTATTTTGTTGGCACGGAATACCAACTTGCGGATATATTTACTAAAGCTTTAGACGAACCTCGTTTTCAGTTTTTAGTATCTCATGTCGGCATGTTGAATCCACCTTCCAATTAAATATCAGATGTTGTCTTAAATAATTCTATTTCAATCTATCATGATTGAGATTCCTTTATTTTAGAAAATATCTGTTATTTAAATTTAAGGATTATGTCACAAGATTGAAACTCAATATTTCCTTATCTGCGTATATTTTTAATAATTAATGATCCTGATAAATTGCTGTGTGAATTATTCATCACGGAGAGGGATGCAAACAATATCCAGGTTTGTCTGTATTTGTTAGGCTAAGAAGGGTTGTCACGTTTAAAATCTGAAAAAGAAAAGGAAAAAGGATCGGTATTCCTTTGAGGGGAGTAGAGTTAGGATTTTAAATTTTATAGTTCTGTGTTTCTTTTTATTTCTTTTATAGTTAAATTTTTGAATTTTAGGTTAGTCTTAATTTTAATTTAATGTTAAGTTTTAATTTAATAGATCAGAAAATCACAAAAAGATTTTAACTTTCAAATTTATCAAAAAGCCAAAAAGATTTTAGGTTACTTCATTTCATTTTATTTTAATTTCAAAATTAAAGAAAATACCAAAAATATTTTTATTTTGTATTGGACCAAAATTTTTTTATTTAATTTCCTTAAAAGCCCAAAATATTTTTTGATGTTGTTGTGGTTGTGTGCAAATCCGGCGGCCCAAACTCCTTATGGGCGCGGATCTTGCTTGACCCGGACCTGACCCGCGCGGTTATATTTAGGGGTGGTCAAACGGTCAATTCCTTCATTCACAAGATATTTCTATTCTCTTTCTTCTTTCCTCTCCTTCCTTCTCGACGAACACCACCGCCAATCCACCATATCCACCATCTCCAAGCTTTTGGAACATCAAAATCTTTTGTTCTTCTTGCATTTCTTCTCTTCGGCACTATCTGGTATTCCATTTTTACCTTTACTTCAGTATTTTACTTCATATATTGTGTGTTTGATTTTCAAAATTTCTTTCCTTTTTTCATTTCGGTTTTTACTCTTTTTAGGTAGTTTAATGTGTTATATTTTCTTAGTTGTAGTTAGATAAAGTGTTCAGTTAGTTATTTTAAAGTAGGATCTGTGATTTCATGCATTTTTATTAACATTTCAACTGTTCACGTTTATTTTTGCATGAACATTAACTGCACTCATGCAGTTTCGGATGTCCGAATTCGGACCACCACCCGAATTCGGATGTCCGACTTAGACTAGATTCAAAAATTTTTCAAAGTACAAAACCTATATCGGACTACTGTTGATCCGAATTCGGTTCACTGTTGATCCGAATTCGAACCTTCTCATCAGGGTCAAAAGTTTCAAAACTTGAAAAACGTCTAAGTCTGTTCACCACTGTGCATCCGAATTCGGATGATACCAGGATTCGGTTCCCATCCGAATTCCAGGTACCATCCGAAATTGGGACATATCCATCTCATTACATGCATTTGCATAAGTCCTCATCCGAATTCGGGCCATGTTCATAACTCATCCGAATTCGGACCTTTTTCATCCATTTCATGTCTGACACTTCGGACCATCATCCGAATTCGGTCCCCAGTATCACCTAATCCGAATTCGGTCCCCCAAACATCATTCATGCATCCGATTTCGGACGGATCCGAATTCGATGACACTGTTCATCCGAATTCGGACCATCCAAAATCCAACACTTAGGATTTTTTTTAATTTTTCATGTTTTCATTTTTCCCATTTCTGCATTTTCATATAAATTAAAAATCACAAAAATAGTTCCATCCAAGTGCACCATTGATTAGAGTTAGGATCAGTGTTTGAGTGAAACGGTCTTATCTAACATCGGTCTCTTAACGATTGACTTTGGACTTTATTAGTGGAATTTTATTATGCTAATAAAGACCCGATGCTAAACAGATCTGACAATTTCTATTTTACACTCATCTAGATTTCACATCAATGCATTATCATATCAACTCTTACGATTCTAACTTTGTTGCACTTTGCAGGATAATGGATCCCGCAATCGTTCTCACCGTACCACATCCTCCCATTCCAAATAATAATGCTCAGCTACCCGAGGAATCCATTCTACCAAGCGCCGAGTTTGTCGAGTTTGTCCCACATAACTGGCAACTCGACGTTTCCATCCTCTCAAAAGAAACCCAAACCCTTGCCTTCGACATCCTCACCCGCCATCCCATATATTATGCACTTTCAACTGCCAGAGCTGTTCCCCAAATTTACCTCCAACAATTCTGGAACAGGCTCCAATATATAACCGACCCCGAACCTCACTTCACTTCCACCATTGACTGCGTTCCGGTCCAAATCACCACCGCAGCCATCCGCCACATTCTCCATCTACCCATAGAAGACTACCTTCCCACCCTTGATTCATTCGACCCAAACCCATCCGTATCTGAAGCCCCTACTGAAATACAAACTCTAGGGTATGACGGCCCTCTTACCAAACCATCAGACTTCCGCACGAAAAACCTTCAGTCCTACTGGCGGATTCTCTTCGATGTGCTTAACAAATGCCTTACCGCCAAGCATTCAGGACATGACTCGGCGTCGGCCCAGGTATTAGCCATGTTCACCGGCTTTGCCTTCGACCGACACGTGGACTATGCCACTTTTATCTTTGAAGAATTACGAAGAGTCTACGTCGAAAGAAGCACCAAGAAAGGCCGCAAGTATGTCCCTTATCAAAGATTCCTTCAACTCATCATCCAGTGTGCAATGGATCAAGATGATGACATACACGAGCGTTGGAGGCTGATGTCTACCCCACAGTGGCAATCCAAAAATTAACTCTGCCAAAGGGGGCCCCGACGGTACTAGTGATGAAAATTCCTCTATCTACTCTTACGAGGTCAAGGGGCACAGAGCGGGTAAGGGCATATATAAGAGAGAATTATCCGGATGAGTCTCAGTCGGAATCGACTAAGACTAACCAGTCCGAAGGTGAGCATCGAGAGAGTGAGCATGAGGGAGACGGGATGGATGTTCAACAGACTATGGGTTTCGGTGAGCGGGAGGTTGAGATTGTGAGGGAGGGAGCTGTAGGTGAGACGGCAGAGACGGCGGATTCTGAAAGAACCGTGTCTGTCGTAAGAGTGAGGGATATTCAGTCAGAGGGTGAACCAAGCCCTGTTAGCCGGACTCCCCTTCAAAAGACCGTTAGTCCAGCGGTCGAAACAACCCCCACCACCCACTTGGTTTCCCCTCAAAGGGAAACCACTTCATTCCACGGGGATCTTCCACACACTCCATCGCCCTCTCATTCGGAGAGTGGTGGTGTTGAAAGAGGTCACACTCCTCCCCACATGACCGAACTTCCTTCACCCACGATTCCATCCCCACATATACACACCATGCACGATGCCTTTGTGGCATCCCCAAGAGCTGCCTCCGTGGCAGCTCAACAAACTTCCGGATCTGAGCATCCCGTAGTGGAGCCAGAGATGACGGAAGAAAGACCGGGAGTGGCTCAATCAACGCCGTCCACTTCCGGCCATCTCCCCATCAATCTGGAGATGCTAACGGCAGCATTACGTGGTGCCGTAGTTATTACCCGGGCTGACCTGGACGCCCAAAGGGAGGCCGCCGAGGACCGTCACACCGCCCTTCTTTCACTTATCTAGGGTAAGGGTGTCGCCTCCGAAGCTGGCCCCTCACCAGGTTCCCATTCAGTCCAACTTCAGATAGCCGAGCTCTCGGACAAGATTGATGCACTTAACCGATTAATTCTTCAAGTCCAAGAGCAGCTCAATTCGCGAATGGATCGCCTCGAGTCGGCGGTCATAGACCTTCAGTGCCGCACTCAGGCCGAGGCCCCTAAAAGAAAACATGACGACCAGGACAACCCTGATCGTCATGAGGGGGAGAAACGTCAAAAGGTTCATCATAAGGGCTCGATGATTATTCTAGGGGGAGCAGAGGCTGAAGCGACAGAAATTCGAGGGTCTGGGTCTGGGGATCAGACATATGAGGCTACGGAAACACAGATGATAGATTATGAACCTCTACAAATTGAGGGCCCAGCTTCGTTAGACCCCATGTCAGCAATGGTGATTTATGAGCCTAAATATGAAAAAGTCGAAATCATATTAGTGTCTGACTCAGATTCTGATACTGATACCGACTATACATTTCTCACACCAAAACCTGAACCCCAATCTCCACAAAAATCACCTCCAATTCCAATTGAGATTTTGGATTCTCCATCTCATGAACCCCAACCACAAACAACTTCTTCCATCCAACCACCTTCAGTCACTCCCACAGAAACTCCACCAATCCAACCCACTCCCACACCTAAAGTCCCTCCACCAGTTATACGTACCCCATCAGTCCAATCAACCCTTTCAACTCAATCAGCTCCGCATACCCATATCGCTGAAACATCCGGAACCAGAACTGTCGACTGTTTTGATACTAAAGAAGTCCCCGCATCATATGACAGGACAGACGAGGAATGGATAAAGTGGTACTCATGGGGAGAAGTCCACACTCTGGATGCGGAAACAAAAGAAGGGTTATGTCAGGACCGGAGAGACCGTGTATTGAAACTTCTTGAGGCTCCTCCTCAAGAATTAGAAGAACCTCCGGTCCAGGGGTTAAAAGAATTTTTGAAGAAGTTCCCGGCTGATCAATTTCAAAATCCTTTCTTGGAAGAAAGGTTCAAAATGGTCTTCAGAAAGAAGCCGGGATCTTACAGTAGACGTCTTCTAATGGTAATGACCGATGCTTCTCGATGCGTTCAAGCCGAATACAATCAGATGATGCTAAGAGAAACGAGATAAGAGCAAATACTGGTCAAAGTCCAAATTAGTCAGAATCAATAACATTCATATGTACAAGAGAGCCAGAGTCTACACTCCAGCCTTCGAGGTACTCAGAGAAGACGGTACTATTCAAGAACTGTATGAAAGCGACCTTGACTTCGTAAACATAGACGACGTAGAGCGTCTGCACAGAAAGTTGGTAAATAGAGTCAAGGGTCGTCTGACACATATGACTGCTTTAGCAGCCCTGGTTCGATGCATGAATCGCCGGTCAATCATTATGTTCCTCAGAGATTTCCAGATGGCGATTGAGAGTGCCTTAGTCAAAGTGGGTCTGAAAGCTCCTGAACAAGATGTATTTTTGCTAGACCACTATCCGGCTTACAAAGTTTTGCTTCAAGGACAGCCAGGGTTATCTTCTTAAACCAGAAAGGACATAAAAAATTCATGCGCTTTGAGGTACTCCGACGACACTATCAGATTGGTTCGAGCAGCGCTTACTCAGAAAGTTCAAGACTTTGACACTCAACCAAATCCAGAACTTAGATGCTCACCACAGGAGATTCAGGATATCCTCAGCGGAATTGAATACCTGAACGAGAGGCTACATCTGAGACAAGTAACCAGACGCTTCGACGTCATACTTGGTCTTCGAGAATCTACCGACCATGCCCGAGTTCCAGGACCTCCTAAGTGATCGAAAAGGGGGAAATTGTTAGGTTTATTTATTTCGATCTTAGGAGTTGTTTTGTAATATTTATTATCTTTGTAATTTGTCTTCTATGTTATTTCTATGTAATTTATGTTTAAGGAATAGTGTAGGGGCCAAAGTTGCCAATGTATGAAAGATAATTAAAGGAGCCTACAAAAGGCTCCTAGGGTTACCTTTTTGTCCCACGGTTGACATTTTGAATTGATTCTCAGCCGCCACTGTTCATAACTCTCTCATATTCATATTGTCTTCTTTATCATAACACATTTATTGAGCTTGTTTCTTCATGTGTTTGATGAGAATATCATTAAGGTGCTGAATATTTACGGGAATACAACATTACAATTGGTATTACACGTATACATTTCCATTCCATTCCATTTTATGAATAATTAATAAAATAAAACTTAGGTTTGAAATTAATCAACTAATTTCATATACCTAGGTTATATACCGATAATCAATTCATTTCCATTCCTTGGAATTACACGAATGACAAAATAAAACTTAGGTTGAAATTAATCAAGTAATTTTAGAAACCTAGGTTATATACAAATAATCAATTCTTTCTATTCCATGAAATTACATGAATAAGAATATAAAACTTAGGTTGAAATTAATCAAGTAATTTCATTAACCTAGTTATATACGGATAATCAATTCATTTTCATTCCATTAAATTACATGAATAATAAAATAAAATTTAGGTTGAAATTAATCAAGTAATTTCATAAACCTAGGTTATATACAGATACCCAATTCATTTCCATTCCATGAAATTACATGAATAATAAAATAAAACATAGGTTGAAATTAATCAAGTAATTTCATAAATCTAGGTTATATACATATAATCAATTCATTTCCATTCCATTCCATTACATGAATAATAAATTAAAACTTAGCTTGAAATTAATCAACTAATTTCATAAACCTAGGTTATATACAGATAATCAATTCATTTCCATTTCATTTCATTCCATTACATGAATAATAAAATAAAACATATGTTGAAATTAATCAACTAATTTCATAAACCTAGGTTATATAACGATAATCAATACATTTCCATTCCATTCCATTTTATGAATAATAGGTTAATCAAGTAATTTCATAAACCTAGGTTATCTACAAATAATCAATTCATTTCCATTCCATGAAATTACATGAATAATAAAATAAAATATAGGTTGAAATTAATCAAGTAACTTCATAAACCTAGGTTATATACAGATAATCAATTCATTTCCATTCCATTCCATCCCGTTTCATGAATAATAAAATAAAACCAATGTTAAAATTAATCAAGTAATTTCATAAACCTAGGTTATATACCGATAATCAATTCATTTCCATTCCTTGGAATTACATGAATGACAAAATAAAACATAGGTTGAAATTAATCAAGTAATTTTATAAAACTACGTTATATATAGATAATCAATTCTTTCCATTCCATGAAACTACATGTATAAGAAAATAAGACTTAGGTTCAAATTAATCAAGTAATTTCATAAACCTATGTTATATACAGATAACCAATTCATTTCCATTCCATAAAATTACATGAATAATAAAATGAAATTTAGATTGAAATTGATCAAGTAATTTCATAAACCTAGGTTATATACAGATAACCAATTCATTCGCATTCCATACGATTACATGAATAATAAACTAAAACTTAAGTTCATATTAATCAACCAGTTTCATAAACCTAGGTTATATACTGATAATCAGTTCATTCCCATTCCATTCCATTACATGAATAATAAAATAAAACTTAGGTTGAAATTAATCAAGTAATTTCATAAATCTAGGTTATATAAAGATAATCAATACATTTCCATTTTATTCCATTCCATGAATAATAAAATAAAACTTAGCTTGAAATTAATCAAGTAATTTCATAAACCTAGGTTATATACCGATAATCAATTCATTTTGCATTCCTTGGAATTACATGAATGAAAAATCAAAACTTAGGTTGAAATTAATCAAGCGATTTTAGAAACCTAGGTTATATACAAATAATCAATTCTTTCTATTCCATGAAATTACATGAATAAGAAAATAAAACTTAGGTTGAAATTAATCAAGTAATTTCATTAACCTAGTTATATACGGATAATCAATTCATTTTCATTCCATTAAATTACATGAATAATAAAATAAAATTTAGGTTGAAATTAATCAAGTAATTTCATAAACCTAGGTTATATACAGATACGCAATTCATTTCCATTCCATGAAATTTCATGAATAATAAAATAAAACATAGGTTGAAATTAATCAAGTAATTTCATAAACCTAGGTTATATACATATAATCAATTCATTTCCATTCCATTCCATTACATGAATAATAAATTAAAACTTAGCTTGAAATTAATCAACTAATTTCATAAACCTAGGTTATATACAGATAATCAATTCATTTCCATTTCATTTCATTCCGTTACATGAATAATAAAATAAATCATATGTTGAAATTAATCAACTAATTTCATAAACCTAGGTTATATAAAGATAATCAATACATTTCCATTCCATTCCATTTTATGAATAATAGGTTAATCAAGTAATTTCATAAACCTAGGTTATCTACAAATAATCAATTCATTTCCATTCCATGAAATTACATGAATAATAAAATAAAATATAGGTTGAAATTAATCAAGTAATTTCATAAACCTAGGTTATATACGGATAATTAATTCATTTCCATTCCATTCCATCCCGTTTCATGAATAACAAAATAAAACCAATGTTGAAATTAATCAAGTAATTTCATAAACCTAGGTTATATACCGATAATCAATTCATTTCCATTCTTTGGAATTACATGAATGACAAAATAAAACATAGGTTGAAATTAATCAAGTAATTTTATAAAACTACGTTATATATAGATAATCAATTCTTTCCATTCCATTAAATTACATGTATAAGAAAAAAAGACTTAGGTTCAAATTAATCAAGTAATTTCATAAACCTATGTTATATACAGATAACCAATTCATTTCCATTCCATGAAATTACATGAATAATAAAATGAAATTTAGGTTGAAATTGATCAAGTAATTTCATAAACCTAGGTTATATACAGATAACCAATTCATTCCCATTCCATACGATTACATGAATAATAAATTAAAACTTAAGTTCATATTAGTCAACTAGTTTCATAAACCTAGGTTATATACTGATTATCAATTCATTCCCATTCCATTCCATTACATGAATAATAAAATAAAACTTAGGTTGAAACTAATCAAGTAATTTCATAAATCTAGGTTATATAAAGATAATCAATACATTTCCATTTTATTCCATTTCATGAATAATAAAATAAAACTTAGGTTGAAATTAATCATGTAATTTCATAAACCTAGGTTATATACCGATAATCAATTCATTTTGCATTCCTTGGAATTACATGAATGAAAAATCAAAACTTAGTTGAAATTAATCAAGTAATTTTATACACCTAGGTTATATACAAATAATCAATTCTTTCTATTCCATGAAATTACATGAATAAGAAAATAAAACTTAGGTTGAAATTAATCAAATAATTTCATAAACCTAGTTATATACAGATAATCAATTCATTTTCTTTCCATGAAATTACATGAATAATAAAATAAAATTTAGGTTGAAATTAATCAAGTAATTTCATAAACGTAGGTTATATAGAGATACCCAATTCATTTCCATTCCATGAAATTACATGAATAATAAAATAAAACATAGGTTGAAATTAATCAAGTAATTACATAAACCTGGGTTATATATAGATAATCAATTCATTTCTATTCCAATCCATTACATGAATAATAAATTAAAACTTAGGTTGAAATTAATCAACTAATTTCATAAACCTAGGTTATATACAGATAATCAATTCATTTCCATTTCATTCTATTACATGAATAATAAAATAAAACTTAGGTTGAAATTAATCTAGTAATTTCATAAACCTAGGTTATATAAAGATAATCAATACATTTCCATTCCATTCCATTTTATGAATAGTAGGTTAATCCTGTAATTTCATAAACTTAGGTTATCTACAAATAATCAATTCATTTCCATTCCATGAAATTACATGAATAATAAAATAAAATATAGGTTGAAATTAATCAAGTTATTTCATAAACCTAGGTTATATACAGATAATCAATTCATTTCCATTCCATTCCATTTCATGAATAATGAAATAAAACTTTGGTTGAAATTAATCAAGTAATTTCATAAACCTAGGTTATATACAGATACGCAATTCATTTCCATTTCATTCTATTACATGAATAATAAAATAAAACATAGGTTGAAATTAATCAAGTAATTTCATAAACCTAGGTTATATACATATAATCAATTCATTTCCATTCCATTCCATTACATGAATAATAAATTAAAACTTAGCTTGAAATTAATCAACTAATTTCATAAACCTAGGTTATATACAGATAATCAATTCATTTCCATTTCATTTCATTCCGTTACATGAATAATAAAATAAATCATATGTTGAAATTAATCAACTAATTTCATAAACCTAGGTTATATAAAGATAATCAGTACATTTCCATTCCATTCCATTTTATGAATAATAGGTTAATCAAGTAATTTCATAAACCTAGGTTATCTACAAATAATCAATTCATTTCCATTCCATGAAATTACATGAATAATAAAATAAAATATAGGTTGAAATTAATCAAGTAATTTCATAAACCTAGGTTATATACAGATAATTAATTCATTTCCATTCCATTCCATCCCGTTTTATGAATAACAAAATAAAACCAATGTTGAAATTAATCAAGTAATTTCATAAACCTAGGTTATATACCGATAATCAATTCATTTCCATTCTTTGGAATTACATGAATGACAAAATAAAACATAGGTTGAAATTAATCAAGTAATTTTATAAAACTACGTTATATATAGATAATCAATTCTTTCCATTCCATTAAATTACATGTATAAGAAAAAAAGACTTAGGTTCAAATTAATCAAGTAATTTCATAAACCTATGTTATATACAGATAACCAATTCATTTCCATTCCATGAAATTACATGAATAATAAAATGAAATTTAGGTTGAAATTGATCAAGTAATTTCATAAACCTAGGTTATATACAGATAACCAATTCATTCCCATTCCATACGATTACATGAATAATAAATTAAAACTTAAGTTCATATTAGTCAACTAGTTTCATAAACCTAGGTTATATACTGATTATCAATTCATTCCCATTCCATTCCATTACATGAATAATAAAATAAAACTTAGGTTGAAACTAATCAAGTAATTTCATAAATCTAGGTTATATAAAGATAATCAATACATTTCCATTTTATTCCATTTCATGAATAATAAAATAAAACGTAGGTTGAAATTAATCATGTAATTTCATAAACCTAGGTTATATACCGATAATCAATTCATTTTGCATTCCTTGGAATTACATGAATGAAAAATCAAAACTTAGTTGAAATTAATCAAGTAATTTTATACACCTAGGTTATATACAAATAATCAATTCTTTCTATTCCATGAAATTACATGAATAAGAAAATAAAACTTAGGTTGAAATTAATCAAATAATTTCATAAACCTAGTTATATACAGATAATCAATTCATTTTCTTTCCATGAAATTACATGAATAATAAAATAAAATTTAGGTTGAAATTAATCAAGTAATTTCATAAACGTAGGTTATATAGAGATACCCAATTCATTTCCATTCCATGAAATTACATGAATAATAAAATAAAACATAGGTTGAAATTAATCAAGTAATTACATAAACCTGGGTTATATATAGATAATCAATTCATTTCTATTCCAATCCATTACATGAATAATAAATTAAAACTTAGGTTGAAATTAATCAACTAATTTCATAAACCTAGGTTATATACAGATAATCAATTCATTTCCATTTCATTCTATTACATGAATAATAAAATAAAACTTAGGTTGAAATTAATCTAGTAATTTCATAAACCTAGGTTATATAAAGATAATCAATACATTTCCATTCCATTCCATTTTATGAATAATAGGTTAATCCTGTAATTTCATAAACTTAGGTTATCTACAAATAATCAATTCATTTCCATTCCATGAAATTACATGAATAATAAAATAAAATATAGGTTGAAATTAATCAAGTTATTTCATAAACCTAGGTTATATACAGATAATCAATTCATTTCCATTCCATTCCATTTCATGAATAATGAAATAAAACTTTGGTTGAAATTAAACAAGTAATTTCATGAACGTAGGTTATATACAGATAATCAATTCATTTCCATTCCTTGGAATTAGATGAATGACAAAATAAAACATAGGTTGAAATTAATCAAGTAATTTTATAAAACTAGGTTATATATAGATAATCAATTCTTTCCATTCCATGAAATTACATGAATAAGAAAATAAAACTTAGGTTGAAATTAATCAAGTAATTTCATAAACCTAGGTTATATACAGATAATCAATTCATTTCCATTCCATGAAATTACATGAATAATAAAATGAAATTTAGGTTGAAATTAATCAACTAATTTCATAAACCTAGGTTATATACAGATAACCAATTCATTCCCATTCGATGAAACTACATGAATAATAAAATAAAAAATAGGTTGAAATTTGTGAATCCTACTTATCAATCAACAATTTAATCAATACAATAAGAACAAGATCAAGAACAACTAACCGAATGTTTTGATTAATCACAAAATAAATTGCAGAGATGAAAGTTGAACTCGTACTGTAGCTCTAGAAAAGTTCTCTGAAATTCCGTGCAATGAATATTCTAATTGTCAAAATCTATCTAATTACAAAGTCAAACATTCTATTTATAATATTTACATCTTTGCACAAATTACATATTAAACCCTAGACTTTGAATTTTCATCAACAAAACAATATTCCAACAATCTCCCCCTTTGATGAAATACGCAAAGTCTTCATCTTGTTAGTCCCAACTTCATTTCAAAATTTCTAACACTCTTTTTGTTTGCAAGCCTCCACTTTATCTTTGATATGACTTCTACTATGAGCTTCTTATCATTAGCACTGAGGGCTCCTCTTTTCATTTTTTTTTCTGATCAGCAGCAAATTTTCCTTTTAGTCCACTCATAACCTTCTTGAGTATTCCATCACAAAACTTGTTCAATTCAATGCTCCTCATCGCTCTCAGCTTTCGATTTTTATCTTTGTACATTACAACTGGACGCTTTACCATAATAACTTGAAACTCTTTCAGCTCCCCTGTGAACTTGATTTCACTATTTGGCGGAGTCACGTTTATTTTCCGCATGCCCCTTTCAACACCAATTTGGAGATCTTGAATTGACATAAGAACAAGCTTTATATGCATGAAGTGAAACAAAGTCTTCAGAGCAATTCTGCAACGCTCATTTCTTTTGTTTCTGCATAATTCGTCAAACAAATCTTCAATGTCCACTAAGTTCATCCAAAACATATCAGCTTCAGTGAATGTGTATGTATTCCCATCCGATCTTGTAATAGTGAAGGTAGGATAAAAGATCTTAATGAATCTATCCTTTTCAATCTTTATCAGATCAACTATAGGAAACTCACTTCTAACCTTTTCAGCACTTTGAGCTTTATTTTGAAGAAAACTTGCATAATTCACTAGATTTGGTCTATTTGGCTCCAACACTCTAAGTAACTTCAAAAATATGCAAGGTTCTTGCTTTTTGCAAAAAATCTTTTTCTCAAGATGGTCTTCAAGATATGACAAATTATTTCTTTTTCTAATATACTCAGCCGATTTCTTTGATGTAAGCTCCAGACCCTTTTTCATTTTCTTTCTAACTTCTTCTTCATTCAGAATGTACAACATATCATCAATTTCTTTTTGAACTATTCTTTGAACTTTAAACCTTAATTGGTGTTGCTTCTGTGGCTCATCAGCTAACACATACTCATCAAAAAATATTTCCATAATCTCAAATTCATTAACTTCTTTCACAACTGGATGAATAAAACTTTCGACTGGGAATGGCTCCAAGGGAGGGGAGGGGGTTTATGGCTGATCTATACAAGACTAGTACGACGTTACGGTTACACAAGAAGGTGCAGGGTGGTCGGTGATACCTGGCTGGTCGATAACACTCATGGAAAGGGATGGAGAATAGAAGAGGAATTCAGTAAACAAGACACTTAATTTTATTTCTTCAAAGAGGGGTGATCACAGAGATCTCCTTACAATAGCTTAGTTCACTCAACAAGGTACGATTAGATATGAAAGACTCAACTTCCTTTTATAAACCAAGGAAGCTTATCTAGGAAGATTACATTGGATAAAGGAAATCTAAAACAACCAATCAAAACCACATAATAGAAAAGGATAAGATAAGATGGAATCTTATCTTTTACACATAATGAAGACAAATCTGCCACGTAGGCAGAGCAATTATTCAACCTTATGACGTAAGCGCTTACGTCAACTCCACCGAGAATCCAGATGTGATGGATCGTCTTCATATGGATCGTAGTGGGGTCCATCTGGATTATCTTCATTCCAAGGAAATCAATTGTAGTAACACCAATTTCCATTTTCTTTTCTGATAGCATGATACCATACTTGGTTACCAAAGCATGAAACTTTGATGGCAGCTCCACATGTGAATCGATGTCTTTTGAAAACAACAGAATATCATCAATATAAACCAGAACGTTAGATAGAATTGGCTCAAAATTTTTTACCATAGCTTTCTGAAAAGCATACAGTGCGTTTTTTAAACCAAACGACATAACTTTCCACTGGTAATGATGATCAGGGATACAGAAGGCTGTCTTTGGCCTATCTTCAGGACGAATACCTAACTGCCAAAATCCGGACTTAAGATCAAACTTGGACAGGACTTTAGCGTTTGCCAATGACTGAAATAGTGCCTTCTTCTGTGGGAGAGGAAACTTGTCATCTGCCAAAAAATGGTTGAGAGGTTGATAGTTGATGACTAGTCTTAGATTTCCTCTGACTTGTTCACTACGCTTGTTTACGTAGAATGCTTCACACGCCCATGGGGAGTTCGTAGGCTCAATAATTCCTTGGTCAACGAGTTGACTGCATTCTTCAATTGCAAGCTGATAATGATCTGGATTCATACCTAGGTGGCTTGCCTTTGTGGGGTTAACATCTTCATTCTGTTTGAACGGTAGCGAAACAAAGAATGACTCGTTAAGCCATAACGGTGATGAATGCTTTTTCAGGAATTCTATGTGTGTAGAAGCACATCAGGTTAGACAATCTGCTGCTTCAAGGATTCAAGAGTAGGAGTAACCATCATATGAAGTTTAGAGATTGTACTCCATGGATTCAAGAAACTTTTGTAGCTTAATCCTTGAGGTGCCCACTCCAGATTTGGTAGCTTTGAAAGCAAATCAAATTCGATGAGCATATCCTTTCCATGAGAGCTGGATCCTAGCAGCTTATGTTTGATCACATATTTGGGGAAAACACAGATGTATACAGGGATACTGATCTTGTAAATCACAAACTTGTCTCCATTAGCAGCTAAGAATGTTTGCTCATGTGGTCTCCAATAATTTGTAAGTAAGATCTTTGGATCTAGAATGGAGACTGCAGAACCAGTGTCGAACAGTGCTACGACTGGTATTGGCTTTGCGTATGCTGACGTCAGAAGATGAACTTTAGCAATGGGGACTGGTTGACTTTGTTGTAATGGCAAGACATGAGGTGCATGACTGACCATAAACAATCTTGTATCAGAATAATCTGATGATTCTGAATCCGTTGAGTCTTCATCTGATGAACTATAGGAATAACGTAATGTACATAACGTTCTATAATTTGGTTCATCATCAAGAGAGTAGAGTGACTCAATATCAGAAATGTCAACTGGCTCTATATTGTTGAGAGTCTGCAACAATGCCATTGATCTTCTTTTATATGGACAATTTTTGGCAAAATGTCCCTTCTTGTTACATACGTAACACTTATCTGAGAATCTGCCTCGCTTGAATTTCCTTCTTAGGAACTTCCACTTCTTCTTTGGCCTGAAATTCTTTTTCCTGTGAGAATCAAAAGATTTAAAAAATCTTTTGGAGTGTGATTTCTTCTTTGTGTGAGAACAATCACACGATGACTTATCCTTGCACTTAATTTGCAGATGTTTGTCATCACATGCTTTGCCTAGTCATCTTCCAGTTTTCTCAAACTCTACCAGGAATTTTTTTGGTTACAAAGTTTGGCCAGAGCATTGAGAATGAGTTGATACAACTCACCAAGAGAGGTTTGTGCGACTGCTGCATTCCTTGATTCAAGAAATTTGTATGCCTCATTTCCAAGTGATTTAGGGAATGAATTCAAGAATACCTGTTTGGGTTAACATCATCTATTCCTTGAAGACAATAGAATCTTTCAGACATTCTATTGTAGTGCTTTTCAAGATCTTTTTTGAGGAAGGAACAACACTTCATTTTCAGGAATTCTTCTCTTGCGTGTATCGTGTGCTCAACTGGATTGCCAATGAATTCTGAGTAGATGAAACTCATGAATTCTTCACGAGATTGAGACTGATGCATCTGTAACTGGCGATACTCTCCAAGATTGAGATACCAGTCACGAAGTCTTCCTTGGAGTCTGGTTGCAAATCGTCTTAGAACCATGTGTATGGTGTAAAACTGAAGTTCTGCAGACATCCAAGTTAGCATTTCCACACTTCTTTCTCTCCATTTTGATGGAGGAATATCATCAAATGTGAACTGCTGTTCAGTATCTGACTTTTGTGGGTTTTGTCTCCTGGGTGGCGTTTCTTGTAATTTTGATTCTCCCGAGTCACTGTCACTAACAACGTTTTGGACAGTAGATTCATCTTCGTCATTTCCTGCCATGAACAAATGTTCAAATGCTTCAGAAGGATCGAAATCCTCGTCTGCTTGCGGAGAAACTGGCATGACAAAGGAGGGTGTTTGTGGAGAATCTTCACAGAGGTTCTTGAGGAATGTTGTAACTGGGTTACCAATTGCAAGAACTTGTGGGTCTTTTGAAGAGGGTGTAGCTTTATCTTCAGATGACTACCCGTAAGAAGTACTTGGCTTGTCTTGCAATGCTACAGATTGTGCTTTTCCTTTTGCCTTGTTTTTAATCTGGGTTTGTTCTTTTTCCCATAATGCCATCGATGGTGATCTTTGAGATTAGAGTTGTGGGATTCACTGTGGGTCAAACGATGTACTGACAAAAGGTGTAGATGGTAGTCTCCAAGGATCATCAGCAAGAGTTACCAATCTCTTTTGTTTATGTTGTTTCTCAAGGTCAAGTAACTGAATCTTGAAAAGATTCATTTCTGCATCTTTCTTTAAGAGAGAGGTTGCTGGTGATGAATTTCGTACAATTTAGAGAAGTTCATTATGAAGGTTTTGGATCTTGATTCTTACTTCGCTTATCAAGGCATCCAGAGTTTTCATCTTGGAGGACAAAACTTCTTGGTTTTTTGCCATCTTTGTTTGTTGAGGCGGGATTTGGGTAAGAACCTTGTTTTGTGCAACCGCATTTTCACTTTTCCAATTCAAGGTCTTTTCTGCAGCACTCACTGCATTCGTGACATCAGCTGAATTTATGGTGGTCGGGTTTTTAACCTTCCAATCATGTTTCGTTCTTTGTTCTGAATGATCAAAAGAACTTAACGGTGGAAATTCAGTGTTGTATTGTTCTACCTCTCTGGAAGATGAAGGATTTGGCAAAACCATGTTGCATCCATCTATTGGTGGAGGTGGATGAACCTTCTTTTCTTTGTGGATGATGGAAAAATCCTTCTGGTAATATGGATGGAGATTTGGTGGCGGAGGTTTTTTACATGGGTTGATGGTAGATGGAGGTTTGGTTGGCGAATCTCCATAAATGACGTAATAGTATTTACCTGATGGTTCACCAAGTAATCCAACAGAAGGATCTCCTTCTTCGTATCTTTTCCTTAGTTTCCTTTGAGAGGGTTTCTCTTTATTAGCATATCTTCATCCATGGAAACTTTGTAATGTTCTTCCAAGCAATCTTTACAGTTGCATACATCATACCATATGTGATCTGATGTAGGTAAGGCTGGAGAGAGCATATTTACAGTAGGAAAGACCGATGGTGGCTCTGCTGCTTGTGCAGGTGAAAACTTGACTTCCACTTGTCCGTTTTCATGTCTGATAAAATCAGGAGCCATGGTGGTTTGTACCGGTTCTTGATGGATCTGTTCGTAATTTGTTATCCATTTTTCTAGTAAAAGTTTTACCAGTTCTTCTCTGGATAACTACCTCGGGACATAGGTACATGTTGGCGCCGCCTTTGAATCTATCTCAAGGAGCAAAGCATCTCCTGAGTTGTTTCTTCCTGGAACCATAATGTCTAGTGAGTGGTTCTGTACCCTGTATGCCATTTGGTAGTGAAACATTGCTTGAAACGTATTCACCTGTTGGGTGCCTCCGATCTGGATCTGAGCTTTTAAGGCTGTGAGCAGTGAGGGGTCATTCAACGACATATTGAAATTTGGGTAGAAAGTGACAAAGATTGTGCCAGCGTTTAAGGTAGTTTGAATTGTACCAATACAAGCATGTTGGTACTCTACAAATCTTGTATCCACTAGGGCAAGACGGATTGCTCCGAAGTGGATATGGGTGTAACCTTGAGCTATACAGTGATGTGGGAGATCTGAAGGGAGAGATAATGTAACTAAGTGTTCTGCTGAAGAGGCTGGGAGTTGGTAAGAATCAAACTTTGAAGTTTGAACATATTCTTTAACGACTTGATTGGTGGAAGATCCAACCAATTTTTTGACTCGTCTACTGAAAGAATTTGTTCGTCTGGAAAATACACGGTAAGGGTCGGGGGAAAAGTCTCGGGAGACTCAGGAGTACATGTTAATAGAAGACGAGCCCATGGTCGAGGGTCCAGCTCCACTGGATCCGATGACAGCCATGGTAGAATTTGAGGAACCGCACGAAAAGGTTGAAATCATAATAGTCTCTGACTCAGATTCCGATACCGAGGACAACCAACCTTTATTAATCCCTAAGCCTGAGCCTGATTCTCCAACTAAATAATCCTCGTCCTCTTCTTTCGATTTCCTGAATTCACCACCCAGAGCCCATCAGGAAGACATACTTTCATCCATCCAACCTCCCCTATCATTAAAAGAATCCCACATTACTATCAGCCCCCCAAGATCCCCAAGCCCTCCACCAGTCCAACAAACCCAACGTTCAGGTCCCTCCCCAACAAAAAGGGTTGATTGCTTCGATGAGACTCCGGAGGGTCCTGGCGTGTACAGAAAAGATGATTTATTCTGGGTAGATCACTATACGAAAGGAAAAGTTCATACACTGCCGCAGGAAGAAAAAGACCAAATGCGACAAGAACGGCGGGGGACAATTATAAAGCTTCTTGAAGCCAAAAGATCTGAAATCGAAGAACCCCCCGTTCAAGGCCTGAAAGAATTTCTGCAGAACTTTCCCCCGGAGAGGTTTTAAAATCCATATCTTGAAGAAAGGTTCAAGATGGTTTTCAGAAAGAAGCCTGGAGCCTTCAGCAGACGCCTTCTCATGGAACTTACGAATGTCTCCAAAGCTGAACAGGCTGAATACTACCAATTGATGCTCCGGGAACAAAGGTCTAAGGTGCCAAAGTCAAAGATCAAAAAGCTCAAGACAATCACGATGTGCAAAAGAGCCAGAGTCTTCTATCCCTCCTACCAAGTGGAAAGAGAAGATGGGACGGGAGATGACATCTTCGAGTATGATCTTGACTTCATAAGTGCGGAGACGTTGAATTCCTTCACAATAGTCTGAAAATCGCATCAGGAAACGTCTAACGCACATGACCGCAGTAGGAGCCCTAGTATGAAGCATGAATCGCTGATCGATAATAATGTGCCTAAGAGATTTTCAGATGGCGATCGAAAGTGCTATGGTTAAGGTAGGGCTTCGTGCACCGGAACAAGACAGCTTTCTCCTAGCCCACCACCCGGCATACAGAGTTGTACTTTCTGGGGATCCGGGAATTGTTTTTGTACACTACAAGGGCTACAAAAGGTATATGCGCTTTGAGGACCTTCCTTGCTACTCTGATGGTACACTCAGATTGGTTCGAGCTGCTCTCACAAAGAAAGTACAAGACTATGATGCTCAACCAGATCCTGAACAGAGATGCTCACCTACGGAGATACAGAATACACTCAGCGGCATAGACTACCTGAATGAGCGGCTACATACAAGACAAGTAACCCGACGCTTCGACGTCATACTTGGTCTTCGAGAATCTACAGACCATGCCCGAGTTCCAGGACCTCCTAAGTGATCGAAAAGGGGGAGATTGTTAGATTTATTATTTCGATCTTAGGAGTTGTTTTGTAATATTTATTATCATTGTAATTTGTCTTGTATTTTATTTGTATGTAATTTATGTTTAAGTAATAGTGTAGGGGCCAAAGTTGGCATGTCTTGTAAGTTAATTAAAGGAGCCTGTAAAAGGCTCCTAGGGTTACCTTTTTTACTTTACGGTTGACATTTGAATTCATATTACAGCCGCCACTGTTGAAAACACTCTCAATATTCAAACATTCATATTGTCTTCTTCTTTATCATACTACATTTATTGAGCTAGTTTCTTTATGTATATGATAAGAATATCATTAAGGTGCTGAATATTTACGGGAATACATCTTTACATTTCTGTTGCAGTTTGCTTTACCTTAGAGACGGGAATGTCAACTTTAATCCTCTCCTCTTCTTGTATAGCCATTTTGATATAAGAAATGGTCTGTCACCTATTTCAAATATCCACTTTGTGTTCATGTATCAGAACAGCTTGTGCAGAGTAAGCAGCTTCTGATTTTCCACTTTGTCTTCAACTAGCAAACTGATCTTTTAGTCCAAGACAATACATGATGACATGGAAACAAATTCCATAAAGTGTATAACCTGTTCACAAAGAACAGCATCTGTTCACAAAGAACAGAACACTTTGTTTTGGTCCAAGCTGCTCAACAGACATGAGCAGCGTAGACAGTTTATGTCCAGCCTGTCCAACTAAATAGGACGGCTTGGGCAATCTGCCTAAGTTACAACTAATGTAACAGGGTGAGCAGCTTTGACTAGTATTGCAAATCACTTATCAGGTTTTAATAAAGCATTAACATGCCTTAAATTATACCTTTTAAGAGTATCAAACATGTTTGATTCAAAATCTCCCCCTATGATATTGAACAGGTTTGATTGAGGCCTTTTTGTGTCTAACAATCTCCCCCTATTTGTAATAATCAGTCTAAGCTGATTATATCAATGATCAGTATATATTTTTACATTACATTTGTTGAAATGAAAATACAACATTGAAGTAAAGTAAAAGATCAGTTTATATATACAATGGTATTGATTTAAACAACACATGTTTTTACAGAAGTACAACTGATGTACTAAGGTAAACTACAACTAATGTAATAAGATAGATTAGTCAAAGCCGAGCATCAACAGCCCTAAGGTAGTATGCAACATCTTCCTGTTCCAGAATGGAAGTGGGACCATATTACTATGGATTTCATTACCAAGCTACCCAAGACTCGTCGACAACATGATTCAATCTGGGTCATTGTTGACCTCTTAACCAAATCTGCACACTTCATACCCATCAGAGAAACTTACTCCTTAGAGCATTTGACATAAATCTACATGAATGAAATCGTCATAAGGCATGGTGTGCCCGAGTCTATTGTTTATGACAGAGACAGTAGATTTACGTCTAAATTTTGGGCAGCGTTACAAAATGGTCTTGGTACTCGTATTGCTATGAGTACTGCTTATAGACCACAATCTGATAGACAAAGTGAAAGGACGATTTTGACTTTGGAAGATATGTTAAGGGCTTGTATTATGTATCTAGGAGGAAATTGGGACGATCATCTTCCTTTAGTTGAATTCTCATATAACAAGTTAGTACTCCATAATAAAAAATGGCGCCGTTCGAATCCTTATATGGGAGAAAGTGTAGGACTCCAACTTGCTGTAGAGAAACAGGGGAGACCCCTATTGTTGGACCTGCTCTATTGCAAGAAACCAATGAGAAGATTCAGCTCATCAGGCAATATATGAAAACGGCGCAAGATCGACAAAAGAAATATCACGATCGCCGTCACAAAGCCATTGAGTTTCTAAAAGGTGACTGGGTGTACTTAAAGGTATCCCCAATGAAAGGAGTTACCAAATTTGTGAAGCGAGGGAAGCTATCTCCTCGATTTGTCAGACCTTTTCGTATAATTGAAAAAGTTGGAAATCAATCCTATCATTTGGACTTGCCATAGGAATTATCGAGAGCTCACCCAGTCTTTCATCTGGGCTACATAAGGAAAAGTCTAGCGCCCGAGAGGGAACCATGGACTGACCATTTAAAGATACAAGTAGATGAACGACTAAGATATGTTGATGAACCAGAATGCATACTGGAGACCAAGATCCAAAATCTCCGAAACAAGGAATTCAAAATGGTACTGTTGAAGTGGAATCATCACAGGGGAGCTAACCATACTTGGGAATCTGAAGAAGATAGCCCATGCTGTAACATCCCTGATTTGATTTATATGTAATAGGAAATTAAGGCCCAATCTATGTATCGATGAATTAATATTTTGATTAAATAAATTCCGCTTCATGAATTTAAAAATGATAAATAATGATGAGAAACCATCATTGTTGTTTCCTGAACAACAGTAACAATAAAGATCCTTCATTATTAAAGATGAACATCGAACGATGCTAAATATGATAAATGATGATGAGAAATCATCATTGTTGTTTTTTGAGCAACAATAATGATAAGGAACCGTCATGGTTGTTTAAACCAAAATCGAAGGTATGGATATTTAAAAGTTGGACACCGTATAGGAATAATTAAGAAATTAAGTATTAAGTAAGAGAAATATAAGTTGAAAGGGGTATATTGCAAATAAGGATATAATGAGAAAAACCAAAGTTGAAAGGGGTATTTTGCAATTAAAGCAAACTTGACTTAATAAAAGAGGTGTGTGAGTGTGTGATCGTTCACACAAACTCTTGATAAAGAAGCCACCGTCTCTCTCTTTCTCTCTCTAAACATACAGTTTCTCTCAAATCACTTCAAATCAAGAACACTAAATCGTTGGAATTAAGGTCTGAAAAGTTGGATTAGAGCTGCTAAGAAGGAACTATAACCACTATAATTATCAGTTTGAGGTAAGAATTCCTTAAATTTACGAATTAGTGAGTTTTGTGTTCGGTTTTTATGAACCCGAATCATAGATCCTTGTTAAGGTTGTTAATGCATGTTGTATATTCAAGTTGAAATGTTAAAATAAAGTATTATGTAGGCTATGTACCAAATTCCAGCTTCTGATTCAACTCCTGAATGTGATTTTAGATTTTTTACTATGTTTTTTAGTGTGAGTGTTCGACGAACAGTAAAAATATGGTCAAAAAGTGGTCTAATTGGTACATAACATGTTAAGTTAATACTAATAATTAAAAAAGGGTATATTAGACTTTGTACCAAACTACCGATAGACTTCCATCATAGGATTGCTACAAAAATGAACGAATGAAATATGGAAAATCATGAAAATTACTTATGTATGAACTTCGAATAAGAAGTTTAGATGACATGAATTTATGATCATATGAACTTCGGATCATATTCGAAGTTCGGATCAGGGGATACTTCGGATGACAAACATAAATTTTCTAAGTCAAATGAACCAAGAAACTTAACTTCGGATTATAGGGCATTTGAAACTCGGATCCAAAGGCACATACGAACTTCGGATGATATGTTGGAGAAAATATGAAGTTGAAAAACTATCAAGGATGGGACTTCGGGCTATCCGAATATCAGGTCTATCCGAAATTTGGGTGTGGTCCGAACTTCAGATCCTTTAAAATGAAATTGAAAGTTAAGCTTTATAAAAACCTATGAAATAAACAAATATTGAGTGATTCTTTCATGATAAAGGATTTCACGATGACTATTTGGAAATCCTACCAGTGTTAACATCACGCCAGCGCTGAAATTAGGTCACATAGATAATGTCTATTGTGCAAACTGGAATCCTATGGACCTGGACTCGTTAAATTACAAATGAATTTGTTTCATTTTTATGAGGTCAAGTTGAAAAGCTTAGACTTCGTTTGTTTCCGTGAGGAGATAGTATCCATTTGAGATGAAGTGATAAATTTGCTTAGAATAGGGCGAGAGATCATTTATGTAAGAGAGGATATTGATTTGAGGTGGAGAGAGAGAAATTTTGTAATATTTCTGAGTTGTAATTGTTGTTGTATTTCTGCATGTATTCATGTCTGCAATTGTAACTTCATTGCATTTGCTTCTCTGAAGATTTTGCATGATGTTCATAATTCTTATGATCATCATGAGAGGTAGAAAACTTGAATTTCAAAGACAATTGCTGAATAGTTTGAAGATGTTGGGAACAAATATTAATAGAGTTGAAAACAATTTTATTGTAAAAGTTCAAGGTGTATTTTGTAAATACTCAATAATTGTATTTTGTATAAATAGGGAGTAATGGTACTGTTTGTAGGGACGGATGAACTGTACACATAGATGAGCTCATTCTTTGCTGTGCAAGATATCAAGAACTCAATGTAATATTCTCTCATATTTCAATATAATCATTCAGTATATTGTGATCATGTTTGTTGTTCTTAATGTTTATATCGTATTGAATTGTTAAATATTGAAGTATCAATTGGTATCAGAGCCAAATATGGCTAATCAGTGTGATTTTTGAATCTGATAATTATGTTTTTTTTTCGAACACTGTTTTATTGAAATTTTTAAAAACCAAAAAATCATTCGAGGTTTTTGATTGAGTGGATGAAATGGGATGAAAATTGGATTGAAGGTGGCGTTTTTAAAGACGATCTGATTGATATACGTCTTAGATTTTAATTCCAAACACACAAGTTTTAATTTGGAATTTTTAGATTTTTTTTTGAAAAAGTCGTGTTCTTCATACTTTTGTCCAAATTAGGGTGTTTAATATGAAATTAGCCAAAAACACTTCACAAAAAGGGTTTCTATATGTAAAACGTACCTTCGATATCAATTTGACGTTAATTAATGAATTTTTGTTGAAAAAGTTTGAATCAGATCTTGTTTTTGTTGAAATTTGTTAAAACTCAAGCAATACTACGTTCACAGAGTTGACCGAGTTTTACCAAGTATTGATCGAGTTTTACCCTGTATTGATCGAGTTTTATAACGTTTTAACCGAGTTTTGTCACTTGTGATTCGAGTTTGGACATTTATTATTCGAGTTTGTGTATTCATCATCCGAGTTCAAATTAGTTTTATTCGAGTTTGTTGAAAGGCTTATCCGAGTTTCATACTTTGTCAATCGAGTTTGTTGCTTGTTTAATCAAGTTTCATACTTCATTAATCGAGTTTCATCTTTCATTAATCGAGATTCATCCTTCTGTTATCAGGCATTCGAGACTGATCATTAGGCATTCGAGATTGATCATTAGGTGTAACATCCTCGGATTTAATTTATTGTATTTTCGTTAATTAAGTGGAAAAATATATATTTAAGTTGAAATTTGAGCGATTATTATGTATTTTGGATATTTAGAAAGTTTGTTGCTATTTTAAGAAAATTTGAACTCTGAATCATTTTTATGGACTATTATTAATTTAAAAGTTATTAATGATACTTTTATGAATAAATCAGTATTTTATGGAACCGGTTAAGTTGATGGGAGAAATGTGCAAAATGGTAAAAATGGGAATAAAAAGGATAAAAATATTCATTTTCCATATGCATACTCTCTCACTACACTCTCTCTCTAGAATTTCCTCTCTACATCTCTCTAAGTTATTTCACAAACCGACCGGCCGATTATCGAGATATATACGTCAACGGAAAGATCTCGAGGAGTACTACAACAATCTGCAAACGGATTTCTGATTTCGTACGAATTGAGGTAAGAATCGACTCTTTTAAGTTTATAGTTTCGGTTTTGAAGAAACTAGAATTTCGAATCTGTTATTTTGTGCGAATTGGAGCTTGTTTTGCTTGAAATATTGCTAGAATGTGATAGTATATGCATAATAGAATCGAAACTAGACATCATACATGATATATCAGTGATTTTAGGCCTTAGAATGATGGATTTAAGTTATAAGGATGAACAGACTCGAAAATGCCAAGAACAGAGTCGAAATACAAGAACAAACTCGATTTTGGTACTAGATTCGAGTGTGTTTTCGAATCTATCACTAGATTCGAAGGGGGGGGGGAGTTCGAATCTACCCATAGACTCGAGCATGGGGTTCGAATCTGTCATATTGTTCGAATCTAATCATTATATTTGATGGTGGGTTCGAATCTAACCCATTAAATTCGAGTTTAATGCCTAAAATTGAGAAATCTACTCTCTAAACTCGTGTATTTTGAATGAAACTCATAAACAACACATAAAATGACAAGGGTTACTCAAAGGACAATGTATGAACATGAGATAAGCTCAAACTTAATTATGGTATGAATTTAGACATGGACCCGAAATGGGGAAAAATATTGCAAAACTTACGAAACTTGATTTTATGGATTTAAACGGTTATTGATACGAGTTATTGTTGTAATTAATATAACAGGTCCCTTGTGGTGTTGTTTAACCCACAGTGGGGTACTTGGTGGATCCGGTTGAAAGCCCGAGGAGACATAAAATTGGTTAAAAGTTTAATTACGCACCCACTGTGAGTACATATGATTTCGCATGTTTATATCTGCTTTATGATTGCTTTTGTCTACTGAGACATGTTGCTTCATTTTTCGTTTGGAATTCTACTAACTTGCGTAGATTTAGATGCACATTCTTATTTGATGCATGTCCGTTCGTTTGTTGTGCATCTACGATGGACCGGTGGGTCGCATCTGTTACTCTGATGTTACTGCTCTATATGACGCTGGAGCTGATCCCTCCAGGTCCGGTAGGCAGTATGTCATCCCCGATGTTATGTCTGTCTCAGTTAGTATGTTTTAAAGGCCGAGCTTTGGGCTCGTAAGAGCGACGGCTCATGTGTGGTCGTACTTTGTGTACGTGGAGAGTGCACGACGTGTGTCGTCGGTGCTACTCTTGTGGGCATCATAAGGATTTATAAAATGTGTAAATCTGTGTATTCACTAAGCATTCGCTTACCCCTCAGTTGTCTTCATTTTTACAGGAAAGGGTAAATCAGCTGCCGGACCTTCTAGTTAGGTCATTTGGGAAGATTCGGAAGACTTGGTACTTTTTCATCGGTAATTTATGTTATGAGATAATGTTGTAATATATTCTGGATGATTGTAATAATTGTAATGGGTGTGTAGACTTAGACTTGGTACCTTATAGCACCATAGGGTGTTTGACACTGTTGCACTACTTTACTTATATATTTTAATGCTTCCGCACTTAATTTAGGTTATCAGATCATTATGTTATTGCATGTTGATGATTAATCCTGGGTGTATTGTAATTGGTGGTTGTTGTGGCAAGGGTGTCACACGAGATGGTATCAGAGCAGTAGTTTGAGATTCAAGTATCCGTGAGGTCTTGATCTCAAACATTAGGTAATGATATGTAGTGGTTTAAGTAATGATCTGAACTAAGATAGGTTATGATTTAGTAATTATAAGAGATTGACTATCGTACGGGACAAATGAATGGTGTCTTTAAATTTATGACATGTTGCTAAACAAATTATATGTTTATATTACAGAACATGTCTGGAGGAGGAATGACACCTGAAGAAGCTAGAGAGATGATGCTAGCCTTGATGGCTGAACAGAACAAAATGATTCAGGATCAGTTTCGGGCTTGAGATGAGGCCGATGCTAAGAGAAGAGAAGATAAAAGAAAGAACAAAGAAAAAGAAAGGGAGGAAAATAATGAGGAACAAAATGACAACACTGGGTCGTCTAACAAGCCCAAAGGTTGTCGTTTCAAGGACTTCAAAGGAAATGGGGCCGTGGAGTTTAATGGACTAGGAGATGCTGTTGCCGCACTTGAATGGATAACAGCTACTGAAAGAACATTCCGAATTAGCGATTGTGCTGAGAAGGATATGGTTCGGTATGCAACTGCTATGTTCACGAATGATGCAATCATGTGGTGGAACGCAATGGTGAATGCGTTGACATTGGAGAAGGTTTCTGTTATGACTTGGGCTGAGTTCAAGGACTTATTCACTCAGCAGTACTGTCCGGTTGATGAGCGCCGGAGGTTGGAAGCAAAGTTTATGGCATTGATGCAGGGGACTAAGACTGTGTCCCAGTATGCTGTGGAATTTACGAGGTTAAGTCTTTTTGCGCCTCATCAAGTTGATACTGAAGAAAGGAAGGTGACCAGGTCCGAGGCTGGTCTGGATATTGAGATAAGAAGGGTTATGAGCAACGTCCGCTACCCTACATTTGCTGGCTTACTTGAGGCTGCCAGAAATGTAGAGCAGATTTTGATTATGTCGGGCTATTCGATTGGGTCTACTGCTGCTTCCACTAACCCAACACAGCCGTCACCGCCGAAGCGCCAACGGGAGGGAGGATACTCGGGATCTTCCCGGTCTTCACAGTACTCACCTCAGCAGTCGTATCGCCGACAGTCTGGTTCATCTGATCGTGGTCGTGCTCGTGCTTACTCCATCAACACCGAGCCGCGATATTGTAATAAGTGTCACTTGGAACACTTCGGCAAGTGCACCAATGGACGTGCTTGTTTTTGTTGTGGTGAGTTGGGCCATTATCAGAGTGAGTGCCCAAGGAGGGGAGATGCTTGCCATAAGTGTGGTGTATGGGGACACTACAGTAGGAATTGCAGAAAGAACGATCCAGCTGCTGCTGCTCCATCTACAACACGATCTTCGGGAGGTTCAAGCGGTGGTTCAGTTAACCGAGGCCGGGGTCAGTCTCAAAGGGCACCTGCTCATGCTTTTCAGATAATTGCAGAGGAGGCAAGGGAAAATCCGGAAGTCGTTACGGGTACGTTCATAGTTAACTCTATGCCAGCACGAGTTTTATTTGATTCGGGTGCCAATAGATCGTTTGTTTCTACTATGTTTGCACAAAGACTTGCCATGCCACTATCTAGATTATCTGCTGTTCTTGATATAGAAACTGCTAGCAACACTCTAGTAAAAGTAGATCACGTATACCGTAACTGCACGTTAGTGATTGAAGATGTAGTCTTCAATTTGGATCTGATACCGATAGAATTCAGTGAGTTTGATGTCATAGTCGGAATGGACTGGTTGATTGAAAATGAAGCCCATATAGTGTGTAAGAGCCGAATGATAAAGATAACTACCCCGGAGGGGCGTGAGATTTGCATCTACGGAGATAGGAGAAGTGGGGATCTGTGCTTACTGACCATTGCAAAAGCTCGAAAGCTTGTTGCAAAGGGGTGTGACGCCTACCTGGCATATGCTATTGATTCCAAGGCTGAAAAGAGAACGTTGGCCGACGTGCCTGTTGTTTCACAGTTTCCCGATGTGTTTCCGGAAGACTTGTCTGGAGTACCGCCTGAGAGACAAGTAGAATTTAAGATTGACTTGATCCCTGGAGCTGCGCCGGTAGCTCGTTCTCCTTATCGCCTCGCCCCAACCGAGATGAAGGAGATGATGACACAACTTCAAGAGTTGCTGGACAAAGGCTTCATTCGGCCGAGTTCATCACCGTGGGGAGCTCCGGTGTTATTTGTTAAGAAGAAAGATGGCACGATGAGGATGTGCATAGATTATCGGGAACTGAATAAGTTAACGATTTAGAACAAATATCCACTGCCGAGGATAGACGACTTGTTTGATCAGTTACACGGGGCTAGTGTATTTTCTAAGATTGATCTGAGATCAGGATATCATCAATTGAAAGTAAGAGAAGAAGATGTACCGAAGACAGCTTTCAGAACTCGGTATGGGCATTACGAGTTTCTGGTCATGCCTTTCGGATTAACTAACGCCCCAGCTGTCTTTATGGACTTAATGAATAGGGTTTGTATTCCGATGTTGGATAAGTCGGTGATAGTGTTTATTGATGATATACTGGTGTACTCTAGGTCTGAGGCTGAGCATGCTGAACATCTCAGGGAGCTGTTAAAGTTGTTGAGGAAAGAAAAGTTGTACGCCAAATTTTCGAAGTGCGAGTTTTGGCTGCAACAGATACAGTTTCTAGGGCATGTGATTTCGGGGGCTGGGATTTCGGTAGATCCGGCTAAAGTAGAAGCGATAAAGAACTGAGAGCCGCCTCAATCAGCTACCGAAGTTAGAAGTTTTCTTGGACTGGCAGTGTATTATCGGAGATTTATTAAGGATTTCTCGAAAATTGCAGTTCCTCTAACTGCATTAACCAAGAAGAATGCACCGTTTATGTGGGAAACTGTGCAACAGGAGGCCTTTGAGGATCTGAAGAAAGCGTTAAGCGAGGCTCCGATACTTGCCTTACCTGAAGGCAATGATGACTTTGTAGTTTATACTGATGCTTCGAGGTTAGGGTTAGGTGCTGTACTGATGCAGCGTGGAAAGGTAATCGCTTATGCCTCGAGACAGCTTAAGCAACACGAAAAGAACTATTCAACTCATGACTTGGAATTGACCGCAGTAACATTTGCTTTGAAATTATGGAGGCACTACCTGTACGGTACTAAGTGTCAACTTTACACGGACCATAAGAGCTTGAAGTATATTTTTAGCCAGAAGGAACTTAATATGAGACAACGTAGGTCTATGGAGCTTATTAAAGACTACGATTGTGAGATACTTTATCATCCCGGAAAGGCTAATGTAGTAGCCGATGCCTTGAGCCGGAAAGCTTATGCTAAGGATTGCTGCTATATGATGATGTCCACTATACTAAGTTCCACGATCATTAACGATGTCAAAGCTGCCCAACTAGAAGCTTTGAAAGAAGAAAATGTCGGTGCTGAGGATATTAGAGTACAGATTAAGAATATGGAAACTAGCGAGTCTGGATTAAAAGGTGTATACGGAAGGATTTGGGTGCTGAAGTATGGTGGTATGAGAAATGTTATCATTGAAGAAGCGCATCAATCTAAATTTTCTGTACATCCCGGGAGCACAAAGATGTACAACGACTTAAAGGCAGACTTTTGGTGGCCGGGATTGAAGAAAGACATAGGGCAGTATGTAGAAAGATGCCGAACTTGTCGGTTGGTAAAGGCCGAACATCAGCAACCGTATGGCAGTCTGCAACCGCTTCCTATTCCGGAATGGAAGTGGGAGCACATTACAATGGATTTTGTTACAAAGCTGCCGAAAACTAGGCGTCAACACGATGCAGTTTGGGTAATTGTGGACCGGTTAACTAAGTCTGCTCACTTTATACCGATTCGAGAGAGTTATTCGCTGGAAAAGTTAGCTCAGATTTATATGAACGAGATAGTTTCTAGGCATGGAGTGCCTAAGTCCATAGTGTCGGATCGAGATAGCCGATTTACTTCAAACTTCTGGTCGGCACTACAAGAAGGGTTAGGGACGAGAATAGCAATGAGTACGGCCTATCGTCCACAAACCGATGGCCAAAGTGAACGAACGATCCTTACTTTGGAAGACATGATGAGATCGTGTGTGTTAGATCTCGGTGGCAACTGGGATGATCATTTGCCACTGATAGAGTTTTCGTACAATAATAGCTATCATGCGACAATCAAGAAAGCACCGTTTGAGGCTTTATATGGAAGGAGATGTAGGACTCCTACATGTTGGAGAGAAACGGGTGAAACACCAATCGCTGGGCCGGCCTTGCTTCAAGAAACAAATGAGAAAATACAGTTGATCAGGCAGAACATGAAGGCGGCCCAGGACCGACAGAAGAGTTATTATGACAGAAGGCATAAACCGATCAACTTTGAAGTGAACGACTGGGTTTATCTGAAAGTATCACCCATGAGGGGTGTTACTCGTTTTGTGAAGCGGGGCAAGTTGGCTCCGAGATTTGTTGGGCCCTTTAAGATAGTAGAAAAAGTTGGGAATCAATCATATCGCCTAAAATTGCCTGAAGAGATGTCAAGCATACATCCAGTATTTCACGTTGGGAATCTCCGAAAATCATTTAACACTG
Organism: Centrapalus pauciflorus; assembly: GCA_020465985.1. Classification (NCBI taxonomy): domain Eukaryota; kingdom Viridiplantae; phylum Streptophyta; class Magnoliopsida; order Asterales; family Asteraceae; genus Centrapalus; species Centrapalus pauciflorus. The sequence goes on from JAANYP010005284.1 coordinate 179,433, forward strand.
GAAATGAGGATTGGGCAGACCACACAGAGCTGCAAGTTGACGAAAGGCTTCGATATGTGGAGGAGCCGGAATGTGTATTGGATACTAAGATGAAGAAGTTGAGGAGCAAAGAGATAGAAATGGTGCTTATACGTTGGAAGCATCATAAGTCAGAAATGTTAAGAAAGTATCCGAAACTGTTTTGAATCCGAGTAACTTCGAGGACGAAGTTGAGCGTGGCGGAGCCCATGCTGTAACATCCTCGGATTTAATTTATTGTATTTTCGTTAATTAAGTGGAAAAATATATATTTAAGTTGAAATTTGAGCGATTATTATGTATTTTGGATATTTAGAAAGTTTGTTGCTATTTTAAGAAAATTTGAACTCTGAATCATTTTTATGGAGTATTATGAATTTAAAAGTTATTAATGATAATTTTATGAATAAATCAGTATTTTATGGAACCGGTTAAGTTGAGGGGAGAAATGTGCAAAATGGTAAAAATGGGAATAAAAAGGATAAAAATATTCATTTTCCATATGGATACTCTCTCAGTACACTCTCTCTCTAGAATTTCCTCTCTACATCTCTCTAAGTTATTTCACAAACCGACCGGCCGATTATCGAGATATATACGTCAACGGAAAGATCTCGAGGAGTACTACAACAATCTGCAAACGGATTTCTGATTTCGTACGAATTGAGGTAAGAATCGACTCTTTTAAGTTTATAGTTTCGGTTTTGAAGAAACTAGAATTTTGAATCTGTTATTTTGTGCGAATTGGAGCTTGTTTTGCTTGAAATATTGCTAGAATGTGATAGTATATGCATAATAGAATTGAAACTAGACAGCATACATGATATATCAGTGATTTTAGGCCTTAGAATGATGGATTTAAGTTATAAGGATGAACAGACTCGAAAATGCCAAGAACAGAGTCGAAATACAAGAACAAACTCGATTTTGGTACTAGATTCGAGTGTGTTTTCGAATCTATCACTAGATTCGAAGGGGGGGGGGAGTTCGAATCTACCCATAGACTCGAGCATGGGGTTCGAATCTGTCATATGGTTCGAATCTAATCATTATATTTGATGGTGGGTTCGAATCTAACCCATTAAATTCGAGTTTAATGCCTAAAATTGAGAAATCTACTCTCTAAACTCGTGTATTTTGAATGAAACTCATAAACAACACATAAAATGACAAGGGTTACTCAAAGGACAATGTATGAACATGAGATAAGCTCAAACTTAATTATGGTATGAATTTAGACATGGACCCGAAATGGGGAAAAATATTGCAAAACTTACGAAACTTGATTTTATGGATTTAAACGGTTATTGATACGAGGTATTGTTGTAATTAATATAACAGGTCCCTTGTGGTGTTGTTTAACCCACAGTGGGGTACTTGGTGGATCCGGTTGAAAGCCCGAGGAGAAATAAAATTGGTTAAAAGTTTAATTACGCAGCCACTGTGAGTACATATGATTTCGCATGTTCATATCTGCTTTATGATTGCTTTTGTCTATTGAGACATGTTGCTTCATTTTTCGTTTGGAATTCTACTAACTTGCGTAGATTTAGATGCACATTCTTATTTGATGCATGTCCGTTCGTTTGTTGTGCATCTACGATGGACCGGTGGGTCGCATCTGTTACTCTGATGTTACTGCTCTATATGACGCTGGAGCTGATCCCTCCAGGTCCGGTAGGCAGTATGTCATCCCCGATGTTATGTCTGTCTCAGTTAGTATGTTTTAAAGGCCGAGCTTTGGGCTCGTGGGAGCGACGGCTCATGTGTGGTCGTACTTTGTGTACGTGGAGAGTGCACGACGTGTGTCGTCGGTGCTACTCTTGTGGGCATCATAAGGATTTATAAAATGTGTAAATCTGTGTATTCACTAAGCATTCGCTTACCCCTCAGTTGTCTTCATTTTTACAGGAAAGGGTAAATCAGCTGCCGGACCTTCTAGTTAGGTCATTTGGGAAGATTCGGAAGACTTGGTACTTTTTCATCGGTAATTTATGTTATGAGATAATGTTGTAATATATTCTGGATGATTGTAATAATTGTAATGGGTGTGTAGATTTAGACTTGGTACCTTATAGCACCATAGGGTGTTTGACAATGTTGCACTACTTCACTTATATATTTTAATGCTTCCGCACTTAATTTAGGTTATCAGATCATTATGTTATTGCATGTTGATGATTAATCCTGGGTGTATTGTAATTGGTGGTTGTTGTGGCAAGGGTGTCACATTAGGCATTCGAGTTTGATCCTTAGTCATTCGAGATTCATTCAGGATATCTAACTTTTGACAGTATGACTTTTGCTGCTTAAGTTGGCCATAACTTTTCATTGGAACATCGTTACGATACCTGCCTCACGTCAAATGAAAGCTTGAACCGAGATCTACGATTTCTAGAATGGGCAAAGTCGGTTCGGGCAATTTTCGAGGCCTAATTCAAATCAAGAAAAAAGTTACAGGCATTTTTCTGCAAAAAAGCTAAAATTTCAACGTCAAAAAATAATTTCAGAGCTGATTTTCAACAAGTTATCATTCATAGATACATCTTTCAAAGCTTCAATCAGTAAATCACATATTTTTCCATAAAAGATCTTTGAAGTTCAATATCAACAATTCAAAATGGCAAATGATCATATCAGTTTTTGAATCTTACAAAGTCTGAGCTGATTGTCAAACTTACTGAATCTGAACAGATTCGTAAAGCAATTATGAGATTCTTGTTCAATTTAATACACATAAAGCTTTTGCTTTAAATGATGTCAAAAGATTGAAAGAACAAGTTTTAAATTTTGAAGAAAACCAGAAAGTTTTAAATTCTGAGATTCATATGCCTAAATTGAGAATATCTGAATTATCTAAAGAACTTGACGATTCTAAACAAGAAAATTTTCAGAATGCAAGTCAACTGAAATATCTTTTGCCTGAACGATCTAAACTTTACAAGAAAGTTAAGGATATTGAAGTAACACTTTCAAAGACAAATCATTCTGATCAAATTTATGTTCAAACAAAACTGAAGAATTTTTTGCTCTTGAAAAGGAGTTTTCATTAACTAAAGAATTATTTGAGAAGGAAAAAAAATGAGTTCTTACTTAAAGAACAAGATTTCAAAGTGAAATCTAAATTGTTTGAAGATCATAGAATGGTGTTCTTAATTAAAGAACAATCTTTCAAAACTGATTACCAATCGTTTGATAATGACAGAAATTCATATTTGGTCATCATCAAAGGATTGGAAGATCATATAATTCATCTTTCTAAACAATATATTGTTTCCCCTTCTTCAAATAAATCAGAGGTTAAGGTTTCTTCAAATTGTTTAAAATATAAAGTTGATCATTCTGAATTATCTTAAGAAAGTGTTAAGAATTTAGCTGAAATTCCTAACCTTGATTCAACTTCAGATCTTAAACTTAAGTATCTTTTAAAGATAAATAAAGGCAAAGATAAAATAATTGAAAAACTTTCGATCAAGATTTAGTGAATCTTCAAAATCAAAGTTTTCAAAAGTTTCTGAAAATACTAGTTATTCTTTTCAGAAAACTTCTTCACAGAAAAACACCAAGTAGTATCAGAAACAGGGAAGCACCGGACAGTTTTTCAGAAAGAAGAGATTGCAAAATTCGGATCATTGAAATTCAAGTTTCTTTGGTAAATCAGATATTCAATTTCATCATACAAAAAGAAATTTGCTTTCTGAGTTTGAGAGAGAAGATAAGAACTATATTTTGAAATGGGCACCTAAACCCAAGTTTCAGTGGGTACCGAAACTCGTTTTGAGATGGGTACCCAAAACTGCTAACAAGTCTGGATCCAAATCTGTTTGGATACCAAAGACATCTTGATTGTTGCAGATAGAGGCTTCTACTCACATAAGTGTAGAACCCGGTCTTAAATCAACTGGAAATAATAGTATTTGTACTTCTTAGTATAGAAACCGAGCTAATGGCTTTTAGTCAAATCAGACTAGAACCCGGTCTTCAACGGAAATGGTTTCTGTACATATCAGTGCAGAACCCGATCTTAAATTCAAATGGTTTTCAGTTATTTCAGACTAAAACCCGACACTTCTGCAACAAGGGCTTCTAATCACTTCCGATTAGGACCCGATTCTGAAAGACAAATATTTTTGAAATTCCTACCCTGAATTCACCTCTAAAGCTGAATTGACAAAGAGGGAGTTTTATTTTTATAATTTTTTGCTCCTGATTTATTTTTCATGAGTTGACTAACTTTATGTGCTTATTTCCAGGGGGAGTTTCAGATGCACTCTGCCGATGATATATTTTTCACAAATCTGTGTGTAATTTTCACGAAAATACTTTGTGCACACATAAAAAGATTTTTGAGCTGAAACGAATAATTTTTAAGAATCTTATTTTCTCATCCTCTGAGTATATCATTGAGGTTAATTGATCTAATCTCTTTGATTTTTTTATAATCTCATTGCTTCTGAGATTTACTTCATTATTCTCCCTTTCATATTGAATTCTCTCCTAATCTCCCATGAGCTAATTCTTTCATAAAAATCTAATTCATTTCATATCATATATCAGATTTTACATTTCATTTTGATACCTCCAAACTCTTCATTCCCCAAATTTGGTTTGAATTTCATCTCCTACTTCATCTGAGCTGAAAATCCTAATCATCTCTTTGTTTGATGTCTCATGAGCTAAAATGCTTAGCACTAAGTCTGCTTACTCCGATTATGCACCAAATTGTGTGATAGGCATAAACATCAATTCTATGGTCTAACCAGAACTGGAAGACGTACCCAAGGAGCAAACCATCTATAGTTTCTGTGATGGTTCTTTAGGTCTATTAGTTGAGAAGTGTAAGTTATCACGGGATACTGACAGGTTCGAGTAGAGGTAAAATGTAAATAAGAGGGTAATTTGACAGGAGATGGTGGTGCTGAAAGTAGAGTAATTCTTTCATGATAAAGGATTTCACGATGACTATTTGGAAATCCTACCAGGGTTAGCATCATGCAGCACTGAAAGTAGGTCACATAGATAATGTTTATTGTGCAAACAGGACTCCTATGTGGACATGGACTCTGTTACTTATAAAATGATTTTGTTTCAATTTTCAGAAAGTTGAAAAGCTTTGTTTGTTTTGAAAGGAAAAAGTATAAATTTGAGGTGGAGTGTTATATCTGTTCAGTATAGGGGGAGAGTTCATCATTTTGAGGGGGAGAGACACAATTTCTGAATTGTAATTGTCATTGTAATTGTTGTTATATTTCTGCTACTGTAAGTTCATTGCATCACGTGTCTGAAGATTTTGCATGATGTTCATATTTTTTATGATCAACATGAGGGGGAGAAAAGATATAGTTCAGAGACAACTGATGAGTAGTTTGAAGACTTTCGCAACAACAACTCAAGACAATAGTGCAAAAGATTTAAAGATGAAAGATGATAAGTTGTTTATGATTGATCAAGGGAGAGAATCAAAGGCTATTCATGATTCAAGGGGGAGAGTTTGCACATAAGAAAAGAGAAGATCAAAGAACAAAAGATTTGAAGGTCAGAGAGAGTCAAAGAAGTTCAGAGATCAAAGAGAAGAAAAGAGAAATGGATTGAAGTTCCAGATTTGAACTTTAATGAAAATTTGCTTTCATCTCTAAGGGGGAGATTGTTGGGAACAAATATTAATAGAGTTGAAAACAATTTTATTGTAAAAGTTCAAAGTGTATTTTGTAAAATACTCAATTATTGTATTTTGTATAAATAGGAGGTAATGGTACTGTTTGTAGGGATGAACAATACACATAGAGGAACTCTTTGTTTGGTGTGCAAGATATCAAGAACTCAATGTAATATTGTCTCATATTTCAATATAATCATTCAGTAGATTGTGATCATGTTTGTTGTTCTTAATGTTTAGATCGTATCGAATTGTTGAATATTGAATTATCAGAAGACAATTGTGACAACTGCAGAACAGTTAAAAATGAAAGATGAAGTCAATTGTGACAATTACAAAAGAGTTAAAGATGAAAGATGATATGTTGTCTTTGATTATAAAGAGGGAGATTCAAACTCTATTAATGATTCAAGGGGGAGAGTCTGTTCATAAGATCATAGAAGATCATAAAAGAAGAGATATGAAGATCAGAGAGAGAGAGAGACAATGAGTAAAAGCTTTTATTTGTATGAAGATCAGAGAGAGAAAGAGACAATGAATAAAACTTTTATTTGAAGACTTAGAAAAGAGAAGAGAAGAAAAGAGAAAAGATTTAAAGATCAAGTGTTTGAAATCTTGAAGATGTTTACATTGTTTAGATTTACTTTGTAAAGTTCCTGCTTTGAACTTTGATTGTAAAATTGCTTTCATCTCTAAGGGAAAGATTGTTAGGAACAAATATATAGAGATAAAGACAATTATAATTGTAAGTATAGGGACTAAATAGCTCATTATTAGAAACCTTAGTTTCAGGTATATAAAAAAATTCTAAGGGAATTTGTTTATGGACTTTGACATATTTCTTTGTATTTCACGTTTGGAGCAAAGTGAATCATTTAAAAAAAATAGAATTTTGTGTTCATTATGTTGATTCACCTAGATCTGGAATTATCATAATATTTTTTGTTGTATTCATTTCTGAATTTATAATTTCACTGTGTATTGTTCTTCTGCGTCTCTGAAGATTTTGCATGATGTTCATCACTCTTATGATCATCATGAGGGGGAGAAAAGTTGAATTTCAGAGACAATTGCCAATTAGTTCGAAGACAATTGCAACAACTGCTGAAGATAATTGTAACAGCTGCAGAACAGTTAAAGTTGAAAGATGATATGTTGTTTGATTGACCAAAGGAGATAATAGAATGAAGTTCATGATTCAAAGGGGAGAGTGTATACATAAGAGAAGATGAGAGGAGGAGAGATATGAACATCAGAGAGAGACACTGAAAAAGAAATGTTGATGATTAAAGATGTTATTTGAATACTCAGAGATCAGAGATCAGAGAAGAAGAAAAGAGTAAAGTTCTGAAGATTGTTTCTGAAGAATTGAAGATTGATTTTTGAAAATTTTCTTTTTGAATCTGTTATTGTATAGTTCTTGTATTACACATATCTGTAATATTGTCTTTCACCTCTAAGGGAGAGATTTTTGGGTGTTAAATATAGATGTGAAAAACAATAAGAATAAGAGTGCAATGACTATTCTTGTAATTAGCCTATAGTATAGTAGGTTAGTATAAAAGAAAGTTTTCTAAGAGAAATTTCCTAAGTAGATTGAGGAACTTAGAAACACTTGTAAAAGAACTCTTTCTCATATTTATGTGCGTTTTGTAAGGTGTATATGAGAGAGTAATCATTCAATACAAGCAAGATTTGTTTCTCATGTGTTTGATCTGCTAAATCTTTATTCTTTCAGTTTTGTATGGAGTTTGGCATCAAGGGGAACACCGCTCACTCAAGTTGGTAACGACATTCAAATCTCGATAACGGCATTTAAATGCCAAACACACTTGACCGTTGCATACATCTGACACACACACACACACACACACACACACACACTTTTCACTCTTTAAAAGATTATCTCACATCAAAACATTCTCCTAATGACATCCGGTTTTACTTCCTCCAACAATCCAAACAACCAACTTCGACTAACCAAGGGCATAATCCAACACCTATCCAAATGGACCAACCAATATACTCTCCAATGTGTATTCTAAACTTTGTGACTATTTTACAACACGCATTCGGTCGAGGGTATTACATCACACCTACCCGACTAAACTTTATGCTGACAGAATTTTCTCAAATTGACTCGTCTACGGAGTACTAACCATTCGCATCCCTAACCACACCTTCATTCGTACACCCACAATTCTAATCCACTCCTTAATTCCAATCCGATCCGGATATCGTTCCAGATTCACAACCTGAGCCTGAGTCGAGTAGAAAGGACAAAAATAAAAAAAACAACAATGAGGTCGGCTACTCCACTTTGGACCCCACAAGAAAGACTTTGGCACGGACTTGACTCGATGTTTCCGAAGACGCAATTACCGAGAACGACCAAAATAGGAGTCAATTTTGGAAGCGAGTACAGGTACGGTTCCACTAAGAGATGGATAAAAGTGATTCGTTCGGAAATACCAACTCTACACAAAATGGAGGAATAACAGCACCTCTGTTAAACAATTTTGTACGATATATAACTCGATTCAATGACAAAGTGGACAAAACGATACCTTAATTTTACAAAAACCACTTGCGATGTTTAAAGAGACGAATGTGTTTTTGTCTCGACGTACCGAGGTTTGGTCCGTATTTAAGGATTCCCCACTTTGGCAACATGGTAAGGCAACCGATGATTTTATTGAACATGTGTCTAAACGATCTAAAACCTTTGATTTAAACGACTACACCATGACGTCAGATGCGCATATCGAGATTAAATGGCAACGAGTCCTTTGAGGTTCCACCACCCACAAGGCTGATTGGAAGGATGACGACAAAACGTAAAGATATAGTCTTTGATTATTTCTCTTCCAAAACAATTATTACGTCATGTGACCTTTATGCTCAACAACACTATCCATTAGTATAAAGTTTCTTATAAAATTTAAAATTTATAATAATATCTTTAACATTATTTTAATTAAGTAACATATTATACTTGTTAAAATTAGGTTCACAGGTTGACATGAAATTGAGTTGAATCACTACAAAAAAATGGTCTTTAGCGACAAACTCAGCGACATTTTTAGCGACGTTTTTTTTGGTTAGTGACATCTTTAGTGAGGTCAAAGGAGGTGTCGCTATAAATGCGTTGCAAATTTTAGTGACATTAAAAGGCACGTCACTAAAATTTTTGACACCTTTAGCGACTCCTAGTAAAAGTGTCGCTATCTAGAGTTATGTTACTAGCATTGTCATTGTTTGTGTCGCTGTTCTTGAATTATGCCACTAGTTGTGTTGTACTCTGTGTCACTACTATAGAATATTGTTACTAGTTAAATCACGATTTGTGTCGCTATTTTCGAATAACGTCACTAGTTGAGTTATTTTTTATGTCACTATTCTTGGATAATGTCGCTACTTAAGTAGCTATATGTGTCACTGTTAACGAAGGTTGTTGCTAATGATATTATTGTTTATGTCACTATTTTTTAATAATGTTGGTAGTTGTGTTGTTATGTATGTCGCTATTATTAAATCTTGTCGCTAGTTGCATCACTATTTATGTTGCTATTTTAAGATGATGTCGCTAGTTGAGTTTTTGTATGTCATTATGTATGTCGCTATTATTTAATAATGTCGCTAATTGTGTTAGTATTTGCACCGCTATTCTTGATTAATGTTGCAATATGTGTCGCTATTCTTGAGTGATGTCACTACTCATGTTACTATATTTGTGGCTATATTTGATTTATGTCGCTATGTGTCGCTATTTGTGTCACTATCTTTAAATGATGTCGCTGTCACTATAAGAAAGGTGTCCTTTAATGACAGACCAAAAGTTTCACCAAAACTCAAATAATATATTTGTATAATTTTATTTTTATTATAAACAATTAAAATTAGGTAATTAGAATAAAAGATAATGTTATTATTTCAACAAAAAAGTAACTCAATTGCAAATAAAAAAAACTTTACAATAAGCATTCATGTTACATAATATATCACAATAACTAAACATAATACAATTAAAAAGACTATGATGCTCTATTATATCACTATATCTTGACGTTACTCTGAATATTAAACTAGATTCTTCATTCATAAATGCGTCCACTGTTTCCTGTAAGAAAATTTATAACATATAAAAAAACCGTCTTATAAAAGATGTATAAATTAACAATTTTTTTAAAAAAGTATAAGACTACGTGGATTATGACACTGACTTGCACATATGGATATTGACATTCTATGAAAAGCATGAATATGAGTACTGGATGCATCATCTTCCTAATATAACTTGAACCATTTTAATATTATTATAAATATAAAACTAGCAATTAATATAACTCATACCACAAATTTACCAGCTTCCACAATTACGATGCTCTCGTCCTAACGCGTATGAGTTAAGGCTATATATAGTCTTCCTTGATGGTCAAAACCCTCATTCTATTGTGTCTGCGACAAAAATAAGAGGTCAAACTTTACAACACAGCTTCATAACCAACGATACATTTATGATTCACCAGAAAGAACCTCCAAGTCATGCCTCCCTAATTAATCAAGGGTGCTACAACTTAAAATTCTGCATTGTGGCTTTATGTGGTTGCTATGATACAGAAAAATAAAACATGGCCTTCTCGAAACTAGATGGGTTTTTTCCAAGTAAACAATACTATCATCGATGCCTCACAACCTTACAAACTACCGTGACTTTATAAAATTGCTAATATATAATCTGCATGCTATTTTTCAAAACTTTTTAAGACTTTCCTTGAAAATTTTTTTTTAGAAGAGGCCTCCCATCATCACCTATCCAATTTTATATATAGGTATATCTAATATGGACCTGTATATTTGTATGAATTATAGAAAGAAAGTACTTTTGTCAATCCGAGGGACATGTATATTTGTATGAAATTTGTCAAAAGGTTCCATGACGCATAGCAGTCAATTAATAGATATATAGAAATCATCAACATTAACCAATAGGACAGTCCTTTAATCAACAATTGTATGAACTGTATCAGGCTCTACTCCATGCTTGTTCATGTCATTTGTCAACTTCAATGCATCTTCTATATTTATGCAGAACCTGTTAAAGAAAGACCAATTAAGGGAAATAAAAGTAGTTTACATAAAACAGAACAAACATTAAAGAAAATCAAACATTTGTTGTGGTGGCAAGCTATATAACCAACTTCATGAGAAATCCAGTGATGGTGAGTTGTGTGTTACAAACCAATCTATGATAGAATCAACTGGAGCATCATATAAATCAGTGGCGGATGCAGGCTAATCCGTCATTGGGGGCAATTTTTATTGATATACTTATGAGTTAGTTTAGGTTAGGTTTTATGTGATTCATTTAAAGTTGGTCAGGTCGTCGATTTAATAGTTTCTTCAATTGAAAATAGAGTTTGATATTTGATTTGATAGATTAAAGTATAATAATGGAATGAATTGCCCTTTTAAATTCTGATCAATTGACTCGTAGTTTTTTAATAGATAAATATATTTGAACTGATTTTGAAACACTTATATTGTTTGAAAGACTTTTTATATTTTGAGATTATTTTTATCATTATTGAAAGAAAATCAATAAGTAAAAAATAATTATTAGTTAAAAATAATAAGAAGATAAATTTTTATTAGTATCAGAATGATAAGCTCTAATATAAAACTTTTATGATAACTAAAATAACTAGCAAACTAGTTATATTTAATAATATTGTTATGCAAATTAATCATGTCTAATATAATAATAGTTTTAACTATGTTTATTTAGTAAATCAACTAGATTATTGACCCATGTATTACATGGGTATTTTTAATGAATAAATATTTTAAAATCTGTATATAATAATAAACTATTATTACAAAAATAATAAAACATTCATGTTAAAATGGTATAGATAAATTTTTTGAGATCCTATAAAATATTAATGTAAAAGTCATGATAGTAGGATAAACATAGTTAATACGAAATTTTAATAAGTGTTATTGCATCCCGGTCTGTTTTATGACATTTATTGGTGTATTATTATCACCTCATTTGAATCCAATAAAATCAAATATTCATATGGAAATCATTTTATATTATTAAAAATATACAAAAGTTATAAAATATTGATTGGTATTTAGCTTTTACATAGTTGAATTGCATAAATTTTATTAGACAATCATAAGTAATTCCATATAGTACACATCTTTAGAAATATTTTTTAAAAGATAAACTTTTAATATATATAATTTAAATTGGCTTTAGATGAAAATAAATTATTTAAAACTATTTTAGAATTATAATTGTATGAAACTACAACAGTTTGTTTAAATTTTTAGAAAATAATAATAATATAATATCTTAAAAATGTAAGTATATTTGATATTCAATAACATTTTCCAGTAGAATGAAAAATCATTTTTAAAAATTACAGAATTTTATATTTAAATACAACATTTTAATGAAAAATATTATTAAATTTATTATATTCTGATTAGAACAAATAAATATTCAGATAAAAAATTGTCTGAAATAATCATTTTATAATAAATACTCCATATTATAAAATGCACTTTTTGGATTCAAATTTTATTTTTATTTATAATTATGATATGAAAAATGGTATTTATCATATATAAGAATATTATTAAATAACCGTAATCTATATTATAAATATATATTAGCGATCACACAAATCCATATTATAGATGTATATTTAGTAATAAATAGGTGAAAATATTTTTTTAATCATATTCTAAATTGATTGAAAAATAGAATTTTAAATGGATTGTAATTGATTACATAATTCTAAATTGATATCAATATTAATGTTAGATGTTAAGAATAAAATAGAATTTTAAATTTAAAAGTATTTAATGTTATTTTAAAAATAGTAATATTTAGTTTAAAATTTTATATATCATTAACTAAGTAAAAATCCAGAAAAGAAAACATATCTAAAAATTATAAAACAAAATTACGAATATTAGAAAATAATTTTTTTAGTTTGTCAAATATTTGTATTTATCAAATATGATTTAATAAAAAAATAAAATTATTAATATTGTATAACAAATAAATATTCACAATAAATTACTTTTGAAACATAAAATACTTAATAAATTAAAAATTAAATTATAATACGCGTCTTTTTAATATAAAAACAATATTTTTAGTTATTAATTGTAATATTAAAATTACTATAGATTTTTAGTGCATAAATATTTATAATCCATTTATTTCAATCAATGACTTTATATAATCAATAAAGCCAAATAATAAAATATGTGAAAAATCAGTTGGTTGGTTAATCAAGATAAACATTTTCTATTAATGTTAGTTTTTATTAAAAAAAATATTTAGAAATTTAAAAGTATTTAATATCATATTGAAACACATGGTATTTAATTTAAAATATATTGATAATGTACATATTTAAGGAAGAAAACATATTTTGAATAAATAGATTTTTTTTTGTAATTTTAAATTGTAGTGTTATAAGTATCACATTTATTGATAGTTAATGTATATATTTAAATTTATTTACACAATTAAATTAATTTGTGTAACTAATAAATCTAAATAACAAAAATTTATAGTACATAAAACGTTTTCTCTGTCGATATAAACATTCTCTATTATTATAATAAATATATTTAACTAAGATCTTTAAAAAAATTCAATTCAATATATTTTTAGAAAAACATTTAAGTTACTAATATTTATTAAGCATAGTTATAGAAGTTAAATACAATAATTACATACTTAATTGAATTCTTTTAATGTATTTGAAACATTAATTAAATTTTATAAGTTATAGAGTTATTTAAGGAAAAAGATGAGGGAAAATTTTTTTTGGTGTAAGGAGAGTGTGCCATTTGGCACAAATCATTTTGTTTTAGTAATGTATATAGATTTACAAAAAACGGATAATATACTCATTCCTTAAAATAATTTATTATATTGGATGGAATGTATTTTTTTATTTTGCTTTTAATGAATTATCAGTGGTAGGACCCACCACAAAAATCCTCTAGCTTCTTTATTTCTCATTAAGTTTTACAGAAACCTTTTTTTTTCTCATGGCCGGTTGCCGACATTGAGGGCCTAACTAATAAAAGATTGAGGGCCTGTGTGAAATTAGATATATATTTCTCTTGTCGAACATGAAATCATTGGGGGCCTTTTCCCCCACTTTGAATAACATGCCTCCTCCCCTGATATAAATAATTAGTAAAGGGATTTAGGATTAGACATATCAATTTGGAAGTTGGAACCACCTAGCAGCACAACTTTTACCTCCCAAATATACAAAACTAACAAATATTTTTCAGTTGCAATAGAAGGAACTTGTACATGTAAAGTATTTCAATTAAACCTCAAGGATTTAGGATTAGACATACCAATTTGGAAGTTGGAACCACCTAGCAGCACAACTTCTACCTGCCAAATATACAAAACTAACAAATTTTTCTTAGTTGCAATAGAAGGAACTTGTACATGTAAAGTATTTCAATCAAACCTCAAGTAACTGTGTTCATCCAATTCTTGAAACTTAAAGTATCTTCTAGGTTAAAACGATGATAAAAACATATGTTCTGCCACAATAACAAACCTTTAAGGATTTTAGTGAAGACAATATTGAGAATAATCATAAAACAGAGATACATGTAAAAAATTGGCTAATGACACCACATTTTCTTTTTCTTATGGTAAAACTGGTGTGGTGTTTAATCTGGGTTTAGAAGCAAATGAAGAGGTTGAGTTGGTGACACAAATTGACTCCCGTGAGTTGTGTTATACCTGAAATAAGCTCGAGACATTCTTAGAAATATATATATGATTGCTGCTGCTGTTGCTTCGTAGAAGGGGACTCCGAGACTTAATTAGTTCGGAGTGATGACCCTGCATTAGTGTAGGTGTTTAACTCGGTGGTATGCATTATATCCTACTCCAGGGATCCTTCCGTTAGTTTTAAATTGAATTATTGGCTGCCAAGTTACTACTGTGCAGTCCAAATTATCAAGCAAAATAAAGGGGGGCTGTTATGGTCCGAAACTCTTGCAACTCTCAGCCCTATTCATGTTGATTGTGCAGTCCAAATTCAGCGACGTTTGGGTTGTTTTAGTGCTGAAAGTACGTAGTTCCAGCCCTTAAGCTTACTCCCAATGGACTCCTAAACCTTTCAAATAAATCCCTAAAGATCTAGCATGAATTCTACACACATTTAGCTATTAAATCCAGCACCAATATTTGATTTCACTTGACATAAAAGGATGAATTATGGGCTGTGAATTAATGGAAAGCAACATGCCCTTGATCTTAAATTGAAATAAGCATTTTCATGAACCTTTACACAACATTTAGACCCCTTAATAGTGTGTTATAGACATGTTATGGCTGTGAATTAACAGAAAGGAAAACGCAGCAACACCTAAGGAAGTTTAGGACAAAAATTAACAACGCAATTGACACCGAAAACATACAAGAATCACTGGTGAGTGTGCTGTGATTTTGTGTAATCATCTAAGACTATTTGACAATGTGTAGGGGAGGGGGACTGCTACTGATTCCAAGGAAATGGACAGCCATATAGGAGCCTTAATAGCTGCACTCAAGAGTCATAGAAACCATGGGAAATTTACCTATGAAACAATAATTTCCATTACTTTCTTTCATCATCTGAGAGAGGGTATCCACTTTGATTTTATTTTAGAAATCTTCCACTTAAATTTTATCTTAAAAAGTTTCTATTAATGAGAGTTAAAATTCAGTAAAAATATGTTGTAATTACCATTGTTAAGTTCACCCACACATAGTTGATCTCTAATTTTTAAAAGAAGTTACAAATTCAGTAAAATATGTTGATTTTACCATTGTTACTGCAGAACACTGCTAAAAAAGCCAGAAGCAATGCATGTCATCATACCTCATTTGGTGTGAAAATTTAACAGGTTTAAAAAAACATTTGTGTGCAAGAACATCAATGAATAGTAAGCTTTGAAAGTTAATAGAATGGTATGGCGAAATTCTGATTCTAGCAGTAGCAGGCTGGCATTATGTGTCCTCAGAATACGTCCAAGTTCTCTGTTTCAACACTAGGCATTAAATAGAAAATAAAAATAGTTTTGGTCAGTTTTAAACAAATTGCTTCTATCCATTTCCATATATGTGTATATAGTCATATGTAATGCATACATACATAAACATACCACTTGTATATACATAAAAAAAGATGGGTACAATAGTAATGGAGGGAGATTCACCCATTAGTTCCCATGGGAAATTTTACTGCACACAAATGGACTGCACCCAGAAGCAAAATTTTATTATTTCCCTATGAAATGGTCTGATCATCATGATCTTTGAACAATTGTAGCTAGAGATGTTTTTTTTAGTTTTCATTAAGGTTTGGCCATCGAGATTTAGTGGTAAAAAATGTGACAAATCCTACTTTGATTTGATTCCATACATATTCATTTATGGCTCTTTTATTGTATTAGTGTATTTAAGCAGCCAAAGTAATCATTTGGTTTTTATATGTAAAATATCATTGTAGCACAAAAACAGAGACGTGACTAGATACCTGTGAATCAAAAATATAAAATAATCGACCAGAGAGACGAGATTAGATAATCCAAAATCGAGCAGAGAGACGTGATTAAATAGGCAATACCTGTGAATCCAAAATCAAGCAGAGACGTGATCGATCGAGAGCATAAAACGAGAGAGTTGTGAGATCGACAGACTAAATATTTGCACGAGAGACGTAGACATGAGTGAACCAACTGCCTCTCCAATAGAATACAAAGAGTCGTCTTTTGAACCATCTAAAAGCATGAAAATTGCTTCCTAAGAAAAGTCGCAAATTGATCAAATAATATGATATTTGCTTGCAAGGCGCTAGTCTTGGAGTAAACATCCAAACATGGTTAAAACTAGGATCAATAATTACACAGACACATACACAACCAAGTGGTGTATGGATGTTCTATTTCAACATGCTTATTGCGATTTCAAGTCACATATTAATCAAACTGATTCTTATTATTTGTGCCTCAAATAATAGGCTTTAGAAAACCAGTTTAGGGTCAAATTATCTGATTACCCTGTGCGGTGGTTGTTGACAGGATTAGGTTCTGGTGAAAAGATGAACAGAGATGATTTCTGACATTGTTAATTTTTTAAAGAAGTCCATGTCATTACACATATGGATATATATATTGAACATGACATGGATAATCGCTTAAAGAACTAGCTAAAGGATCCAATAAGTGAAAAAGCAAGAAAAGTATGAATGCGACTCGAATCATTGAAAGATGGATGAAAAGTAAGAGAAAAGTATTAACATATAAGCTAAATAAGT
The DNA here is from genome assembly GCA_020465985.1 of Centrapalus pauciflorus. Taxonomy (NCBI): domain Eukaryota; kingdom Viridiplantae; phylum Streptophyta; class Magnoliopsida; order Asterales; family Asteraceae; genus Centrapalus; species Centrapalus pauciflorus. Next base: position 196,476 of record JAANYP010005284.1, read on the forward strand.
GCTAATCAACACAAGTTGATTCGGCCAAAGAAGCTATTAAACCAATAAAATCGAATAACCGAAGATAGAAACATACCTACTTGATGAACGATTAGATTGATAAATACGACCAAAAATCTGTGATAGAGCCTGGTTTATAAAACAATTAGAACTGTTGCTTACCAAATCAGATATACGAAATCGTACTTGTGATCGAGCGCTAATCATTTTGGCGAACAGAGCCTAGGGAACGCCAGAGGCGGAGCAACGCGGAGGCATAAACGACGTGGAGGAGGCGACGTGACGCAGAGGCGGAGCGATGCGGAGGCAGTGGCGGTTGGCGGAGTTGGAGGCAAGGGTATTAGGGAGGGAGAGTGTGAATGTGTGGGTTTGTGAACAGCTGAATGAGATTTAGGGCTCACACAGAATGTCAAATCTGAGTTTTTTTTTTTAAAAAAAGAAAAACGTTTACCTGCTTTATTTTTAGTCGGTGTAGCAACCTAATACTTTATTGGTAATAAAAAATTAATAATAATTTCCATTCCTTATTTACCAATACACTAAAATAATTTATTATTTAATTCAGCGACACACTTAGTGACTTGTATGTAGACATTGCAAATTTAGCGACACACATAGTATCTTATAAATGAATGTCACAGAAGTAATGACGCACCTAGTGTCTTGTACATAGATGTCATAAAATTGCAACACATTTAGTGACTTATACACATATGTCGCAAATTCAACGACACACATAGTGTCTTATATATAATTGTCACAAAATCAGTAACGTGTATAGAGACTTTTGTGCGTGTGTTACAAAATTATCGACGTGGATAGTGACTTGTACATGGATGTCGCTGAAAATAGTGACACACATAGTGATATTGGTTACTTGTTCGTCCCAAAAACTGTCACTACAAATGTAACTAAATTGTGACATGTAAATACATGTCGCTAAAATTGTCGCTGAATGGCATTTTTCTAGTAGTGAATAATTTTGTCTCGACATATATTTTATTTAGATAAAAAGACTTCAAAACTTTTACCATTTGCCAAATTCATATGTATATATAACAATATATTATATATAGTTAATTATTATTCCAACAAATATTAGAAGTGCTCAAAATATTCAGAAAACAAATACTGATATGAAAAACTAACAAACTATTTGGATTTTGAGGTTAAATGGACCAAGTTTTCGATAATTTTCGGTTAAACTAACCGAATTAGAAAATCTTCGGTTTCGGTTCATGATTTAAGCAATGGATGGTTAATTGAGGCATTGGAAAAAAAATTTTATTTAGTTTTGTTTTAAGGTCTTCACAATATTAACATTATATCACAATAATATAAATTTTTAACTCTTCAATTAATCTAGCTAGATTATATTTATAACCTAAAACTTTTAAAACTATATTGTTACATTTTAATTTGCTAAAGACACGAAAGGTTTTTTATTCATATTTAATTTTATAAATATTATATCCAACTTTTAACCAGTTTATAAGTAGTATTTTATAACTTTAATCATAACTTCATATATTAACCTTTTTGAAAGTATTTAAAAATTAATTGGTGGGAATTAAAATTTTAATTATGACACATTAATTGGTTAACAGGATAATTGAATCGTAAAAAGTTATTAACCAGCTACTTCGATTAAGATTTGGGTTCACAAAATTCTTGAACCGATATTTTCATTTAATCATCAAAACTCATTTGTTACCCATCCATAAACAGCCCCAAAAAACTCATTTTAAAACAAAACCAATATAATTAGTTATACATTTCGGTATTAAATATATTTTTCGGTTACAAAAAGTATTATGATTTTAAATATATAAATATCATGATTCGTAAACTGGATGTCATCTATACTCCTTAATAAAGCATTTAGATGCTTGTCTTAAAAACTACGTTTATTGCATAAGGTACAGCACATTTAAGCTAAAGGCTGAATTTTAAGAGTTACAATGAGCTGATGCATAAGTACAAGCACATAATACAACAGACAATGTCTTGCTACACACTCTCAGCTCTTCACCTGAGAAGCACACACGTAATGAATCGACTCTTCGTTCTCCTCTTGAATGATACTCTCCTTTCATATCCCTTTCATTTTCCCAAAAACCCTAGTCGTGCCATCGACAGACTACCAGCCCTTTCATCTTCCTAAAATCCACAAACTACTAGCAGATCCGCCATCGATAGATGTCTTCACAAGATTTCTTTTTGGAACCCAATCCTACACTCTCCATCGACTCCAATTTTATGATTATTCTTCTATATGCATGTATGAATACATAGGAGTCACAAGAATGGGGGCCGAATGCTTGAGGAGCGAGATGATGATTGTGGAGTACACAGAGTCTGGTTGTTACTCAAAGGCTTTGGTGTAACATCCTTAAATCTAAATTATTGTGATCTAGATTAATTAGTTGGATATTTTGTAATTTGTATAATTAAGTTGGATTATGAAAGATGAACATGTATCCGAATATTTAAAAGTTGGTTGCTATTTTAAAATTTTGTGAATTTCAACTTTCAAGTTATTAAGTATGATGATTTATAAAAATTAGTGATGATAAAAATTAGAAGGAAATCAGTATTTAATAAAATCAGATAAGTAGAGGGGCTAAATGTGTAATTAGCTGAAAGTTATGAAATAAAAGACTTGGAATCTTTCATTTCACCATTTAGCCTCTTCACATTCAAGTTATCAATATCTCTCTAAAACCTGCTGAAATTCGAAATTTTGGAGTAAATTCGTGGATTTAAGTTGGTGATTAACAAGATTCAAGTGGAATTAAGGTGAGAACTTTATTTCTCAATTTGGGGTTTATTTTGAGAATAAAAAATGCATAAAATTCAGATTTAGAATCTAAAATTCAGTGGTTGCATGTTTGTTAAATAAGTTGGAAAGAATTATTTGAAGTTCTTAGAAGTTCAAAAACAAAAATCGTTGATTAATTCGTCCTAATCGGTAAGAAATTTCAATATTTGTGGGTTTTTGTGTTCTTGAGGTTTTTCCTCATTTTTGGTCTAATCTGGACGAATTATTATGTTATTGATGTGTAAAATGGACCAAAAACACTCAATATATAATAATATATCAAATGTATGGATTGCATGTTGTTTAAATTAAGTTTTGACAATTTTTACTTAAAAACCCGTAGCTGCGACCTGAGTTTCTGTTGGTCGACTCGGCGAGTCAGCAAGAACACTTGAATGAAATCTTCAAAAATGCATAAGTGTTGGATCCGAATTCGGTTGGGACCCAAATTCGGATGAGACCCGAACGTATATTGAACCGAACTCAAATAAGAACCGAACTCGGATGGGTTAAGGTAATTCGGATGGATCCGAAATCCGACCGAGGATCCGTAATTCGGATCTCGACTCGGCGAGTCACCTGGATCGACTCGGCGAGTCGGCTGCAGTTCATGTGTAATTCGGATGGGGTTTTAAGTACCCAAATTTATGGTTAATTAAACAAACTTTTGAGATACCTTTTGTAACATATTAAGGTAAATAAAGGAGGGTTAATTGAGAATAATAACCCCTCAACTGATGAGATTTAAACGTGAATTTCGGATGACAATTCCGAATGTTTTAATAATTTTATTGTACAAATTGATGCTCGAACATGTATGTGATATGTTTTCCTAATGGAAATGTAACAGGTCCCTTGTGGTGTTGTTTAACCCACAGTGGGGTACTTTGTGAATCCGTTCGAAATCCCGAGGAGAAATAAAATTAGCTAAAATTAACTAACGCACCCACTGTGAGTACCTTTGATTTTCACATGTCTGCATTTGCTTTATGTTTGCTTTGCCTGCTGAGGCATGTTGTTTCACTTTCATTTGGCATTCTACTAACTTGCGTATATGTTGATGCACATTCATACTTGTTGTATGTCCGTTTCTTTGTTGTGCATCTTATTGATGGACCTGCGGGTCGCATCTGTATTCTGATGTTACTGTGCTATATGACCAATAGTCTGACACCTCTGTGGTCAGGAAAGGTAGTAGGTCATCCCCGATGATATGTTTGCCTCAGATGATTGGTTTTTCTTATGCCGAGTGTCATCTCGAAGGAGCTGCGGCTCGGGTTCCGTACTTTGAGTACGTAGAGAGTATACGGTATGTGTTACCAGTGTTACTCTTGGGGGCATCATAAGGATCTGTGGAATGTGTTAAATCATTGGTATTCACTAAGCTTTGCTTACCCCTCAGTTGTTGACATTTTTACAGGAAAAGGGAAATCCGCTGCGGGACCTTCTAGTTAGGTCGTTTGTGAAGTCTTGGAAGATTTGATACTACTCAATCTGTAAATGTACTATGAGACCAATGTTATAATATCTTCTAGGTGATGTAATATTGTATTGAGTATGTAGACTTAGTATTGGAACCTTGTAGCACCGTAGGGTGTTTGACAAATTTGTACTATTTTAATTTATGTACTTTAATGCTTCCACTCTTTGGTTTAAGTATTCATATCATTTTGTAATCATGTGTTTGGTGATTAATCCTGGGTGTATTGTAATGGTGGTTATTGTGGCAAGGGTGTCTCAGCGAATGGTATCAGAGCAGTAGTTTGAGATTCAAGTGTCCATGAGGTCTTGGTCTCAAACATTAAGTGATGACATGTAGTGATTTTAAGTAATGATCTGAACTAAGATAGGCTACGATCTAGTAGTCATAGGAGATTGACTTTCATACGGGACAACGGGTGGTGTCTCTAAATAAATGACATGTTACTAAACAAATTATATGTTTTATATTTCAGAACATGTCTGGAGGAGGAATGACACCCAAAGAAACAAGAGAAATGATGCTAGCCTTGATGGTTGAGTAAAATCAGATGATTCAATACCAGTTTCGGGCTTGACATGAGGCCGAAGCTAAGAAAAGGGAAGACAAGAAAAAGAACAAGGAAAAAGAGGGCAACAATGATGAACAAGATGACAACACTGGGTCATCTAATAAACCCAAAGGTTGTCGATTCAAGGATTTCAAGGGGAATGGAGCAGTTGAATTTAATGGGTTGGGTGATGCTGTTACTGCACTGGAATGGATAACAACCACAGAAAGGACTTTCCTAATCAGCGATTGCGCTGAGAAGGACATGGTCCGATTTGCCACGACTATGTTTAACAAAGATGCAGTAATGTGGTGGAATTCAATGGTGAATGCGTTAACTCTGGAAAAAGTTTCTGTAATGACATGGGCTGAGTTTACTGAAATCTTCACTCAGCAATATTGCCCGGCCGATGAGCGCCGAAGACTAGAAGCTAAGTTCATGACACTGATTCAGGGGACTAAGTATGTGTCCCAGTATGCGGTAGAGTTCACGAGGCTAAGTTTGTTCGCGCCTCATCAGGTTGATACAGAGGAAAGAAAAGTGACCAGATTTGAGGGTGGTCTTGATCTAGAAATTCGAAGGGTGATGAGCAACGTACGGTACCCCACATTTTTTGGTCTACTGGAAGTCGCCAGAAATGTGGAGCAGATTCTGAGTATGTCTGGGTATGTAATGGGGTCTGCTGCTGCTTCAACTAACCCAACTCAACCTTCACCACCGAAACGTCAATGCGAAGGAGGTTACTCTGGTTCATCTCGATCATCGCAGTACTTGCCGCAATAATCTTAACGTCGACAGTCTGGTTCGTCCAACAGGGCTCGTGCGTACTCCATCAACACCGAGCCGTAGTACTGTAATAAATGTCATTTGGAACACTTCGGCAAGTGTACTAATAGGCGTGCATGTTTTTGCTGTGGAGAATTGGGCCACTACCATAATGAATGCCCACGGAAATCGGATGCCTGCCATAAATGTGGTATATGGGGGCACTATAGTAGGAACTGTCGAAAGAATGCTTCAGCTGCTGCACCAACGTCAACTCGATCATCTGGGGGATCAAGTGGTGGTTCAGTCAACCGCCGGAACCAGCCACAAAGGGCACCGGCTCGTGCATTTCAGATAACGGCAGAGGAGGCTAGGGAAAACCCGGAGGTGGTTACTGGTATGTTCATTGTTAACTCCTTGCCTGCAAGAGTGTTATTTGACTCGAGTGCCAATAGATCATTTGTATCTACCATGTTTGCTCAACAATTGTATATGCCTTTATCCAAGTTATCTGCCATACTTGACATAGAAACTGGTAGTAACACTCTAGTCAAAGTAGATCACGTATACCGTAACTGCACTTTAGTGATTGAAGATGTAGTCTTTGATTTGGACCTGATTCCGATCGAATTCAGTGAGTTTGATGTGATAGTCGGAATATACTGGTTGATCAAAAATGAAGCCCATATAGTGTGTAAGAAGCGTATGATAAAGATAACTACTCCGGAGGGGCGTGAGATTTTTATATATGAGGATAGGAGAAGTGGGGATCTGTGCTTGTTGACCATTGCAAAAGCCCGAAAGCTTGTTGCAAAGGGATGTAACACTTACTTGGCATATGCTATTGATGCCAAGGCTGAGAAGAAGACTGTGGCCGATGTGTCTGTTGTATCACAATTCCCTGATGTGTTTCCGGAAGACTTGTTTGGCGTGCCGCCTGAGAGACAAGTGAAATTTCGTATTGATCTGATCCCTGGAGCTGCACTGGTAGCTCGTTCTCCATATCGCGTTGCTCCTACCGAGATGCAAGAAATGATGAAACAACTCCAGGAGTTATTGGATAAGGGCTTCATTAGACCGAGTTCATCTCCGTGGGGAGCTCTGGTATTGTTTGTTAAGAAGAAGTATGGCACGATGAGGATGTGCATTGATTACCGGGAGCTGAATAAGATGACTATTAAGAACAAGTATCCGCTGCCGAGGATAGATGACTTGTTTGATCAATTGCATGGAGCGAGTGTGTTCTCAAAGATTGACTTGAGGTCGAGATACCATCAACTAAAAGTTCGAGAGGAAGATGTGTCTAAAACAGCTTTCAGGACACGTTATGGGCATTATGAGTTCTTGATTATGCCATTCAGGTTAACCAATGCTCCGGCTGTCTTTATGGATCTGATGAACAGAGTATGTAGACCGATGTTAGATAAGTCAGTAATAGTGTTCATTAACGATATCTTGGTGTATTCCAAGTCTGAGGCTGAGCTTGCTGATCATCTAAGAGAATTGTTGGAGTTGTTGAGAAAGGAAAAGTTGTATGCCAAATTCTCAAAGTGTGAGTTTTGGTTACAATAGATTCAGTTTTTGGGACATGTGATTTTGGGAGCAGGGATTTCTATAGATCCAACTAAAGTGGAAGCTATAAGAAACTGGGAACCGCCTCGTTCAGCTACAGAAATCATAAAGTTTTCTTGGATTGGCAGGCTACTATAGGAGGTTTATTACGGACTTTTCAAAGATTGCAGTTCCTTTGACTACATTAACGAAGAAGAATGCACCGTTTGTTTGGGAAACCGTGCAGCAAGAAGCTTTTGAGATTTTGAAGAAAACGTTAAGTGAAGCGCTAATACTTGCCCTACCAAAGGGTAATGAGGATTTTGTAGTATACACATCGAGATTGGGGTTAGGCGCTGTACAGATGCAGCGTGGCAAGGTTATAGCTTATGCCTCGAGACAGTTAAAGCAACACAAAAAAGACTACTTCACTCATGATTTAGAGTTGACCGCTGTTACGTTTGCATTGAAATTGTGGAGACACTATCTGTATGGAACTAAGTGTCAACTCTATACAGATCATAAGAGTTTGAAGTACATTTTCAGTCAGAAAGAACTTAACATGAGACAAAGACGTTCGATGGAACTTATAAAGGATTATGACTGTTAATTCCTTTATCACCCCGGAAAGGCTAATGTAGTGGCCGATGCACTAACCCGTAAGGCCTACTCTAAGGACTGCTGCTACATGATGACGTCTACTATGTTAGCTTCCACGATCATTGATGATGTAAAAGCTACTCAAATAGAAGCTTTAAAGGAAGAAAACATTGATGCTGAGGATATAAGGGTACAGATGAAGATAATGGAAACAAGTGAGTCGGGACTGAAAGGTGTATATGGAAGGATTTGGGTGGCAAAGTTCGGGGGTATGAGGAGAGTAATTATTGAAGAAGCACATCAGTCAAAGTTTTCTAGTACATCTCGGGAGCACAAAGATGTACAACGAACTGAAGGTCGACTTTTGGTGGCCGGGATTGAAGAAAGATATTGGTCAGTATGTGGAGAGATGCAGGACTTGCCGGCTTGTGAAAGCCGAACATCAGCAACCCTACGGCAGTCTGCAACCGCTTCCCATTCCGGAATGGAAGTGGGAACACATCACTATGGATTTCGTTACGAAACTGCCAAAGACTAGGCGTCAACACGATGTTGTATGGGTGATCGTTGATAGATTCACTAAGTCAGCACATTTCATACCCATCAGGGAAAGCTATTCATCGGAGAAATTGGCTCAGATTTATATGGCTGAGATCATATCTAGACATGGAGTTCCTAAGTCTATAGTATCTGATCGTGATAGCCGCTTCACCTCCAACTTCTGGTCGGATTTGCAAGAAGGATTAGGAACCAGAATCGCAATGAGTACAGCTTACCGTCCGCAAACCGATGGCCAAAGTGAAAGGACTATCCTCACGCTTGAGGATATGATGAGGTCGTGTATCTTGGATCTTGGTGGAAACTGGGACGACCATTTGCCGTTGATAGAGTTTTTGTACAACAACAGTTATCACGCAACGATTAAGAAAGCACCTTTTGAGGCTTTATATGGGAGAAGATGTAGGACTCCTACATGTTGGAGAGAAACTGGAGAGACTCCAATTGCTGGGCTGATATTGCTTTAGGAAACGAATGAGAAGATACAGCTGGTAAGACAGAATATGAAGGCGGCCCAGGATCTTAGAAAAGTTATCATGATAGGAGGCATAAACCAATCAACTTTGAAGTGAATGATTGGGTATATCTGAAAGTATCACCTATGAGAGGTGTTACTCGTTTCGTAAAAAGGGGAAAGTTAGCTCCGAGATTCGTTGGACCATTCAGAATAATAGAAAAAGTGGGTAATCACTCTTACCGTTTGGAGTTGTCTGAAGAAATGTCGGGCATACACCCGGTGTTTCATGTTGGAAATCTTAGAAAGTGTTTTACTACTGGAAATGAGGATTGGGCTGATCATACTGAGCTGCAAATTGACGAAAGGCTTCGATATGTAGAGGAGCCGGAATGTGTTCTGGATACCAATGTGAAGAAGCTAAGGAGTAAAGAAATAGAGATGGTGCTGGTACGTTGGAAGCATCACAAAGGAGCCAATAATACATGGGAGGCAAAGGCTGAAATGATTAAGAAATATCCGCAATTGTTTGAAGCCAATTAACTTCGAGGACGAAGTTTGAGCGTGGTGGAGCCCATGCTGTAACATCCTTAAATCTAAATTATTGTAATTTAGATTAATTAGTTGGATATTTTGTAATTTATATAATTAAGTTGGATTATGAAAGATGAACATCCGGATATTTAAAAGTTGGTTGCTATTTTAAGAAATTTGTGAATTTCAACTTTCAAGTTATTAAGTATGATGATTTATAAAAATTAGTGATGATAAAATTTAGAAGGAAATCAGTATTTATTAAAATCAGATAAGTAGAGGGGCTAAATGTGTAATTAGCCGAAAGTTATGAAATAAAAGACTTGGAGTCTTTCATTTCACCATTTAACCTCTTCACATTCAAGTTATCAATCTGTCTCTAAAACCTGGTGAAATTCGAAATTTTGGAGTAAATTCGTGGATTTAAGTTGGTGATTAACAAGATTCAAGTGGAATTAAGGTGAGAACTTTATTTCTCAATTTTGGGTTTATTTTGAGAATAAAAAATGCATAAAATTCGGATTTAGAATCTGAAATTCAGTGGTTGCATGTTTGTTAAATCAGTTCGAAAGCATTATTTGAAGTTCTTAGAAGTTCCAGAAACAAGAATCGTTGATTAATTCGTCGTAATCGGTAAGATATTTCAATTTTTGTGGGTTTTTGTGTTCTTGAGGTTTTTCCTCATTTTTGGTCCAATCTGGACGAATTATGATGTTATTGATGTGTAAAATGGACCAAAAACACTCAATATATAATAATATATCAAATGTATGGATTGCATGTTGTTTAAATTAAGTTTTGGCAATTCTTACTTAAAAACCCGCAGCTGCGACCTGCGTTTCTATTGGTCGACTCGGCGAGTCACCAAGAACACTTAAATGATATCTTCAAAAATGCGTAAGTGTTAGATCCGAATTCGGTTGAGACTCAAATTCGGATGAGACCCAAACTTTGATAGAACCGAACTCGAATAAGAATAGAACTCGGATGGACGCGAACTCGGATGGGTCAAGGTAAGTCGGATGGATCCGAAATCCGGCCGAGGATCCGTAATTCGGACCTCGACTCGGCGAGTCACCTGGATCGACTAGGCGAGTCGGCTGCAGTTCATGTGTAATTCTGATGGGGTTTTAAGTACCCGAAGTTATGGTTAATTAAACAAACTTTTGAGATACCTTTTGTAACATATTAAGGTAAATAAAGGAGGGTTAATTGGGAATAATAACACCTCAACTGATGAAATTTAAACGTGAGTTTCGGATGACGGTTCCGAATGTTGTAATACTTTTAATTGTACAAATTGATGCTCAAACATGTATGTGATATGTTTTCCTTATGGAAATGTAACAGGTCCCTTGTGGTGTTGTTTAACCCACAGTGGGGTACTTTGTGAATCCAGTCGAAATCCCGAGGAGAAATAAAATTAACTGAAATTAACTAACGCACCCACTGTGAGTACCTTTGATTTTCACATGTCTGCATTTGCTTTATGTTTGCTTTGCCTGCTGAGGCATGTTGTTTCACTTTCATTTGGCATTCTACTAACTTGCGTATATGTTGATGCACATTCATACTTGTTGCATGTCCATTTCTTTGTTGTGCATCTTATTGATGGACCTGCGGGTCGCATCTGTATTCTGATGTTACTGTGCTATATGACCAATAGTTTGACACCTCTGTGGTCAGGATGGGCACTAGGTCATCCACGATGATATGTTTGCCTCAGATGGTTGGTTTTTCTTATGCCGAGTGTCATCTCGAAGGAGCTGCGGCTCGGGTTCCGTACTTAAAGTACGTAGAGAGTATACAGTATGTGTTACCGGTGTTACTCTTTGGGGGCATCATAATGATTTTTGGAATGTGTAAAATCATTGGTATTCAAAGTTGTTGACATTTTTACAGGAAAAGGGAAATCCGCTGCGGGGCCTTCTAGCTAGGTCGTTTGTGAAGTCTTGGAAGATTTGATACTACTCAATCGGTAAATGTACTATGAGACCAATGTTGCAATATATTCTGGGTGATGTAATATTGTATTGAGTATGTAGACTTAGTATTGGAACCTTGTAGCACCGTAGGGTGTTTGACAAATTTGTACTATTTTAATTTATGTACTTTAATGCTTTCGCTCTTTGTTTTAAGTATTCATATCATTTTGTAATCATGTGTTTGGTGATTAATCCTGGGTGTATTGTAATGGTGTTTATTGTGGCAAGGGTGTCATATTTGGTCGCTGTTAATCTTGCTCTTGATTCTATTGATGGCGTTATTGTCGTCCTTGCATTTAATCAGGTTCTCTTCTCAATCATCTTCTACATTTTCACCTTTTCTAATTAGTTAGCGTGTTTGATTTTTGCTAAGTAATTTCTTCTGATATAAATTTAAATTGAGTGTTGCATGAAGCAAAAGCCTTGTACACGGTATTCCAAAGACGTGATTCATGATCTTCTGTTACGTTCTTGTAAGGTATGTATTTGACTCTTTTCTCTTAAATGTCGCATCTTTCTCTCTGTGATTTTTGTTTAAGGTATGTGGTTTCTCCCAATAAATCTGTGTATTCTCTACGACCGTAGCTCATACGGTATATTCGAGGTTATAATTTTCAATACCTTGTCTATCCTTTGTAGAACTAAGCATTATGTAAGTTTTTTTTGCTGCTGCTCACCATCACTACAGGTTTGTTCACTGTTTCTAACCGCCATTTCTTTTTTTGACTGCTCCTCATTGCCGCCTCTCTCTAATTTTTACTGATCTATTTATAATCGGTCAAAGCTGTGGTATCATGTGTGTACAACGATGTTTTTGGTTTATTGTAGAATATGTTATTCTAATGACTTGTATTTAAATAGGTTTCCGAGTTTAGTTTTTTTTTTTAAACCTTAAATATCAAGTTGTTGGTTATAAGTATTTGTAACCACAAAATGGTTATTTGTTGTTGGCAAATGTTTGCAGGTAAAAGATTGGTCTTGTTTTGAAAGACTTTAAACGATGACAGGAATGGCTATTTGAATTTAGGGTATATACTTTTCTTAGATGGAGTTTTTTTATCCTATGTTAACAACCAAAGAGATGTATTTTGCTCATTGAGTTTTTTACTTAATTCTTTATTTTGCTCGTTGAGTTTTTCACTTAATTCTTCAGAATTTTTAGATTAATTATCAACTAGAGAGCTATGGATTAACTGCTAAAAGATAGAATCTCAGTTGAGACTTCATTTCCAAATTGATTATGTAATTCAATAATCTTTACCAGGGCAAAATGGCTAAATGGATTTAACTTTTTTTAAAACTCTGATGAATATAATGATTGGTGACATTTATGCTTCTGTAGATATACAACTTATAGCCCAAATGGTAAATTATCTAATATGCTAGCAAAATTGGTGTTGCAAATTATGTTTTGTACCTTCCAGGCTAATTGTTTTTCTTGGTATGTAATTAAACTTATGCTATTTCAATTGTTAATCCCAATTTATATCTTAAGTTGTTTAACATTCAAAACATACCTTAATTTCATATCTTAATTTGACTTTTATTATACTCATTTTGAAGTAAATTAGATCTCAAACTGAAAATCTGCAACTCTAAGTTGTCGTGTCGGATGCTTGATTCATAAAATCTTTTCCAGTTTATTATTATTTTTTCCTTTTAAAATGAAAATGGTCACTGCTTCAACTTTTGTTGTGGTGTACAAGTAAGATTATCGAAATGTTTATAGTTTTTAAAGTTGCACTCTCTTTCGAGCTACCAGAAGTTCCATGACTACTTTTCTTTTCAACTTATACTTATACTCTTCTTTTATTTTGGGTATACTAGACAAGTAAAATTGATATTACCATTTTAATCCAGTTCTTTTGGTTTCGTATGTTTCAGTTTAGCTACTTGTACAAGTTTGTATTTACATTTTTGTTAATGTGTGTATAAAGGCAAGGGTCTATAAACCTGGAACATGATTCACAAAACCAAAGAATAGAACCTGATTAAGTTACCTTCATTTTGGTTATTGGTTCTAAATTCTTCTCAAAACCAGTTTTTAGTTGGGTCACTATAATAAAACGAACTGGTTTTCTCTGTTTTCATAATCGATCTGAATCAGATGCTTCTAGATTTTCACAAACTGATAGAAATCAGATTTCTCTATTACGTGTCTATTAACTTAACAGTTTATTGAAGATCTATGCACAAACAGAACAGGGATCATCTTTATTCAATTGTGATGTAAATGTGGTATGTATTATATGACACAAACCTTTGCTGACCAGTTTGCAATTCTTCTTATCTTCTCCTATTAATTATTTCTCTAAATTTTATAAATGCATTTAGTAGTTATAATAAAAGAAGTTAGGAATTGCATGATTTTTATAGTTAGGTTTAAACAAGATTATATATAACAGTTATATAAGTAGTTAAAAGAAAACCAATTATTTCCATAATTTCATAAAGTTTCATAACTGTTCTTGACTAATTTCATCTCATAAATCTGTTTAAATTTTTTAAGTTGCAATGATCAACCCCTTATCATGGTCTTTAAAGTGGTCACTTCTCTACACTAAACTAGGTAACCCCATGGCTTGGAATCATTACAATTTCTCACTTATATTATTGTACATTTATGGAACCTTCTTGGTTTGTTTTTTACTTAGCAGGTTACTCGAATTGAAGGCTAATATTTTTCACTTTGCTTGAGTGAATAAATGGATCTATGGTAGCTTCATCTAACACTTCAAAACCAACTTCAACCAATGACTTATGTGGGTAGATTGCAGATATATATTCAGGGTAATCTGTTTGGGTTTGGACCAATACCAACGCCACTTAATAATCATTGGTTCGATGCTGCATCAAAAGTTTGAATAGGTGACAGTCTAACTTTTTTTTTATTGAATTCATGGTGATTACCGAAGGTGACATGATTATTTTTTTATTAACATTAGGCATCAGCTTACTCATATTGTAGCAGCTCGCATGAAATCGGTGTTATGTAATGATCATCAGATGTGGATGAACTCTTTTGTACCAGAAGCTCTTTATCAAAAGTTGCAAATTTGTTAATTACTGTGTTTCTTTAAAAATGAAGATTTCTTATATGATTGATAAGTTACTATTAAGTTCTTGTTAATATTTCACTATTTGAACTATATTTTGATGGATGATGTTTGTTTATTGTTTCTTTTAGGCACCTGGAACACCTACTTCATGGATGGTGTTTCTTTATTTTGTGCTTTGGAATATCTACTTCAGAACCTTTGTCTTGACACAATATTCTGTATTCTGTTTGCGCACATGACGCATACACTTGACGTGTTGCAGGTATCTTTTTCTTTTTGTTACAATCTTCCATTTCAAGTTTCAACTTCTACATTTATTTATGTATGCTTAATTAGATAGTGATTTGAATATTAAAGCTTTAAAACATTTCCAATTTTATGTTGATGTCTATAATCTCTAAATTATTGAAGTTGTTGTCATAGTGTTCCAACTCTTGGCACATGTTAGGACATAATTTTCTCTATATGTGCAAATTAAAATGTACATGAGGCAACATGGACTTATGTGTATACATTTACAACTACCAATTTTTTGAATGCGTGTAAACTCCTTTAATGTGCTTTGGTAAGAACCTGTACTAAAAAACATAACTTTGCTTACATGGTCACCTACAAACAATTAATCTACCAATGCAGTTCCAATTTTTGACAATACTACAATATTTCTATCACCAATCATCCTTTTTCTACTGCCCTTTATATTTAATTATTTATGCCATTGCATTTGGTGACTTTATATATTTGATTATTTATAAACTATATGCTTGACATATACATATCAGTTTTTATCCAACCTAAATCATTGGCTTTTTTTATAAGTAACAATGGTTCCTTGTTTGCTTTATGCTCCTGTCTAAAAAACATGCAGCCGGTTACACTTCTAACTCTATATTCTTGTCATATTATGTGTTGATCCAGCAAATTCCAATATCTGGAGGGGTTTATTTATTAGCTTTAGGTGATTTGTGACTAACAGATTTTGTTGTTTTTCGATGAAATTCATGTAAGTTGACTGTAATTTTATTTTGTTAAGAATTTAAGGCTATGTTTGTGAATATAGATTTTCAGGAACTAATGGTGATTGATCCATTTATGTTAGGTTTCAACTATCAAATCTTTTGGTTTTGTTTGGCTGATTAAAGATGATTATGATCAGTTTAGATTTTGTTTCCTTCTAGAAGTTTTTTGTTCATGCTATTCCATGAGGACTTCTTCTCACATGGTTTTTGATTCGTTATAGAAAATGTTATATGTGCTTTTTACTGATTTTGAGGATGTCGATTTGGCAATTTTATAACAAGCCAAGAAGCCGAAAACAGTGTTGATGGTAGGAAAGGCGGTTTTGAAAGAGAGCAACTTGGATTTGATCTACTTATATCTTGGTCCTGGTGGAGACATTTTAGGAGTATGTAAGCTTAGTTCAAAGAAACTTCCCGTACATAATTGACACAAAGATCCTCTTGAATGCAAGTAATGTATTGCAATTAAAGATGAAGAACAGTACGTAGCACGCCATTGTCCAAGCTTTTGCCATCCTGTGTCCACATATTACTTCTGGTGTCGGTAGCTTTGGTTCAAGTCATAGTTCTTCTGTTGCAGTGGAGGTTGAAGTGGATGATATGAGGTATGCTTTTTTTCGTTGGGATTTGGATACTATGAATCTGCAGATTTAGCTAGCTTGATTTGTTCTTGAGATTTAATATTTAAATCATTTTTCAGTTCATGATCTGGTGATTTAGTTGTTGCATTCAAGAATAACTCACCTGTTTGGAGTCAGAATTATGGTGTGTTAACGTGGTAAGTTGAACATGGTAAATTTCATGTTTTAACTTGTAGACACTAGATTCTTGGATATAAGTATATATGTCATATTGGTAATGTTCCATGTCTTGGTTTGTCAGCCGTTGTGTGCTTTATATTTGGCTTTTAAAAGTTGTAAGTTGGAACTTGTAAGTTGTCAAAATTGATGAAGTTAACAAAAGTCTCATATTTGGCTTTTAAAAATCAAATAATGAATAAATGAGACTTTAATCCACCAAATCAAGAATTAACAATAAATGATAAATTATTTATTTAAGTTTGATGTTTTTAAAGGATTTAGGATGTGTTGCAAAAAGAATCATGAAAATCCGACATCAAATGAAAGCTCATTGCTATTTTAAATAAACTATTGGTACTTTAATGCCCAAAGGTATGAAATGCCAATGAATGATGAAATGTGCTTATATATTTAATCTTTTCTAACGATTTTAGAGTTCTTACAAAAAGTCTTGTCAAAATTGAGGTCAAATGAAAGTTTATTGTTATCTTATGCAAAGAATAGAATTTTAATGATGGAAAATACAAATTTACACTAAGAAGTGTCATATTTTTATATAAATGGTGTTTTTAGAAGATTTTTAAGGTGTTGTAAAAGTTTCATTGAAATCCGACTCAATTAGATAGTTGTCATATTACGCAGTTTCAGCAAAGTTGATTGCTATTATGAACAGATTTTTTTGTGAAGAGAAACCAAAGTATATATATAGCATTGTTAGGCACAAAAAGGACTCAGTCAAACATGCTCTACATATTAGAGGAAGATTTAAAATCAAACCAATTTGATGCACTTGAAGGTATAATTTAAGGCTTGTTTATGCCTTATTGAAACCTGAAAAGTGATTTGCAATATGAGTCAAAGTTGTTTACCCTGTTGCATTTGTTGCAACAAAGGCAGATTGTCCAAACTGTTCTGTCTGCTGAACAAGCTGGACATAAACTGTCTACGCTTCTCTGTTCTGTTGAGCAGCTTGGACAGATTCCAAGTGTTCTGTTCTTTGTGAACATAACTTGTTCTTTGAGGACAGGATAAACACTTTATGAAATATGTTTCCAAGTCCTCATGTATTGTTTTTGGCTACAAGATCAGTTTACAAGTCGAAGACAAAGTGGAAAACAGAAACTGCAAAAGCCTGCCTACGCTGTTCTGTTACATGAAAACAAAAGGATATTTCAAATGGGTGACAGACCATTTCTTATATCAAAATGGCCTTAACAAGAGAAGAAAGATGCAAAGTTGACATTCCTTATTTGGTTAAAGGCTTATGCAACAGTGACAAAAAGAAAAAGACAAAGATTCTGCCACATGAAGATAAGGTTGCTTTTTCAGAATGTGCAGAAAAGTTGTTTTGTCTTTTTGGAAAGACATCCCACTATCTCATCGTCCAATGAAGAAGCTTCACTGAGATTCTCAGAGAGAGTATAAAAGGAAGCTTCTAAGGATTGTAAGAGAACCAAGAGTGAGAAATTCAGATCGTGCATTGAAGTGTGTTATTCCATGCATGCAAGTCTGCTTGAATAGAATAGTAACGTGTGTCTACGCTGCTCATATGCTGTCCATCTGTGTCTTGTAAAATCAGTGAGTTCATCTAAGTGAGTGTGTTCATTGTATCTAGTCTGAGTGTGTCTTAGATTAGTTGATCATCTGTTGTATCTGTCATCTCAGCTTGAACCTTTCCGCAGTCAAGCTTGTTTGTAATTAACACTTGTTAATAGTATACACAAACATTGAGAAAAGAGTGTTGAGTTTTAATTTGCTGTATTCACTCCCCCTCTACAGCTTAGAACAATACTCTAGGGAAACCTTTTGGGACCTACAACTGTTATCAGAGCAGATAGAGTGTGTGTTAACTCTAGATCTCTCATTCTCCCTAGTTTTCCATGGACAACAGTGCTGCCAGTTCCTCCTCTTACTATGACAATGGTTCAATGGCCAAACCCCCCAAATTCAATCATCAAAACTTCTCTGGTTGGAAGTGCAGAATGATGCTCTACTTAGAGAATCTGGATGTACAACTGCCAGAGATAGTAATGGAAGGTCCCTATGTGCCAACTTCTGTTACTACTATCACTCCTGCTGTTGAAGGAGTTTCCCCTGAGATCAGAATATTTGAGAAGGCCAAAGCTCCATGGTCTGATGAAGACAAAAGGCTGGTTGCTCTTGATGAAAAAGCCAGGAATAACCTGGTCATTTCTTTTCCTGATGATGTGTTCAAACAGGTTGAGAAAAAGAAGACTACAAAGGAGATGTGGGATACCTTGTGTACCGTCTATGATGGTCCCACAATCACACTGGATAATAGGATTAACAATCTTGTTAGACAGTATGAACTCTTCTTTGCAAAACCAAAGGAGTCTCTCACAGAAACCTATACCAGGTTCACTGCTCTTATCAACGATCTCAAAGCTGTTGGGATCACAAAGGACAGTTTAACTCTGGTGAACAAGTTCTTGGACATCCTGCCTGAAGAATGGAACTATTTTTCTACTATCTTGAGAAATTCAGGCACTATCAAAGGTATGGATCTTGTAAATTTGTATGGATCCCTACTGAATGATGAGCAGTCAAGGCAACAGAAAAGAAATGCCTTGGAAATGTCTAAGAGAGGTGCTGCCTTGGTGGCCAGCGTGAGACAACCTGTTCGTCAGGTATGTGATGTGTTCACACAACCTGATCAACAGGCTGATGATGAAAGGGAAGAGATGTCTGAAGAGGAAGACGGTGAAGATCTTGCTGAACTTGATTATGAGCAAATGATTGCAATGCTTGTCAAAAAGTTCTACAAGAAGAGGTTTGGTGGAAGAATGCTGCAGAGGAACTCAAATGCTGTTAAAAAGAAGGTATTTGATAAAACTAAGGCTGAGTGCTTTAAATGTGGCAAGACTGGCCACATAGCTGCTGACTGTGTGTCTAAAGCTGTTGGTCAATCATCCAAACCATTCAAGACAAACTGGGATGATGGCTACAGGGTTAAGTACCTTATGACCATGGCTAAGCTGAAAAAGTTGGAAATCTCAGTGGCTTCCAACAAGCAAAAGGGACTCATGGCCGAGACATGTGATTAGGAGGAATCTGACTCATCTTCAGATGAAGAAGACTACAACTGTCTGATGGCCAACACTGATGTCCCATCAACAAGCAACTTCAAACAAGACCTGGCTGAAGTTGAAGCCTTCAGCAGCTTAGAGAACTGGAATCCCACAATGATGTACAAGGTACAAAATTTTATGGCTTACAGTTCTGATGAAAAAGTAAAAATGTTTGAATATATGTTTGTTGATTTAAAAGATGCTGTTGAGAAGCACAATGTTTTACTATCTGAAATCTCTAAGCTTAAAAATGATCTTGACATAAAAACTAGTAAACTGGACAGTTTCCATAAGTTGGAAACTGCGCTTGATGAATTAAAACACATCAATTCCATTTTATTAGAGGAAAAGACAGAAACAGACATAAAACATGCAAAGCTTCAAAAGATTATTGACTCTTGGTGCCAATCTGCACAAAAAGTCAGCCATTGCATCAGTCAATAGATCCCTGCCCAAATCCAAGCCTATCTTGGAGGGGGTCTTGACAAAGCAGCTTCTATTGTTGAGATAAATAATCTCAAAAAATTACTTATCCACTCTTGGTGAGCTTCCCAACACTTTTCAGAAAGTAAATGGTAAGCTAGTCTCAACAAACAGGCTTGGCAGGCCTCAAAATACTGACAGCTTGTGTGAAAAAGCCCCAAAAACTGATGATGGAATATGTTCTTCATCAAATCAGCCTGTTAAGTACTCTGCTAGTTCACACAAGCAAAAGAAAGGAAAACAAGCTCAAGCTGCAGCTGTGGACTCTAAACCTGTTGACAAAACAGGCTCTGGGTCTAAAGCTGATAGTAAGAGACCTGTTAATCCTTTTGATGCTAATCATTTTGAGAAAAAGTTTTCAAAAGGTAAGTAGCCTGCTTTCAACAGGGGTAAGTCTCATGTTGAAAGTAATTCTGCAGTGATTTCAAATAAGTTTTTAAATCATAGTGGAAAATTGGTTATAAATGAAGGTAAGTCTTTCAAAACCAAAAGCTGTGATTATGTTGAAAGGCAACATCCATCACATCTCAGTAAGAGCAAAGGCAAAGTCATTGCTCAACCTGAGAAATATGGGAATAAGTTTCCCAAACCTGTGGAAGGTCAAAGGCCAATCAAACTTCCTGTATTTGATATCTGTCCCCCCAAAAAGAGGAAGAAGATACAGACAAAGCTGTTGCCATTGTGACTTCCACCCAAACTGCTGATTCATCTAAAAACAGTAATAATTTTGCTAAACCTGCTGACAGAATCAAGAAAAATAACTCAAAATATGTTTCTGGAGGCTCTTCTTCCAAAAAGGCTAAAAAGAGAAAATGTTATAAGTGTGGGAAGAAGACACATATGGCCAAAGACTGTCCTGAAACTGAGGACATGAGGCCTGTTGACTCTATTGGTTCCATCATTGCAAAAACGAGTAGTGTTGGAAGTAACATAGTCAATGAGGATGGTATCCAAGCTGATACTATCCAAATAGGAAATATTAGTGTGAACATCACTGATCCATCAACAAATGTTGATGAAGTAGGAGAACTCATCCCTATGATGAGTTCCCCTAAAACCAACTAGTATTTTCTCATGACACTCTGCAGGACAAACAACCATCCCAGGTTTGGTACTTAGACAGTGGGTGCTCAGGACATATGACAGGTTGCAAGGACCTGCTGAATGATCTCAAGCCTGAAAAAGGGCCAAAAGTCACATTTGGTGACAATGTACTTGGATCCACAGAAGGATATGGAACGCTTCAAGCTGGTGCTGTTGTATTCAAAAGGGTAGCCTATGTCTCTGGGCTAAAACATAATCTTGTAAGCATAAGTCAACTGTGTGATGCTGGCTACAAGGTTAACTTTGATGAGCACCTGGGTTACATATTGGATTCCCAAGGCAAGGTTGTGTTGTGTGCACAACGGAAGAAAGGTGTATATGTTGTGGACATGAAATCTGCTGATCCCACAACTGAAACTTGCTTTATCTCAAGAAGCAATGCAGACTTTAACTGGTATGGCACAAAAGGCTATCACACCTGAACTTCAAGAATATCAACAAACTCTGTAAGAAAGAGTTGGTAACAGGTTTGCCTTCTATAACCTTTGTTAAGGATAAACTCTGCACAGCATGTGAGAAAGGCAAGCAGAGAAAAACATCTTTTAATTCTAAGAACAATTTTCTATTGATACTCCTCTCTTCTTAATCCACATGGAGTTGTTTGGACCAGTCAGTGTCCTAAGTCTAGGAGGAAGAAGATACACTCTAGTAATGGTTGATATGTTCTCCAGGTTTACATGGGTGATCTTTCTGAAGAGCAAAGGAGAGGCTACTAAAGAAATCATTGGATTTATCAAGAAGATGGAAATGCTGAACTGTGCTCAAGTAAAGCAGCTTAGAAGTGATCATGGTACTGAATTCAGAAACAGTACTCTTGAGGACTTCTGTGAAGAAAGAGGGATATCACAGAACTTTTCAGGAGTAAAAACTCCACAACAAAATGGAGTTGCTGAAAGGAGAAACCAAACTCTCATTGAAGCTGCTAGAACCATGTTGTGTGCATCAGGTTTACCTTCATCATTCTGGGCTGAAGCTGTCAATACTGTCTGCTTCACCAAAATAGATCCTTGGTGGTGAAAAAGTTCAACAAGACTCCTTATGAGTAAATCAAAGGGAGGAGGCCAAACATTAGCTATTTCCATATGTTTGGATGTCCCTGCTTCATTCTGAATCAAAGGGACCAACTGGCAAACTTTGAACCCAAAGCTGATGAAGGTGTATTTGTTGGATCCTCTGCTATCTCCAGAGTTTACAACAACAAGAGAAAGGTGATAGATGAATTTATCAATTGTGAAGACCACCCCTCACGGGGCAGTCATCACGAGTCTAGGTCCCACATCATGCAACATGATATCAATCATAACTAAGATAGAGTAATTAAGTGCGGAATATTAAATTACAGGTTCAGGCATATTAGGATTAAGTTTAATACTGATTACTGATTTTAAATTAAACTTATAATGGGCACAAGTCTAATCTAATTCATGTCATCATATAATCAAAATAAATCTACCCAGACCACCATTTTATCATCATCCAATTAGTACCAAAAAGGGTTGCTGAGTAGAGGTCTATGAAACTTCTGTCTTGATCGTGTAAGACCTAAGAACTAGGTCCGGCAGGTGACTTTCCTTTGTCTTTTCCTGTAAAAATGTTAAGTAGCAACCGTAAGCAATGCTTAGTGAGTAAATAGATTTTCAAATTAACATGCATGTCAAGCGGATCATCAGTCTAGCGTGATATGTCTTGGATGCCGCTACAGCCCTTATGATTGAGACATAGAAGTCATAGAGTCGGATGATGCTCAAGCCACGCTCACGCTTAAATCGTGGGGATCAGCCACATACTGGGCTAGCTACCAGTAAATCAACGTGGTGGAACATCGGTGGTCATTACCAATTCAATAGAACTGGTGAAATAGCCAGGTCTAGAACAATAGACCAACAAGGCTAGTCAAGCTGAATCAAATGTCAAAGTATATGCAATGATGAAGCATATGTAATCAAGTCATGATAGCAATGATCTTAAAGCAATGTCAGAAATGAATTTTAAATGCAAAATAATATGAAGTGATAAGTCAAATAGCTATCATGATCCACTGGGCAACACCGAACCATAGTGTGCACAGGTCACAATCCAGCTGATAATATGAAAGTCAAATCAATTTAACATCAACAATATGTCTCAATCGGAAATTCAAACATGTTAAATCTGAATATCTATAACTCACAGTGTTGGGTCTTTATCAAATAGATGTAAAATCTGCCACCTGAGTTATCTCAGGATTTTATCTCAATCTGTTCTCTGTCAAATCAAATCTTTGACCCACTTTATAAATCTTTAAATCTTTGTTCAGAATTTCACTGAACCTGTCCAGAATCATAATATCAATCTCATATAAATATCATCATCTTTTATCTTTAAATTATTTATTTTTCTGATTCTGATAACTTGTTTATTCATAAATCATCTTTTCATTAATATTCTTTGTTTCATAAATTCTCAAAGGATCAATATATAAATAAATATATATATATATATATATATATATATATATATATATATATATATATATATATATATATATATATATATATATATATATATATATAATTATTTTACTAATTATCTTGTCAATTTATGAGTTCTCCATGTATTTTATTCAATATATTCGAATTTAGGGAGTGGCTTTCGACTTTATGTATTTAACTCGAATATATGCTAAAATTGAAGACATTAAATTCGAACATAGTGATAAATTCGAAGTCTCATTCGAATTTAAGTGGCTAAAATCGAATTCATGGTTTAATACATAGACTTAAATTCGAAGAATCATTCAATACATATACTAAATTCGAGACCATGTTCAAAAGTCAAACCCACATTTGATTTTAATAGTCAAATTCAATTCCAAATCACATTCTAGAACATTAAAATCGAATGGAGGCATAAAAGTAGAGTTAAAGTCTAAATGGGCTTTAAATTCGAATTTACATTCGAATTTAGTGGACAAACTCGAAGCCTTGGTTCCATTCTTTGCTTTACTCGAATTTGTTCTATGCATTTCGAGTTTGGTCTTGGCATCTCGAATTTGTTCATAATTTATAGCTTTAAATCATGAACTTTTAAGACATAAATCACAAATATGATAAATATTAAGCCTAGGTTCGATTATATTATACATAATCTGGTTAAAACTCGAGCTAGATTAATTTTAATCACACAGAATAGTCAAATTCGAATTTATTCTTAAAAACCGAAAATATAAAAGCTAAAGCTGTCGATTTTTACCTCAAATTCGTACGAAATCGAATATGTAATAGCAGATTCGTGTAGTATTCTCCGAGATCTTTCCGATGACGTATAGAACTCGATAATCGGCCGGTCGGTTTGGGAGATAATTTAGAGAGAATGTAGAGAGAGAGTGTAGAGAGAGAGAGTGTGTGTGTGTAGAGAGAGAGTAAAAGTGATTAAATGAATAATAAATCTCGTTTATATACTTCATCTAGTTATATTTGCTAGTTAACCCACTTTTACTTTTGTATCTTATATCTCTTTTATTTAATTATCTTTAATAATTATTAAATCATAACTTTAAATATTTATATAATTTAATTAAATATTTCATAACTTAATTAAATTATAATTCAAATAATGTAATAATATTACATTATCGGTTCAAATAATGATTTTAAGACTAGATAAAAAGTTAGGTTGTTACAGAATGAGCTCCACCACGCACAAACTTCGTCCCCGAAGTTAGCTATGTTCGAACAGACTCGGATATGTAGCTTTCATAACATCTTCAGATTCCCAAGACTTATGCGAACCTTTGTGGTGTTTCCACTGGACGAGCACCATCTGTATATCTTTATTTCGAAGCTTTTTAGTCTTCGAGTCCAAAATACGTTCTGGCTCTTCAACCACTCGAAGCTTCTCATCAATTTGCAAGTTAACATGAGGTATTTGAACTTCTCTTTCGTCTGCTAAGCTCTTTCTCAGATAACTGACATGGAATACAGGATGTATTCCAGATAAGTCTGCTGGCAGTTCAAGACGATAAGATTGATTTCCTATCTTTTCCACAATCTTGAACGGACCGATGAATCTCGGAGCTAGCTTGTTTCTCTTTATGAATCTTACCACATTCTTCATTGGAGATACTTTCAGCATCACCCAATCGTTAACTGCAAAGCTTATTGATCTGTGCCTATTATCATAATATGACTTCTGCCTGCTTTGAGCTTCAAGAATGTTTCTTCTAACCAGTTGAATCTTCTCATGAGTCAACTGTTGAAGGGCAGGTCCTGCTATTGGCGATTCGCCTGTTTCACGCCAACAGGTGGGAGTTCTGCACTTTCTTCCATATAGAGCTTCAAAAGGAGCCATCTTGATTGTGGAATGATAACTGTTATTGTATGAGAATTCGACCAGAGGCAAGTGGTCATCCCAATTACCACCCAGATCAAGAATGCAGGCACGAAGCATATCTTCGAGAGTTAAGATAGTACGCTCACTCTGGCCATCTGCATTAGGATGATAAGCAGTACTCATGGAGATCCGAGTACCCATCCCGTCTTGTAGAGCTTGCCAGAATCTAGATGTGAAACGACTATCACGATCTGATACGATAGACTTTGGCACACCGTGACAAGAAAATATTTCAGTGATGTATAGCTGTGCCAATCTATCGAGAGAGTATGTTTCTTTCATCGGTATGAAGTGAGCTGACTTCGTTAATCGATCAACGACTACCCAGATGGAGTCGTGCTGTCTCTTGGTCTTTGGCAACTTCGTGATGAAGTCCATGGTTATATGCTCCCACTTCCACTCAGGAACTGGCAGTGGTTGCATATCCCCGAAGGGTTTCTGGTGTTCTGCCTTAACCATTTGACATATTCTACAGCTTTCAACATATCGACCGATGTCTTTCTTCATTCCTGGCCACCAATAATCAGCTTTCAAAGCAAAGTACATTTTTGTGCTGCCAGGATTAACAGATAACTTGGACTGATGAGCTTCAGATAGAAGAGTCTTGCGAATAGAACCATATTTAGGAATCCAGATTCGGTTTCCTTTAAGACATTGAAGTCCTAAATGGTTCAGAGATAAGAATTGTAGTTGCCCTTTTAGATTTTCGGAACAGAGATTATCTTCTTTCAGTGCTTCTACTTGAGCGGATTTGATGTCTTCAATAAGATCGGAAGAGAATACTACAGGAGTCAGGGCATAGCAACACTTTTCTGGACATGTCTTTCTACTCAAAGCATCCGCGACCAAATTGGCTTTGCCGGGATGATACAGGATCTCGCAATCATAGTCCTTGATAAGCTCCAAGGACCGACGCTATTTCATATTCAGATCCTTTTGAGTAAAGAGATGTTTGAGACTCTTATGATCGGTGTAAAGCTGACACCAAGTCCCATAAAGATAATGACGCCATATTTTCAGTGCAAAGGTAACGACAGCCAACTCAAGATCATGAGTCGGTGCACTTTTCTCGTAATCCTTCAATTGCGTTGAAGCGTAGACAATTACTTTTCCCCTTTGCATCAGAATACATCCTAAGCCAGCACCAGATGCGTCGCTGTAAACGACAAAGTCATCATTGCCTTTTGGTAAGGCTAGGATCGGCGCTTGAATCAGTTTCTGCTTCAGAGTTTCAAATGCCTCTTGCTGTTTATCTGCCCATACGAAAGGTGTATTCTTTCGTGTTTGCATTGTTAGTGGCACAGCAATCTTTGAGAAGTCCTTTATGAGTCGCCGATAATAACCGGCCAATCCAAGGAAACTTCTTATTTCTGAGGCATTGCGAGGCGTTTGCCATTTCTGAACGGCCTCGACTTTAGAAGGATAAACTGAAATTCCTTCACCAGATATGACATGGCCAAGGAATTGAATCTAGAAAGAAATCAGAGTGAAATTTCAAGTTTTCATTCAATCAAAGAACGCTTAGAAATGACTCAAGACAATATAAAGTTGTACCTGTCTCAGCCAGAATTCGCACTTAGAGAATTTTGCGTAGAGTCTTTTTTTTCTCAGTAACTCTAGCAATTGTCGCAGATGATTAACATGATCAGCCTCCATTTTGGAGTAATTCAGAATATCGTCTATGAATACGATAACCGACTTATCCAGCATCGGTCTGCACACGCGATTCATGAGATCCATGAACGCCGCTGGTGCATTTGTTAAGCCGAACGGCATCACGAGAAATTTGTAATGACCGTATCTTGTTCGGAAGGCTGTTTTTGGAATATCCTCATCTTTAACCTTCAGCTGATGATACCCAGAACGAAGATCGATCTTAGAGAAATAACTTGCTCCTTGTAGCTGATCGAATAAATCGTCAATTCTGGGCAGAGGATACTTATTCTTTATAGTGACTTTGTTCAACTCGCGGTAATCAATGCACATTCGAAGAGTTACGTCTTTCTTCTTTACGAATAAGATAGGTGCACCCCACGGAGATGAACTAGGTCGGATAAATCCCTTT
This sequence comes from Centrapalus pauciflorus, assembly GCA_020465985.1. NCBI lineage: Eukaryota > Viridiplantae > Streptophyta > Magnoliopsida > Asterales > Asteraceae > Centrapalus > Centrapalus pauciflorus. The sequence continues at coordinate 223,764 of JAANYP010005284.1, forward strand.
TCTAACAGTTCTTGCAAATGTTTGGACATTTCCTGCATTTCTGCAGGTGCAAGTCTGTAGGGAGCTTTGGCAATGAGAGCCGCACCAGGAACTAAGTGAATGCCGAACTCGACTTGACGTTCTGGTGGCACTCCAGAAATGTCATCCGGGAATACGTCTGGGAACTCACAGACGATTGGAATATCAGATAAGGATTTCTTTTGGGCTTCAGAGTTAGATTCAGATGAAACATAACATATGTAAGATTGATGACCCTTAGACAGATATTTATGCGCTTTGTCAACTGATATGAAACAATGTGCACCTTTCCGCTTCTCGCCTTTGATTTCCAATACTCGGCCGTCTGAAGACTTGATTCTAATGATCCGACGGTTGCAGACGATTGTAGCCTCGTGGTTCATTAACCAATCCATGCCGATGATGACGTCGAACTCTTTCAACGGAATAGGAATGAGATCAAGGTTGAATACGATGTTATCAACGAGTAGAGTGCAGTTTCGGTATACAGAATCAGCCATAACATAGTTGTTACTGGCTATCTCAATATCAAGTATCACGGGAAGTTTTGATGGAGACTTATATAATCTTTGTGCTAAAGAAGTCGATATAAAAGAACGACTAGCACCAGAATCAAATAATACGCGAGCAGGGATTGAGTTAAGCAGGAACGTACTGGTAACTACGTCATGGGTTTCTATCGCTTCCTCTGTTGTTATCTGGAATGCGCGAGTTCTTGATGTTGGTGTTGCAGCTGAACTTTTCATAGTAGATCCTCCAGCTGACGATTGCGTCTGACCCCGTTGCCCGCTGCGACACTCATACATGAAGTGTCCTCGTTTTCCACACTTCGCACATCCGAGTCCTCGCTGTGGACACTCTTCGCTACTGTGACCAATTCTGTTGCAAGCAAAGCATGTGACGTCATCTGGATTGCACAATCCCATGTGTGATTTTCTGCATCTCTTGCAGAATCGTGGCTCATTCGTTAGTGAATACGCTTGGGCTTTTGGCTGTGAACTATACTGCTGTGGCTGTTGAGACTGGGATTTTTTCGTCTTGAAAAATCTACCGAATCTTTGCTTCTTCAGTGGAGAAGGACATGTCGGGTTTGCTGATGGAGCATAGAGCTGATCACCATACTCCAGATATCCTCTCTCTATTTGTCTTGCTGCTTCGACCATTTCCAAGTAACTCTTATATTTTATTGCGCTCATCGGGTGCCGGTATCTTGGGTTGAGTCCTCCATGGAATCTATTCATCTTCCTTTCTTCAGTAGCTACTTGATACGAGGAGTAGCCGCATACTCGTGAGAATTCATGTTCATATTCGTCTACAGTCTTGGTTCCCTGAGTCAGCTGCATCAGTTGAACCTCCATCTTATCTTGTTGGTCGATCGGACAATACTTTGCATTGAACATATCTAGGAAATGGTTCCACTCTAAAGTCTGTATAACTTCTTCGCCATAGATACTTCTCTGGGTCTTCCACCATGCACGAGCAGCTCCAACAAACAACGCAGACACATAGCTCACTTTCTTTAAATCTAAGCAGTCGGAGATTCTAAAGATCTCTTCAGTATGGCTGATCCAATCCATCGCCTGAATTGGATTCACTGTGCCCTCAAAGTTCAGGGCACCGCTCGCTTTAAAATCTTTAAACTTACAGCCTTTCGGCTGTGCAACTTGGATTTCAGGGTTTGTGTTATCAGAATCAGATTCATCGTTGTGGACTTGTTTTTCTTTTCTCTTATTTTTCTTATCATCACGTCTTTTAGCTTCGGCCTCATCTCTGGCCTGAAACTGTTCTTGCATAATCTTATTTTGTTGTTCTGAGTGTTGGGCTAACAATTGTTGCATCATTTCGAACATTTGTTGTAGGGTCATGTTGTTTGGTATGTCACCTGATCCTGATCCTGACATCTTAACTGAAAATTAAAATCATTTAACTATCAGTTTATAGACTTAGATCTATGTACCCTTTTTCCCATCCTAACAGTCTGTACAAACCACCTAAATGATTGATACATATGTATTGCTTCAGTTTGAGACCAAGTATACTTACGTAATACTTGATTCACTCAAACTATGGGCTCTGATACCATCCTGTGAAGACCACCCCTCACGGGGCAGTCATCACGAGTCTAGGTCCCACATCATGCAGCACGATATCAATCACAACTAAGATAGAGTAATTAAGTGCGGAATATTAAATAACAGGTACAGGCATATTAGGATTAAGTTTAATACTGATTACTGATTTTAAATTAAACTTATAAAGGGCACAAGTCTAATCTAATTCATGTCATCATATAATCAAAATAAATCTACCCAGACCACCATTTTATCATCATCCAATTAGTACCAAAAAGGGTTGCTGAGTAGAGGTCTATGAAACTTCTGTCTTGATCGTGTAAGACCTAAGAACTAGGTCCGGCAGGTGACTTTCCTTTGTCTTTTCCTGTAAAAATGTTAAGTAGCAACCGTAAGCAATGCTTAGTGAGTAAATAGATTTTCAAATTCACATGCATGTCAAGCGGATCATCAGTCTAGCCTGATATGTCTTGGCTGCCGCTACAGCCCTCATGATTGAGACATAGAAGTCATAGAGTCGGATGATGCTCAAGCCACGCTCACGCTTAAATCGTCGGGATCAGCCACATACTGGGCTAGCTACCAGTAAATCAACATGGTGGAACATCGGAGGTCATTACCAATTCAATAGAACTGGTGAAATAGCCAGGTCTAGAACAATAGACCAACAAGGCTAGTCAAGCTAAATCAAATGTCAAAGTATATGCAATGATGAAGCATATGTAATCAAGTCATGATAGCAATGATCTTAAAGCAATGTCAGAAATGAATTGTAATTGCAAAATAATATGAAGTGATAAGTCAAATAGCTATCATGATCCACTGGGCAACACCGAACCATAGTGTGCACAGGTCACAATCTAGCTGATAATATGACTGTCAAATCAATCTAACATCAACAATATGTCTCAATCGGAAATTCAAGCATGTTAAATCTGAATATCCATAACTCACAGTGTTGGGTCTTTATCAAAAAGATGTAAAATCTGCCACCTGAGTTATCTCAGGATTTTATCTCAATCTGTTCTCTGTCAAATCAAATCTTTGACCCACTTTATAAATCTTTAAATCTTTGTTCAGAATTTCACTGAACCTGTCCAGAATCATAATATCAATCTCATATAAATATCATCATCTTTTATCTTTAAATTCTTTATTTTTCTGATTCTGATAACTTGTTTATTCATAAATCATCTTTTCATTAATATTCTTTGTTTCATAAATTCTCAAAGGATCAATATATATATATATATATATATATATATATATATATATATATATATATATATAATTATTTTACTAATTATCTTGTCAATTTATGAGTTGTCCATGTATTTTATTCAATATATTCTAATTTAGGGAGTGGGTTTCGACTTTATGTGTTAAACTCGAATATATGCTAAATTTGAAGACATTAAATTCGAACATAGTGATAAATTCGAAGTCTCATTCGAATTTAAATGGCTAAAATCGAATTCATGGTTTAATACATAGACTTATATTCGAAGAATCATTCGATACATATACTAAATTCGAGACCATGTTCAAAAGTCAAACCCACATTTGATTTTAATAGTCAAATTCAATTCCAAATCACATTATAGAACATTAAAATTCGAATTGAGGCACAAAAGTAGAGTTAAAGTCGAAATGGGCTTTAAATTCGAATTCACATTCGAATTTAGTGGACAAACTCGAAGCCTTGGTTCCATTCTTTGCTTTACTCGAATTTGTTCTATGAATTTCGAGTTTGTTCTTGGCATCTCGAATTTGTTCATAATTTATAGCTTTAAATCATGAACTTTTAAGACATAAATCACAAATATGATAAATATTAAGCCTAGGTTAGATTATATTATACATAATCTGGTTAAAACTCGAGCTAGATTAATTTTAATCACACAGAATAGTCAAATTCGAATTTATTCTTAAAAACCGAAAATATAAAAGCTAAAGCTGTCGATTTTTACCTCAAATTCGTACGAAATCGAACATGTAATAGCAGATTCGTGTAGTATTCTCCGAGATCTTTCTGATGACGTATAGAACTCGATAATCGGGTCAGTTTGGGAGATAATTTAGAGAGAAGGTAGAGAGAGAGTGTGTGTAGAGAGAGAGTAAAACTGATTAAATGAATAATAAATCTCGTTTATATACTTCATCTAGTTATATTTGCTAGTTAACCCACTTTTACTTTTGTCTCTTATATCTCTTTTATTTAATTATCTTTAATAATTATTAAATCATAACTTTAAATATTTATATAATTTAATTAAATATTTCATAACTTAATTAAATTATAATTCAAATAATGTAATAATATTACATTATCGGTTCAAATACTGATTTTAAGACTAGATAAAAAGTTAGGTTGTCACATCAATGTCACCTTTGAAGTGTCTAGGAGTGCCTCCACCAAAGCTGTTACTGAATCTATTTCAGGATTGTTCAACTTTGATGATCTTATGCATTCCATCAATGAAGAAAAAGACTCAAAAGCTTCCACTACATCTAGAGTGGAACCTGCTAATCATGATGGGCATGATGATGACTATGTTGATACACCCTGTGTGAATAAGTGTACTGACATAATTACAATATTATGTCCTGAACCAATCAATGCTGATTTTCCTGGATCCTCGGCTGATATGTTCAACAATGGAGAGTCATGCTCAAGATATCAGTGTGTCTGAAAATCTTGAGAGCTGCTCAACAGGACCTGTTGAAGATGCAAATAACTCAGAAGAATCCTTATTGAGGCAAGATTCTAAGTGGATCAGGTGTCACCCAAATGATCAAATAATTAGGGATGTCAACAAAGGGGTGCAAACAAGATGGGACAGCTTAGGAAACTTTTGTATGTTTTCTAGCTTTGTGTCCCTGATGGAGCCTAAGAAAGTGGATGAAGCACTTAAAGATGCCAATTGGATCACTGCCATGCAACAAAGAACTCAATAAGTTTGAAAGAAACAAAGTATGGAAGCTAGTCCCTGCACCTAAAGGAAAAAAAATAATTGGCACCAAATGGGTTTTCAGGAACAAGATGGATGAGCAAGGTCATGTCATTAGAAATAAGGCAAGAATAGTTGCTCAAGGCTACAGACACTGCTCAAGTTTCTCAGAATAGGTTATGTATGTTCTACACTTGGCCAATTTCTGAAAACTTGAACAGCTTGAGCGTATAACAGGTTTGACAATATCAGTTTTCACCTCAAACCTGGTCTGTTGATCAAACCTCCAACCTGCTCACTTCCTCAATCTGTCATACAAGACATTGTCTTGTAACCTGGTCATCTATTGAACACAATCTGTTCTTGCATAGCTGCTCAGGTTGAATGAACAGCTTGAAGAATGAACAGCTTGTGATGACCCTTCTCATCACAGGTTTGACCAACAACTTAGACCATCAGTTTTAATTACCTTTTTTCACAATTAAGTTACTTAATTTATATATTTATTTAACTTAATTACTGGGGATAATGTGTGTTAACGTGTGTTAGTGACCAAAAAGGGCTCAAGTGGTCTGACAACCGTTCTGACATGGACAACCGTTCCATTTTCCGTTAAAGAACTTTCCAAATCAATCGCCCAAACTTTTCTCTCTCATACCCACTTACACTCAAACCCTATAAATACCTCTCTACTGTTTCATCTTCGTCTTCCTTACTGCTTCCATAACTTCCAAAGAACCCTAAATTCGACTAAGTGTCTTGTGCTCATATCCTCACTGTTCTCACTATGGCTCACCGAAACAACCCCTTTCTCCCAGTATTTGTTGGTGCAGATGTTTAGAAACATTCTTCTGTTACCACAATGCTAACACTGAAACCCACAAACTACATAGCCAACCTAACCATTCCCAAAAACTATGTGGGGAAAGGTTATGAGAATATGGTGGAGTTTCTAAAGGTTCACCCTCTACATTACGCCATGACTGCCACCCCTGGTGTCCTGTACCAGGAAATGGTCTATGAGTTCTGGTACACCTGTGCCTACGACCCAGCAACCAAAGTCATAAGGGGAACCATTCTTAATGGGACTTAGACCATTAAGATCACTACTGGTCTTATCAGGGAAGTTTTTCATCTCCATGTGGCTGAAACTTATGATCAGCCACAGCTTGAAAATGATCAGATGGGAAATCTGCTACGTTTTTGTGGTGTAGCAGAGCCCAAGATTGGAGCCACTCTGTTCAGGAAGGATCTATCACCCACTTACGGCTTCTTGTTTGCCTCTGTGGTGATGTGCTTCAGCAGAAAAGTTGGTTCTTTTGACCAGCTTAGCCGTGATGAGATCCCAATCGTCCTACAGCTCGTAGATGGGACTACTATGAACATGGCTCAGTGGATTTTCATTAATTTGAGGAACCTGGTGCAGCAGGAAACACGTCCAGCTGCTGTTCGATATCCACGGTTTCTGAGCCTCACTTTCAAGCATGTCTGTGGTGAGCATTTATACAACTCTCAACCTATGTTACGTACTGCAGCTTTCCCAGTGATTGGGAATAGAATTTTCTACACCCCAGTACTTCCAAATGAGCCTCCTCTATCTACACCAATGAGGAGGTTGCTTGGTATGGTGGAAGGACCCTCTACTGTGAGGGTGGATCCAGTGACTGCTCCTAAGGGAAAATCCAAATCCAGGGTCAAATTTGTTAAAAGAGCCCTGGAATCGACTCAAGTTAAGCCTGTCAGCAAGAAGGCAAACACAGTTAAGTCCAATTTTGCTCCATCAGCCTCTGTGGCTGAGGGGAAGCAGGCTTCTCACCCTGGCTCATATGTTGAACCTGAAGCCTTTCTGGCCGGTGCCTCTGTGGCACCTGAGACTATGGAACAGGCCAACCCACCTGTTTCTGACCCAGTCTCACCACCAGTCCAAACAGAACCCCTCATCACCTCACCCCAACATCAATCCTCCACCTCATCTCTCAGACCCTACAGACGCAAAACCTTAGCCAAAAAGAAACCAACAAACCAAACTAGCCCCTCTGACCCCTTTCAATAGGAGTCAGTTGACAAAAAAGCAAACCCTGCTGCTTCTCCTATTTTGGGAGAAGGTCAGCACACTTGAGCAGGCTTCACTCCAACAAGAGTCTACCCTGAGTCAGTTTAGGCCCTCTGGTTCCTCCCAACAAGAGCCAGTTGTACATATGGAGACTACCACATCAACTATTCCAGCCTCCCAACAGGCTGAGAATATTGAAAGACAGGAGTTCACTCCACTCCACATTGAGTCCACACAGCCTCCACTCCATACTTCTCCTACACAACCTGAGTCTGCACGAGGTGCCAAACCTGCTGGATTAGACCATCCAGTAGATCAGGCTCCAACTTCTGCTCCTCATGATACAACTGTTGTACACCCAACAGCTGCTGAAGGACCAACATCCAAAGCTGATGAACCACAGGGAAAAGACCATCCCTCTGGTGAGGCTGCACCTCAAATGCAAATTCCATCAGCAGGTTTCACCACTGCTGATGTTGAAATGCACATCTCATCTCCCCATGATGAGGCACCTCTAGACCAAGGTACTGCTGAGGGAACCACCCCAGGCTTTGATGAAGGTGTTGTAACACAAGCAACATCTGAAAGGCCACCATTTTCTATCCCTTCTCCTGATGAAGCAGCTACAGCCACTGCTGAGGGACCCATTGACCCTTCCAAGCTGGGCCATATTACTTTTGCCCAGGCTATGGAACTACTGTCAAAAGTAACCCTTCCCTCTCCATCACATCCTCAAATACCTGCCTCATCCTCATCCCATTCTCAATCCCCCCCATCTACCCAATCCAAACAGTCCACCCACACTCCTCCATCCCCCAAAGATCTTCCTTTGAAGGATCAACTTTCTTTGCTGACCAACAAAGTTGGCTCTTTGGAACATTCCATGACTTCCCTATCCTCAATAATCTCAGACTCCGTGTCTGCACAGCTCAAGGGATTCTTTGAATAGATCAAGAATTCCTTTCAAACCACTCCCCAAGCTGATCAGTCCTCACAGCTGCTTGCACTCACTGCACAGCTGCAAAACATATCCAATACACTCTCATCTATCCTTTCTAACCATCAGGACTCTGTGTCCTCCATGACAACCATGTCCCAACAGCTGTCCACTCTCCTCACCACTTGCACTACTACCCTTCCTACTACACTGGCCAGCTTAAACTCTCTCATTGTCTCTCTGTCCAATTCTGTGTCAGCAAACCTTGATGATGTGCAAGACTCTCTTGAATTACATCTTGCATAGCTTCAGAGTTTGTTGTTCACAGCTTCTGACAGAGAAAATCTTTCTAAGTTGTCCTCAATTGTTGATTCTCAATCCTCCTCTCATCAGACCTGCCTTACCCAGCTTGAAGTGGTTAAGGACAATCTGGCTTTCTTAGTGCATAGCCTGGTTGGCCCAAGCCTGCTGCCAAAACTGCTGCTAATCCTGCTGAATTTGTTTCTCCAGGCAACCCACACGTTGAATGCTCCATGCCATCTTCTTCAATGGGGGAAGAGTTTTCAGCCTCAAAGACTAAGTCTAAGGGGGAGAAAACATCTTCTCCTTCTAAGGAGAAATCAGCATCTGTTGGTCAAGCAGCAGGTGCATCACAAACAGGTCCAACTTAAGATGTCTTCCATCACACTAAAGCTGCTCAGCCTAATCAGGCTGGATCTCCAAACCCTGCACAAACTAAGGGGTAGGAATCCATTCCTGGGGACAGGCCAAGCAGAAGGAGGCATCTGATTCTGGAAGAAGAAGAGGAGGAGGAGGAAGAGGTTCCAGAAGCTGTTCAAACTATAACAGCCAAAGGAAAGAGGAAAGCAGTTGTAGACCCTGGCCACCAAAGAGCAGCGCAGCTAAAGTTTGACAGGACAAGGGCTAAGGAAATGGGTCTTCCTATGGAGAAATACTATGAGTACAGAGATGAACAGCTCTAAACCCTGGAAAGACTAAGAAAGGAAGAAGCCTCAGCCAAGCTGTCAGATCCTTTGCATTCAAAGAGGCAAGCAAAATTAAAATGCCCTCTCTGGATGTGCAAAGAAAATTACTTGAAGCTGCTAAAGAGTCAGCGGTTGAAAAGGAATGTGATAGGGAACAGGGTGCTCCGGTCTCTGTGACCAAGTCCAAGCAAGCATCCTCTGCAAGAGCCCAAATTCACTTTGAGAACTTGTCAAGGAAAAAGTTCTTTGATGTTGCTGACAGAAGACTTGTCAAGGAATCTATTGTCAAAGCTGTTCCCATCTCAAAAAAGGCAAACAGTGGAAGATTCAGATAACCAGAATGGGTGCCACAGGCCCAGAACTGGAAGCATATGATTACACTGACGTTGCTCAGATGGGATATAGAGAATGGGTGGAGTTGGCAGTTTCCCTGAGCCATACTAAGTCTGAAACAGCTAAGACTATCAGGGCATATGTCAAAAAGTTGATGCAAAGAGTGAGAGATCTTGCCCTGATCTCAAAAGAACAAAGTAAGGGTATCTCAGTGGCCACCCCCAAAATAAAGGCCAAGAGGAACAGAAAGGATACAGAGATGGAGGAACTCCTGATCATGATTGAACAAGGTGATGTTGCAGTAGAAATCAAAGGACTAGGCCACAGCCTGCCTAAAGGAGTGGAATTTGAGGATGGCAAGCTGATTGAGGAACCTGAGCTGGGGGTATTTTTTGTACATCCCCTGACAAAGAAGAAGTGCTTCCAAAGAGCATCTGACCTGCACAAAGTGGGTCTCAAACATCTTGTTGCATTCAGACTTGCAAACTCCTTCAGGCAATCCATACAGTGGAGAGCAGCCATCTGGGATTAGCTCAGAGGCTTCTATGAAAGAGGGAAGCTTCAACATCCCAGTTTCATGTTTCTCAGAGTTGAAATAGAGGAACTGGATGAAACCAGAGAGCAGCTTGAACAGTTGTTCGAAGAAGGAGTACCACCACTGTCCTGAGATCCATCTACTATCTGAGTAGGTGAAGAATGGAAGTTGTCCATCTGTTGGACAAGCTTGCCATAATTTGCTCCCATCATCAACAGTCCAAATTGTTGAATTTCTATGTACATTAGTTGTACTTTGTTACATTAATTGTAACTTTTATTTTTTTACATCAGTTGTAATATGCACTAGTACATCAGTTGTACTTTTGTAAAAACATGTGTTATTTATGTAATAAAAAATTAGTATATATATAAACTGATCTTTTACTGTACTTTGATGTTGTAATTTCATTTCAGCAAAATGTATTGTAAAAATATATAGTGGTTATTGATAAATTCAGCTTAGACTGATTATTGCAAATAGGGATAGATTGTTAGGCACTAAAATGCCTCAGTCAAACCTGCTCTACATCTTAGGGGGAGATTTTTAATCAAACCTGTTTGATGCACTTGAAGGTATAATTTAAGGCATGTTTATGCCTTATTGAAACCTGAAAAATGATTTACAATATGAATCAAGCTGTTTACCCTGTTGCATTCGTTGCAACAAAGGCAGATTGTCCAAACTGTTCTGTCTGCTGAACAGGCTGGACATAAACCGTCTACGCGGCTCTGTTCTGTTGAGCAGCTTGGACAGATTCCAAGTGTTCTGTTCATTGTGAACAGAACTTGTTCTATGTGGACAGGCTAAACACTTTATGGATTATGTTTCCAAGTCCTCATGTATTTTTTTTTTTGCTACAAGATCAGTTTACAAGTCGAAGACAAAGTGGAAAACAGAAACTGCAAAAGCCTGCCTATGTTGTTTTGTTACATTAAGACAAAAGGATATTTGAAATGAGTGACAGACCATTTCTTATATCAAAATGGCCTTAACAAAAGAAAAAAGATGCAAAGTTGACATTCCTCTTTTGGTTAAAGGCTTATGCAACAGAGACAAAAAGAAAAAGACAGAGATTCTGCCACATGAAGACAAGGTTGCTTTTTCAGAATGTGCAGAAAAGTTGTTTTGTCTTTTTGGAAAGACATCCCACTATCTCATCGTCCAATGAAGAAGCTTCACTGAGATTCTCAGAGAGAGTATAAAAGGAAGCTTCTAAGGATTGTGAGAGAACCAAGAGTGAGAAATTCAGATCGTGCATTGAAGTGTGTTATTCCATGCATGCAAGTCTGCTTGAATAGAATAGTAACGTGTGTCTAAGCTGCTCATATTCAAGCTGTCCATCTGTGTCTTGTAAAATCAGTGAGTTCATCTAAGTGAGTGTATTCATTGTATCTAGTCTGAGTGTGTCTTAGATTAGTTGATCATCTGTTGTATCTGTCATCTCAGCTTGAACCTTTCCGCAGTCAAGCTTGTTTGTAATTAACACTTGTTAATAGTATACACAAACATTGAGAAAAGAGTGTTGAGTTTTAATTTGTTGTATTCACTCCCCCTCTACAGCTTAGAACAATACTCTAGGGAAACCTTTTGGGACCTACAAGCATTAACATTTTATTATATAATGGTTTAAACTCTATTTATTTAATTTAACTTTTATATTTTCCTAAATCTCTTGTAACCTACGGTTCGTCATCTTCATCTATGTCAATCTTCAATTCAAGTTATGCTTGGAAAATTCACGTTGAAATCATTGAATTAAAGATCAATTGAGAGAATTTCTTAGGTGCATAAGGTTGTTAGTCATGTTTTTTTACTTACGATTGAGTTTTGGTTCATACTATCGACTTGAGTTCATAACTTAAGTTTTTAATTTTGCTTGGTTAAACTTTGTAGCAGATATTATGATTGGATTTGAAGAAGTATTTGATGTTCAAATCCGAATTTGAAACTCATTTGGAGTTGAGGTATGATTTTGGTTAAGTTTATTGCTTTTGGGACTTGTACCATGATTGTATATCCTTAAAATGATCATGGTATCGACATGAAATGTCGTATGTACGAAATAATGTCGATTGGTGTTTGTTTTAAAGAGTTTCGGGCCTGATTTGCTGCTGTTCGTATGACATTTACCGAAAAACTCTTGCAATTTTCAAACAAAAGGATAGCTCAAACAGATGGTTTTTGAAAAATCATATAAAATCAACGGTATCTTTGTTTTGAGCGTTCTATATATCGTTGGAAAGCTAGAAGAGTATACTTTGTTTTAGTTTTGCATCCCAGAAGCTTAAACGATTTATAAAATGGTCGAAAATGTCGTTGATTACAACATTATTGGCGAAAAGTTCGTCGATCTTTCAGCTTTGAATATTTTAGGGTTAAGTGTTAATTTGACCATCCAACTTTTAGATTTTTTTGATTTAGCCATTGAACTATTATTTGTCTCGATTTAGCCACTAAACTATTTTTTGTATACATATTTAGCCACTAAACTTTCTTTTTACTGATTTAGCCACTGAAAATTGTCCCAATTTGGCCATTAAACTATCATATTTTGTATCGATTTAGCCATTAGTTTTATTCATTTTTCCCAAAATAGAATATTAAACAAAGTTTAGTGGTTAAATAATGACAAAAAATAGTTTAATGGCTAAATGAGACAAATCTGAAAGTTGGATGGTCAAACTGGTACTTAACCCAATATTTTAAACTCGTGTGCTTTTATAGATATTACACCATTTAGTGCAGGTTATGATAGATGCTTTGAGACATAATTAAAACCTATTTAGGACCTTTTGACTTAGTTCGATCGTTGTTTTGGATAGGTAAATTGTCTCAACGGGATTTGATTAAGATTTGAAGTGAGATTATTAGTCTTGAATTGCGATCTAAGGTGAGTGATAGCTTACCTATATTTACATTCATATATGAGAGTATTGAAGCATGTTTTCATTCATTTGGGACGTATTATTTTATAGAACTTTCAAAATTTTTGCATTATACACGACTGTTTTATTGCCATTTAACTCATTGAATTCATCTTGAGTTAAACATGAATTCAAATCGTTAGTCACGTGCACATTAAACTGAGATTTCTCATTGCATTTTGTACGGTGAATGGTACACCGCTATAGCTTTCACAAGATTACAACGGGATATGAATGAACTCCATTACTTAACACTTGATTTGTGCTTCAATACGACTGTTGCATTTGACTTGAATCTAAATTGTTATTTGGTCGTGTATGTGATATGTAAAGTTAATCTTGAACTCACTAAGTACTTACTTCTTGAGATTATTATATTTCAGGAAGAAAATGTAAAGAATGGACGGGTCTTCGAGTAAAGTCTAACGTGACGTGAAATTTAGAGCCGGACATATGATATTTAGTTTTGAACATATATTGTTTTGTTAGGTTGGTTAGTTAGGCTTTTATATTTAATAGATATCCCGATGACTTCAAATATCATTTTGATTATCACAGGTTGTACTAATTAAATTAATATATAAGTTGGAAAATTTTAATTGAATTGGAAATATGATTTAAATTAAATAATTTGGAGTCATTATTTATGTGAATCATAAAGTGTTTCAACTGAAGTAGTTGTTTTGTGGCTCGACTACAAGAGGTCCATTCGGATACTTCACTATCTTTCTAGCATCACTTTGCATAGAGAATTAGACATAGATGGCTTTGGCTCTCTGCATTACGAGGTATTGAAGTTGAAGTATGGTTTGACAAATATAGTTGAAGATAGACATGATTAGCACATTGATTATGCATTCTAAATCATGTGTCAATAATTTTATATTTGCTTTTGAAAATACTTTGTTGTTGAGTTTCATGATATTAATGAAGGTATTCAAAGTGTTTGGCACCAACAATAAGATTTCTGTTGTGTTAAGTTCAATAATGAAATAGTTGTTTTTCATTGAGGCCAACTAACCCAAATAAGTTTTTAAATTATGTCTTATTAATTTTTATGTTTTATAAAACTTTCACCAATAATTCTTTTCATATAAATATTGTTATAGTTATGAACATTTATTAGTTTGAAATGCTGAGCTTATAATGATATATTTTGATAAATGTAATATTGGTTTCCCAATTTTTTTTTTCTGAATGACTGAATTATATTTTTTCTATTATTTATCGCCCCAACCGCTTTGCGCGGGTATAATACTATTAATTATTATCTACGGATATTATTTGCCGTTCAAAAAAATCTACGGATATTACTTTAGTGGAGCTATTTTTTTTATATGTATACATACATTAGTTTATTTTAAAAAAAAATCAATATGTGTTTACGATTTTACGTTTTCGTTCTTCAACGTTAAATTTTTCAGAGAAATTCTCAAGTTAATTTTTTTCATAGTTATGTGAAATTTGACTATTAAACTCGCGTTATAATTAGTAAACAAGTAATCTAAAACTGAAAAATCAGACTCTAATAGCTGAATTTCAAAGTAACTTGAGAACTATTCTAAAAAAACAAAAAACATTTAGCAACCAAAACAGAAAAACGTTAACACATATTTGTTTTTTTACGATAACTCCTATATATTTTTATATATTTATTCTTTTTCTTATTGTTATTGCATTGACGAGTGGTGTGTCACGATTTTGCTTTGAAAAGAGTAAAATGAGAGAGTGAAATTACTTTTCAGCAAGCATGAGAATGGAAACTTGAAGTGACGTGTCAGGGTCAATTACTGTTCAAGTGACGTCACGATGGAAAACCCAACTTGGTTTTGGGTAAAAAAATCTTTTCTGCACGCTTGCGCTTGATTTCTGGAGAGTTCAAAAGATTCCAAATCCAGAAAAAGTTGCTCACAATTTTTTGTTTTTATGTAACAATATAACCAAGGATAATTGCACAAAAAACCTCAAACTTGTCGGCTTTTTGTGATTAAAACCCTAAATTATTTTTCGTTGCATAGAAAACTCCGAACTAACTAAAAATCAGCAAATCAAGGTTTTATCAACGAGTAAACGGTTGAAACAGGTTATTAATCCTACGTGGACTGGTAAATAATCTACATAGAATAAATTTTAATTGTTGAAATCGGTTTCCAAGTATTACACATCATTTTAACGCTCGTAGATGAGGTAATGCTGTTTAAAAATTACAATAAAAAATTATCAACGGAGTTTTAAAAGATGTGTAATACTTAGGAACCGGTTTCAACAATTAAAAATTATTCTACGTAGGTTATTTACCGGTCCACGTAGGATTAATAACCAGTTTCAACCGGTTACCCATTGATAAAACCTTGATTTACTGATTTTTAGTTAGTTCGGGGTTTTGTATGCAACGAAAAATGGTTTGAGGTTTTAATCACAAAATGCTGACAAGTTTAGGGTTGTTTACGCAATTATCCCTATAACCGATTACCAATTATAAAAGGTTAATTCAATTTTCAATTTTCTATCATTTAATTATTACTACGATACATAACACATTTTACCACTAAACTATCGTATTTTATACTCATTTAACAATTATTCACTCATTTTCCTAAAATAAAAAGGAAAACAAAAGTTTAATAGTTAAACGTGTAAAAAAATACTTTTGTCGTTAAATGAAACAAATCAAAAAATTAAATTATGAAAAATTATGTTAACCCTGTTATTAGAGTTTATTATGAAAAAAAATCAACTTTATGAAATTATAAAACTTTTATTTTTCTTTTTATTTCACGTATTAACCGGCAATATTTAAATAAAATATTAGTTTTTCAATTGTTCTGATAAAAAATAAACTCATATTTAGGGGCGTGCCTATATGACGGAGGTAGGGGTAGTATGCACAAGAATCTTCTTGTCAATAATATCTTTCTTTTGTATAGATTTTTTTTTTTTTTTTTTAATTTTCAATTATTGAACCGGTGATGTTAAATACATTCTCTTTGTTTGTCAGTCACACACCCTTCCTTTTAATTTCTTATGAAAAATCAATAGGTTATATCATTAATAAAATGATTAAATGTGTATGTTTGAAGGTGGAGATATGCAATTAACAAAAATTAAATAAAGGTGCGTTTATTTAACACAACGGTTTTCTAAAGGGAAATTATACAAAAAACTATTAAAGTATAAAAAAATTTCGATTAACTTTTCCTTTTATTTTTTTTATCTGATAAGTCACTAAACCAATTAAAATTCAGTGAACCAGTCCAAATGTAACTTGCAACCTGCTAAGTAAGTTACCGTGCTTAATCGATTTTGTAAAAACATCAACATATATAACTTTTTCGATTAAGTCCCTCGTTCATTTTGTAATTATTATTGTTGTTGAACATTTTTTAATTACATTAAAATTATTTATTTGTGATTTTACATTTTTCGTAAGATTTAAAATTATTTTTTTATATTTACTTTGGATTATTAATTTACTTTTATATTACGATTATTTATTAATGATTACATATATCATATAATTGTTTATTTAGTATTATTTTATTAACTTTTTTGAGCTTTTAATTTTCCATTAAAAGAAGAACTAATCGATTTTTTTTCGATCGGTTCCAATTCGATTTTTAGTTTTTCGAACGAAAAAAACTTCAATCAACTTTAATTATTCCGAATGGATAAATGTATGACTCATTGTGATTTTTAAATTCTCGAATCTATAAAACTACAACTCATTTCATTTATTCAAACGTAAATTGTTACAAATAATTATTTACGATCCAAAACGACGACGAACCATTAACTAATATATCTATAGCTATTCCGATTTCTATAATTACTGATCAGAAAAAATGACGAACCCATCCACTTTTAAGTTTGATCGTAAATAAATTATGTGGTTATTTTTTATTGGAAAACAAATTGGATTATTGTAATTTCTTAATATTTCCCAACAAAAAAACTATGGCCGAAAGATTTTCAATTTTTTCAAACGCAACATTCTATAACTATTTATTTAATATTGAAAATAAATCGGAAGACATCTTCGTTTTTGAAAGTTTGAAAAAAACAAAAAAAAAAAACCGAATGGTTCGTTTTATTTTATCGAAAAGTTGAAAATCATAATATTTAATATTATTATCATAAGTAAACAATGATATCTCATATAATCATAATATAAACATAAATGAATATCCAAAGTAAATACAAAAGATTATTAGCAATAATAATGTAACATCCCGAAATTTGACCTGGTATATAAAATTATTTTATTGGATTATTATATTATTATTATTTCGTTGGTCGAGTAATATCCCGATTAGTGGATTATACGTCTCGGGATTGAGTCATACATGACATAGGTTTATAATCTTAGCGGATTATTAATAACTATGAGATCACGGGAGTAAATGGATTTAATTGGTATTAATATTGGAAATTTGACTTCGGGTTCCAGTCATTGGGTTCGGGGTTACTAATAAAATAGAAGGGATATATATATGTACAGTTTTGATACCTCTCCTCCTTTCCATTCTTTAACATCATACTAGTGTGAGTGTGTTTGTGGGCTGGAACCAGAAAAGAACAATCAGAAACTAGTTGCTGAAGCTGTGATTTGATCATCAAATTCCTCAGTTCTTTTGTTATTGAGTTTAGGAGGTAGAAACCGAGTTGTGGGTTGGTTATACCGAAGATCGACCATTAACAGCGAACAAAGCATAACCAGTCACCTCAAATCGCGGTCGCGGTCCCTTGAGCGCGGCCACGATGAGCGTAGGGCGGTGAGGGTGAGTACGACCAGTAATTATGAACGTGGTCGAGATCTTGAGTAGGGCCGTGATGTCCTGAGCACTAATACAACCACAAGCGCGGTCGCGATGATCTAAGTACGGGCCGCAGTTTGCTTAATTGGGCCAGAGTTGGTTTCAAGGTGTGAGGCCCATTTGTTATTACTTTTGGGGTATGATTCAGTTACAGTTACAGTGTCAGAGTGTGAGTCTGTTATGAGTATCTATTGCGTTTGAAGTAATAGTCTGGTATTCGTTTTGAATACAAGGTCGAGCCGGCAGCGTGTTGAGCCGCGATAGAGTTCAGGAGAGTTTTGTTTGAGATAGACTACAAGTGATCTGGTGAGTACTCGAGTTCTTTTCCAAATGCACGCTTATTTTATGAGTTATATCTATGTGTCTACTGTGGTGTATTGTGTATGAGACAGATATGTGGCGCCTCAGGTAGGATTACATTTACTTTCCTTATATGTGATATGTGTGCATGCGCTTAGATCTATTCCAGAGTATCCATGATAAGCGATCACGCAGGCTGACTGTCACTAACCACTCATGAAGTATGAGACCATATGATTACGGCAGAGTTATTGCCAGGTCGCTCATGTGCTTATTTAGTAGCTAACCACTGTTGTGTGCAGACTGTTAGCCGGGGAACGGCGTCCCCATTGAGTTGAGTTGAGTATTGAGCTTCGAGACTATTATAGAGATTATGAGGCGTACTTGAGTTTTAAAATATTGAGTTACCTGTTGTTCTATGTGTGACGTGTTGTGTTATGTGCTTATTTCTGCAAAGTCTAACCCTTGCATACTGACGAGCTTTCCAGCTTATGTCTTTGAGTCTAACATGTTCAGGAAGTCAGAAGGGTGAACAGCAACAATCGCAGTAGCAGATTGTTAATCAATGTTTGTAAATCTGCTTAGTATGTGTGTATATCAGATAGTCAGCATCGTTATGTTAGTTGTGCGAGATTCTTTTAATTGTAGTACACTGTAATTACACTATTAGTTGGTTGTTTTAATGTTTTAATTATCATCGATTTATGTGGTCCCCTGATATGTGCATTAAGAGTTTATTGCGATGTTGCCACTTATGATACTATATTGATGTGACATTTATGTGTAAAGAGAAGGTGTTACATGATGGTATTAGAGCTTATGGTTTGAAGTATGAGTATCATTAGCGGATGCTTGAACTTAAACCGTGTTCGGATCCTTGGTAATCATTCGTAAGATTGATGTTAGTGGAATTTAACTAACCTAGCTAATTGTATAACGTTGTGTGATCTCCTTTGATAACTCAAAATTCAGCAATGCAAATCATATAACAACCAAGCATAAGACACACATAATACCGAATGATTATATTAAGAGAAGAAATATTACAATGTGTGTTCATGAATGAACTTTACTTGGACAACACCTTTCTCTATTTCGTACATGCAACTAATTCCAAGCGTACATCTATAGTAGCAACTACTTCCTATATATACAAATCAACTATTGAATAATTACAAATTCACCCCTAAACTTTTACAATAAATTGTTTTCAACTCTATTTATATTTGTACCCAACAATCTTTCCCTTTGAGATGAAAACAATTTTTTAATTAAAGTTCAAATAAGGAACTTCAATCCTTTTCCCCTTTCTTCTCTTTAATCTCTGAACTTCTTTGTCTCTCTCTGATCTTCATATATCTTCTTCTCTGATCTTCTATTTCCTTATGAGCAAACTCTCCCCCTTGAATCATGAAGAGCATTTGATTCTCTCCCTTGATCAATGATAGACAACTTATCATCTTTCATCTTTAAATCTTCTGTTGTTGTCATAATTGTCTTGAACTGTTTTTGCAAGTGTCTTCAAACTACTCAGCAGTTGTCTCTGAACTTCTTTTCTCCTCCTCACGATGATCATAAGAATTATGAATATCATGAAAATTCTTTAGAGACGTAGATGTAGTGAATTTACAGTAGCAGAAATATACCAACAATTACAAAGACAATTATAACTCAAAAATATTACAAATTACAACTGTCCCCCTCAAAATGGTATCCTTATGATAAAATATATTCTCTCCCCCTATTCTGAACAAATTTTCCACTACCCCTCAAATGTATACTCTCTCTATTCAAATGCAAACAAAGCTTTTCAACTTTGAGAGAAAAATGAAACACATTCATTTTTAAGAAACTGAGTCCAGGTCCACAAAGGAAACCTGTTTGCACAATAGACATCATCTATGTGACCTATCCAAATAGTCTTCGTGAAATCCTTTATCATGAAAGAATCACTCTTATTTGTTCCGGCTTAGTCACTTTGGACTAGCAGTTTATTGTCACGCAGACTGTTAGACTCGATGTGTCCTAAAAGTGTATATAACCAGCTCTTGACACAATGTGCATAAAATTGAAGTCGGATACCAGAGCAAATGTCTTCCTTGTTTTAATTTCATTTATATCCAAATGATATATCGATAGAAATGTGTTACAACTCCGTGATTATTGAAACAAAAATCTTTTGAGAGATAACTGAGTGGTTGGTTGGGTTAAGTGCATGCGTCACTGGGTCCATGACGTCTTTTTCAATATCAAGTCACCTAGGACTTGATCGATTATGTGGATTACCCAGCCGACACAGTGTAGTTAGGATCATATTTTCTTCAAATCCTTTCTCAACTCTCAGTTCTCAGCATTTTTCAACTAAGCTCCCTCCGTCTCACTTTTGAGAAATAAAATCAGTCAGCTTTATAGCGAAAGCATGATCAGATGAACCACCATTTCCAGTCAATATACCCCTCTCATTGACATTTTACCTCTGCTCGACCATGTCAGTATCCCGTGATAACTGACACTTTTCAACTAATAGACCTAAAGAACCCTCACCCACACAAACTATAGAAGGATTGCTCCTTGGGTAGGTCTTCCGGTTCTGGTTAGACCATGGAAGCTATGTTTATGCCTATCACACAATTTGGTGCATAATCGAAGTCAGCAGAACTAATCTTTAACGGTTCAGCTCATGGGATATAACATAAAAAAAGATTTGGATTTTCAGCTCAGATGAATTAGGAGATGAGATTCAGAATGAATATGGGAAATGATGAATTGGGAGATATTAGAATGAAATGAAAAATCTGATATAAGATATGAAATGAATCAGATTTTTTTTATGAAAGAATTAGCTCATGAGAAATTATGGAAGAATTTAGAATGATCAAATCGGAAGAATTATAACAAAGAGAATCTCTGAAGCAATGAGATTATGAAAAATCAAAGAGATTTGATCAATTAACCTTAATGATATGTTTAGAGAACCATATAAAAAAATTTTCTTTCAGCGCAAAAACCTTTTATGTGTGCACAAAATATTTTCGTTAAAAATACACACAGTTTTGAAACAAAATGTCCTCGTCGTAGTGCGTCTGAAACTCCCCCTGGAAATAAGCACACAAAGTTAGCCAACTCATGGAAAATAAATCAGGAGCAAAAAATTATAAAAATAAAACTCCCTCTTGTAAATTCAACTTCAGAGTTGAATTCAGGGCTGGACTTTCAGAAAGATTTGTCTTTCAGAATCGGGTTTTAATCTGAAGTGACTAGAAGACTTTGTTACGGAAGCTCGTGTTTCAGTCTGAAATAACTGAAAGCCTTTAGCTCTGGTTCTTTACTGAGAAGTACAAAATTCATTTCCAATGAAGACCGGGTTCTAGTCTGAATTGACTAAAAACCATTACCATTGACGTCCGGGTTCTTCACTGATGTGAGTAGAAGCCTTATGAATTGAAGAATGGGTCCTGAACTGAACTGAACAGGAGCCATTTGAATTGAAGCCCAGGTTCTAGTTAGAATTAAATAGAAATCAATAACCTAGCAAAATTTTAAGATATCTTTGGCATCCAAACAGATTTGGATCCAGACTTGTTAGCGCTCTTGGGTACCCATCTCAAAACGGGTTTTGGTACCCACTGGAACTTGGGTTTAGGTACCCATTGCAGATTATATTTCTTATCTTCTCTCTCAAACTCAAAAAGCAAGTTCCTTTTAGTATGATGAAATTGAATATCAGAACTACGAAAGAAACTTAAATTTGATTGATCAGAATTTGCAACCTCTTAATTCTGAAAATCTGTCCTGTTCTAGTCTGTTTATGATAATACTTGGTGTTTTTCTGTGAAGATGTCTTCTGATAAGAATAACAAGTATTTTCAGAAACTTTTGAATCTTTTGATTTCGAACATTCACCAGTGTAAACCTTGACCGGAAGATTTTCAATTATTTTATCTTTGCCTTTGTGTATCTTTAAAAGATAATTAAGTTTAAGATCTGAAGGTGAATCTAGATTAGGAGTTTCAGTTAGATTCTTATCATTTTTTGAAAATAAATCAGAATGATCAACTTTATGTTTCAAACAATCATTAAAATTATTAACTTCTGATTCATTTGAAGAAGGAGAAACATGAAGTTGTTCACAAAGATGAAGTATTTAATCTTCTAATCCTTTGATGATGACCAAATATGAATTTCTGCCATTATCAAACGATTGTTAATCAGTTTTGAAAGATTGTTCTTTAATTAAGAACACTTTTCTTTCATCTTCAAAAACTTTAGATTTCTTTTTGAAATCTTGTTCTTTAAGTAAGAACTCATTTCTTTCCTTCTCAAGTAAATCTTTAGTTAACAAAAATTCTTTTTCAAGAGCAAAAAATTCTTCAGATTTGTTTGAATCATAATTTTGATCAGAAAGATTTGTCTTTGAAATTGTTTCTTCAAGATCTTTAACTTTCTTGTAAAGGATAGATCTTTCAGGCAAAAGATATTTCAGTTGAGTTGCGTTATGAAAATTTGCTTGTTTAGAATCGTCAAGTTCTTTTTATAATTAAGATATTTTAAATATAAGCACAGACATCTCAGAATTTAAATCTTCAAAATTTAAAACTTTTCTTTCAATATTTTGAAATCATTTAAAGCAAAAAGTTTATATGTATTTAATTGAACAAGAATATCATAATTGTTCTTATGAATTTGTTCAGATTCAGTAAGTTTGACATCAGCTCAGACTTTGTAAGATTCAAAAACTGATTATGATCATTTCCCATTTTGAATTGATGATATTGAACTTCCAAGATCTTTTATCGAAAAACATGTGATTTACTGATTGAAGCTCTGAAAGATGTATCTGTGAATGATAACTTGTTGAAAATCAGCTCTGAATAGACTTTTTTCTTTACGTTGAAATTTCAGCTTTTCTACAAAAAAATGCCTGTAACTTTTTTCTGGAGTCAAATTAGGCCTCGAAAATTGCTCGAACCGGCTTTTCCTATTTTATAAATCGTAGATCTCGGTTCAAGCTTTGTTTTGGCGTATGGTAGGCTATCTAACGATGTTCCAGTCAAAAGTTATGGCCAATTTAACCAGCAAAGGTCATACAGTCAAAAGTTAGAATGAAACTCGAATGATTATGTATCAAACTCGGATGATTAAGAGTGAAATTCGGATGATTAAGTATCAAACTCGGTTTAAGAATGAATAAACTCGATGGAAGAAGTATGAAACTCGAATGATTAGTTACCAAACTCGAATATTGAATGTCTGAACTCAAAGTAAGAAGGATCAGTATCGATGGAAGCCTTATGAAACTCGTTTGTCTTTATATCAAAATCGGTTGACTAAAGAAACAGACTCAGATGAAGAACAATCATTCTCGGGTATCACTACAACAAACTCGATTTATACTTGAGTATACTCGAAGAACTTTTGATCAAACTCAATTGTCAAAATGATCAAACTCGGAAGAAGCTTTCTCAAAATCAGTCAAAACTGTTGTGAAATTCGGTTAACACTTTGATAAAACTCGAATGATACTATAATCGAGTTTGAACAGTTTTTGAATAAATGCAAGTTCAGAATTCAAAAATTTGCATAAAAATTGAACTCAAATTAAAATCACTATTAATATTTGTTCCCAACATACTTGCTATCCTTAACCACTCCGATTTGTGCAGGTTATTACGTCAGGACTAGGTATAGTTTCAGGTGCAGACAAAAGCAGTGGGCGACGAATATGCCCACATATCCAACTTACTTGATATTTTGGCTCAGTTTTTCGGGAATCAGGGGGCTAGTCATGGTACAGGTC
The DNA here is from genome assembly GCA_020465985.1 of Centrapalus pauciflorus. Taxonomy (NCBI): domain Eukaryota; kingdom Viridiplantae; phylum Streptophyta; class Magnoliopsida; order Asterales; family Asteraceae; genus Centrapalus; species Centrapalus pauciflorus. The sequence goes on from JAANYP010005284.1 coordinate 247,487, forward strand.
ACGGTATGGGTGTTGGCATTCTCGTGACAGGGACAGATTCTGGGACAGGTGCCTCATCTTCTACTACACAGCGGGGCGGATCCTTTAAGGATTTCATGACAGGAGCCCCACCTGAGTTCAGAGGCCAAGGCGAGCCACGTATAACGATGGATCAGGAGGGAGAGATTAAGGCAGTGTTTCGGGTTGCACACATGGACCTGAGAGATATGGTTGGTCATGCTACGTATTTGCTGAGAGGAGGGGCTTCATAGTGGTTGAAGTCCATTGAGTCTTCTATGATCTGCTGCTTATGCGATGATGCGGAATCAGTTCAAAGCTGTATTCGAGCTACAGTACATTCCCTGTGATGAGCAACGAGAGATGGAGTGTCGATTTCTCCATTTACACCAGGGTGATATGACAGTACATCAATATGTGGATAGATTTATTGAGTATTTACAGTTTGCGACACAGCACATCGATACAGAGAGCCGAAAGGCTGATGCTTTCATCGATGGGTTGAGAGCTGATATCCGAGAGTTTGTGGGACTGCACGATACTCCTACATTTTCTAGGGCTTTAGAGATGGCCCGTATGAGAGAGCGGGAGATAGAGAAACAAAGAGAGCAGTCACCCTCACAACGACAGAGGACGGGGACGTTTGAGCAGTCTCCGAGTTCTTGGCATTATCCACGAGACCCTGTGAGAGATGGGGGTGTTCATGGATGGTTAACCGAACCGAAAATACATCGGATGGTTAACCAAAGATACCGGTTCGAGTATTTTGTGTACCTAATTATAAACTGAAAAAGCCGGTTAACCGACAATCGGTAACCGGTTTTTTCGGTTCATCTATTCGGTTAACCAATTAACCATTTTTTATTTAATAAAATTAATTTTCATATTTAAAACTCCAGTAATTAGTTTATAAAAACTTCAAATGTCCAATATAATAAAAATGATGAATAAAAGTATAAAGTATTTATATAATATCTTCAAAATATTGAACATTATCTTTAAAAATATGATAGTAAGAAGAAAAATATTTTATAATCTTTTTAAATTAAATTGTTCTAGTATAGTTTTTTATTATTTTGGATTTAACAATTAATGTAGACTAATAAATGAGTACGGGCCGCGATTCGCCTAATTGGGCGAGGGTTGGTTTTGGGCTTTGAGGCCCATTTGTGATTACTTTTGGGGTATGCTTCAGTTACGATGTCAGAGTGTGAGACTGTTATGAATATCCGTTGAGTTTGAATTAACAGTCTGGGATCCGTTTTGTATACATGGTCGAGCCGACAGCGAGTTGAGCCGCAATAGAGTTTAGGAGAATTCTGTTTGTGATAGACTGCCAGTGATCAGGTGAGTACTCGAGTTCTTTTCCCAATGCGCGCTTATTTCATGAGTTGTATCTATGTGTCTACTGTGGTGTATTGTGTATGACACAGAGATGTGGCGCCTCAGGTATGATTCTGTTTACTTTCCTTTTATGTGATATGTGTGTATGAGCTGAGATAATTTTAGCGTATCCTCGATGGGCAATCATGCAGGCTGACTGTCCTTAACCAGTAATGAAGTATGAGACCTTATATATATGGCAGAGTTATTGGTAGGCCACTCCTGTGCTTATTGAGTCGCTAACCACTACTGTGTGCAGTCTGTTAGCTCGGGAACGGCATACCCATTGACTTGAGTTGAGTACTGAGCTTCGAGACTACTTTAGAGATTATTAGGTATACTTGAGTTTATGATATTGAGTACCCGTTGTTCTATATGCTATGTGTTGTGTTATGTTCTTATTTCTGTAAAGTCTAACCCTCACATACTCACGAGCTTCCCAGCTTATGTCTTTGAGTCTAACATGTTTAGGCAATCAGAAGTGTGAACTCAGCAATCGCAACAACAATAGTAGGAGATATAGTAATTTGAGATCGTGTCTATTAGTTGCTCTATGTTGATGCTAGCTTCTGAGATTGTTAATCAATGTTTGTATATCTTCTAAGTATGTATGAATATCAGATAGTCGACAGTGTTACACTAGTTGTACGAGATTCTGTTAATTGTAGTATGTTGTAATTACACTGTTAATTGGTTGTATTAATGTGTTAATTATCAACGATTTATGTGATCCCCTGACATGTGCACAAAAATTTTATTGTGATGCTGCCACTTATGATACTATATTGACGTGACATTTATGTGTAAAGAGAGGGTGTTACAAATAATGACGACAACAACTACAAAATTAGTGGGGGACTTAATCGAAAAAGTTTTATACTTTGATTGTTAATTCAAAATTTTAACCATGCTAATCTATTATAACATGTTAAAGGGAGAATTTAAAATGTTTAAACAGTTTGGGGACTTACATGGAAAAAAATGAAATGGGGACTTAATGGAAAAAATATTAATACTTTAATTATTTTTTGCATAATTTTTACTTTTTAAAATGGGAAATGCATGATTGTCATCTAATCTACAATTTCCAATCAAACAAATACATTTATAGTAAATTTTTTTAATTTGTTTTTTGTTTAGATTTGCTTTCGTCTTATAATTATCATCTTTATAGTTTAGTTTGTATTTTTTTTTAATTCTGCTTGAGTTATTAGGTGTGGTCCGTTGTTATTAGTTATGTATATTTCATGTCAGCTATATATATATATATATATATATATATATATATATATATATATATATATATATATATATATATATATATATATATATATACATATATAAAAGAATCCTGTTGGGAGAAAGTTTTTTACAAATTTTGTTCATGAAGGACATGTGATCTGTATTAATAAGCTTTCAAAGCCATGTAATAGACATTTATGTAAACAATTATTGTGTTTAAATGATGCTATCATATCGTGTCTGATAAAGCTAATGTGAACATGCATGCTGTTTAAAAAAGAAATGACAAGGAACCCAAGTCTAAACATAAATTTTATCAGTCCGTTCCAAAAAGAACTGTACAATAGTGGATTTGAAAGATAAATGTTTAGAAATGGGTCCTTAAAGATCCTAATGTCCATGATTATGTGATTGACATTGCACATCGTGAATTACCTAACTCACCCGGAACTGCCTTAAACTGGGTACCTCACTACATATTATGTTTTGTAGGTAAACCACATAAGGTATCTTGATTCGGGATGTTCCAAACATATGATCGGATAGATGGATATGGTCAGAAATTTCATTGATAATTTCTGTGGAATAGTACGCTTTGGAAACGATCAATTTTGTCCGACCAGAGGTTATGGAAGCTTGAAGCATGATAACATCATGATCAAGAAGGTGTTCTATGTTGATGGTTTAGGACATAATCTATTCAGTATTAGTCAACTTTGTGATAAGTAATTGGAATTTAATTTCTAAGCATATCATTGTAACATTCGATTAGAAGAAGAAATGAAGATCTTAGCTGGAACTAGAAAGTCCAATCTACATTCAATAGATCTTGCCAATTTAAATGTGCAAAAGGATGTGTGCTTATTGTCAAAAGCATCTGCCAAAGAGTCCTAGTTGTGGCACCATCATCCATCTCTCTTGAACCTCAAGGATCCTAATAATCTAGCAAAATGACATATACTCAAGGCCTTACATACTTTGAAGCAGAAAAATAAGATGTGTGTAGCATGTGAGAAAGGGAAGATAGTTAAAGATTCATACACGTAAAAAGTTGAACAGTTTTCAACTAAAGCATTGGAGCTGCTACACAAAGATTTATGTGAACCTATGCACGTTCAATGCATCAATGACACGAACTATGTCTTAGTGATTTTCGATGATTACTCAACATATACATGAGTTTTCTATATGCGGATAAAGGATGAAGCTAAAAAAATGATCATTAACATTCTGAGGAAAATTCAAGTCAAGTTGTAGTTAATAATCCAAACCATTTGTACTAAAAAGGGTAATGAGTTCAAGAGAAAATCTCTGGAATCATTTCTTAACTCATTTGGAATAACTCAGATATTTTGGGCTACTCGTACGCCTCAATAAAACAGTGTTGTTGGAAGATGTAATCGCACACTTATGGAATAGGCTAGAACGATGCTAGCCTACTTAAATTTGCCGTTATTTTGTTGGGTTGAAGCTATAGCTACTGCATGTTTCACTCAGAATCGTTCGATAGTTATCAAAAACGTTTTGGAAAGACTCCATATGAATTGATAAACAAACGGCTTCTTAATGTGAAATTTCCATGTCTTTGGATGTAGGATTTTCATCTTGAACGATAAATTCAACCTGGGAAAATTCAGTCAGAAAGCTGATCCTCATTGGTTATTCAAAGGATTCAGTTACTTTCAAAGTCCACAATAAGTGAACGAAGATGATGAATGAGAGTGTTAGTGTTAAATTTAATGAATGTGTAATGGATTTTGGACAAGTTAGTTCAAAACCCGATCTTCAATAGAATAATTCAAAAAAAGTTTAACTGAGCATAATGTTAAATATTTATCTAATGCAAATGATCTACATTCTTTGTTTGAAAATTTCTATGATGATTATTTTGGAAAGCCAAATACTAATATTACAGATGTGGTTTCAAACAGGATTGCTAAGGATCTAGTGATAATATCTGATGATTTGACACCAAAAATTTCAGAAGAGTTTTGTCAATATTCCTGAAAACACTTCAGAGGAAATTTCTACCGTTGTAGAAGTCCCTACTATAAGTGTTCGACATTCGAAAACTCCTGAAATAACTACGTCACTCCATGAACATATTTCTCAGTCTGCTCTTGCAATTCCATCTACTTCGGAATCAACAATCCGTCAACCATATCTTGATTCTCATCCTACACAAGACTTTTATCAACGTGTTCCTCATGAACATAAATGGACGAAAGATCATCCAAAGGAAAACATTATTGGGGATCCATCTGCTTCAATTAAAACTAGAAAGGCATTGGCAAATGAGTGTATGTTTCCAAAATTCTTGAGAAACATTGAGCCAAAGACGGTTAAAGAATCTCTTCAAGGTCCTGATTGGATTGTAGCAATGCAAGAGGAACTGAATCAGTTTGAGAGGTTGAAAGTCTGGAGACTGGTTCAGAAACCAAATGATAAGTCTGTGATTGGCATCAAACAGGTGTTCAAGAACAAAAAGGATGAGAATGGAATTGTAGTTCGCAACAAAGCAAGATTGGTTGCAAAATGATATAGTCAACAAGAGGGTATTGACTAGGATGAAACTTTTGCCCCATTTTCTAGGATGAAGCTATTAGAATGTTCTTAGCATTTTCTTCTCACAAAAACATCACGGTGTACCAAATGGATGTCAAGATAGCATTTCTAAATGGAGAAATAAATGAAGAAGTATACATGTATCAACCAGAAGGATTTTTTGATCCATTGAAGCCTGATCATGTGTACATTCTTGCCAAACCACTGTACGATTTTAAAAGAAGCACCACGAGCCTGGTATGACACTTTAACTTTTTACTTGTTTAAGTGTGGGTTCAACAAAGGTCAAGTTAATACTACTCTATTTATTAAACTTCAAGGTCCTAATATTATTGTGATACAAATATATGTGAATGATATAATATTTGGGTCTACTAATCTTGAGTTTTGCAAAAAATTCACGTTACAAGTTAGACAACTGGATGATGGTAATTTTATCAACCAGTAAAAATATATTCAAGATCTTTTAAAAAATTTTAACATGTCTAACAGTACTCCTATGAAAACTCCAATGGATTTAGACATTAAATGAACACTTGATGAGCATATTACAGGGAAACCTATTGACGTTACTCACTACAAAGGAATAATTAGGTCATTAATGTACTTAACTACAAGTGAACCTGATATTATATTTGCTAAATGTGTCTATGCTCGTTTTCATCATAATCCGAAAGAGTCTCATTTAAGTGCTGCCAAAAAGATTTTAAGATATCTGAAGGGTACCTCTAATATAGGTTTGTGGTATTCTAAAGAATCTACTTTTGAGTTAGGTTCCTACTGTGGCACCCTTGTCACATAACCACATACACGTCACTCAGGATTAATACAAACAACCCATACTTCATTACAAAAAATAAAGTCAACTTACAACATGTGACACCCTGTCACATAATCACATAAATGTCACCAAAGATTAATACAAACAACCCATACTTTATTACAATAATCAAAGTCAACTTTCAATAGTACAAGGAATTAAAATACATAAATTAAGAAAAGTCAGACACACTACTGTAATACTTGGTTCCAATATATCTTCTAAATACTCAAAATTTTTTACAATACTCCAATAGATCCCATTGGAATCTCCATAGATCAGTTACCAATAGTGATTAGAAGAATTCTCAAGTGAAATTAACAATTGTCCTAACTAGAAGGTATGACAGTGGATTTTTCCTTTTCCTGAAAAATATCAACAACTAACGAGTAAGTGATGCTTAGTGAGTACAGAGTTTTCATATTCCACAAGACTATATGCAACACACATGAGTCACACTGACGACAAACGTCGTGCACCCTTTCGTACATGAAGTACAAACAAATAGACGAGCATATAGCTCGACCGAGCCTTTGCATAAAACAAACACATCATCTGAGGCAAAAATATCATCGGGGATGTTACACTGCTCTTCGGGACCTCAGAGTGATCGGCTCTAGGTCATATAGCCTCAATAACATCAGATTAACAGTTATTGCTCGAAATCCCATCTCGTCGATGCACAACAAAAAATATGGAACATATAAAAACATGTAGGTAAGCAACAATGTGCATCAAATATACGCTAGTTAATAGAATGCCAAACGAATAGGAAACAACATGCCTTAGAGAATAACAGCTAACATAAAACAAATGTGGGTATATAAATCTATGAACTCACAGTGGGTGCGTTAATTAAACCCCAATTCATATATTATTTCTCCTCGGGATTTCAACCGAAATCATAATAACAGATGTATGGTTCTTTAATCGCAAAAAACCCACTGTGTGTTTAACAAAACCACAAGGGACCTGTCACATTAGTAGGATTACACTAATATTAATATATGAACATTTAATAAATCTGATTAGTGTTTAAAATTTAAATGCCCAACTTCAAATCCCCTTTGGGTCCGATGTTTACATTATACCCGAAGTTCGGATTTACACTAGGTCCAAAGTTCCCATCATCCAAAGTGTATGTTACCTTTAAATATTGTTTTATGACCCCATAGTTCGGATCCTATTACTTTGATCCGATGTTCGCATGCATTGGGACCGACTCGCCCAGTCGGCCTCATCGACTCGTCTAGTCGAGGTCCGTAATTCGGACCCCCCTTTAAAAATTTGCATGTTACATAGGAAATGTCATCCGAAGTTTGAATCCACATCCTAAGTTTGAATCCCATCCGAAGTTCGGATTACTAGGTAGTTGGTTAAAATTTCAATTATAAATGTTTATAGCGACTCGCCAAGTCACCCTAGTCGACTCGCCGAGTCGATGTGCAGGTTTGCTTATCGAGAATTATGGGCATATACCCAAAAATGACCAAAATAAATTATAGTTACGTGCAATCCATAAAATTGATATTTTACCATATATGGAGTCTTTCTAAGTCAATTTCCTTATCAATAACACACTTTTAACCCCAGATTTAACCAAAAATGAAGAAAACTCTCAAGAACATCAAACTTCAATATTCTTACCTTTTAAGCTACATACGTTGATGAATCTTGTTTCTATTGCTTCAGGAGACTTTAATTAACGTTTATCAACTTAAACCTAGCATCCATGTACTTTCAGCTTCTAATAAAAATATGGTCCCTCCACTTGCCTATTTTCTTAATTAAAGTTTCAAGTCTTATATTTTTACCAACAAACATTTAAGTTTCATATTGCCTATTTATAAATCATACATCTTATAATTACATAATTATTTATAACATAACAACCACATTTTCTTTAACTTTTAATTTTGATACATAAATGTAATTCCCGTATAAAAGCATACGTTCAACATTTAACATATAATCACCAATATTATCAAGAACATGAAGAACACATTATGAAAAATATGATTATAATCAGAACATTCAAAGGATTAGAATAACCTCAATACTTGCAATTCAATGTACGTACAAAGCTGCTGAATGAATTACATACAAAACCCTAAATGCAACTATATATAAACAAAACTTGGATTCAAATACTACCCATAACCCATGGGTTGACCTTTTAGGTCTTTTAACCTATTTACATTAAACTTCGAATCCTTACACTTTAGCCACAAAACATACTATTATTTATTACATTTTAAACCCTGAAACTATCACAACTACGAATCTAACATTCTCCCCCATTATGATTAGCTTTCAGATTGCGACTTCAAGTTCATCACCAGGTTCCTCTGATCGAAGTATCTATCAAGGCGTCTGATTGTCATTCTGTACTCTAACTTATCTCGGACATCTTGTTGAAATTCTCTGACAAGTTTTAGTACCGCTTTAAGTTCCCTGGTCCTTGTGCCTAGCTTGAGTGCTTCTTTCAGATTCTCGATCCTTATCATAAGAATCTTACGGACCATGTACAGAGTGCCATCGCAATATTTCTCGAGCTCGTCTCTCCTCATGAATGATTTCTTTCATTGAGAGTTCAGATAGACCACTCCGACCGTTGGAGAAACATTTACGTTTGAGACAGGAAGTTGTTCGAGGCCCGGAGTGTCCTGATTTGGAGCAAGCAGATTTACTTTTCTTTGTCTCGCTTCTAGCGCCTGTGGGAAGTCAAATATTAGTGATAACATGAGGTTTCAACGAAGAAACTTGACAATGGTCTTTGTGCATTCTGAGAAATTGGATCCATACTTTTGGTATACAACACATATCGATATAAGAAATCAAGATCCTGCAAAATAAGTTAGGAAAGTCTGCTTTTGTAAACTCAGAGACCGTTCTAGCTTCTCGTTCCACTTCAAAGATTGGAAAGAAGATGCTCAGGAACTTGTCGAACTTGATCTTAATAACTTTAACGATTGGCGACCTACTCCTTACTGGTTCCTTACTTTTTCTTAAGGATCCAACCATGGCAACATAAACGTATCTATCTCTTCATTCCATGCCTTCTATAGACCAGATAAGATCGGCTCTCACTGTCTTTAACTCCCGCACAAACATCTTTCTGTATTTTTCTTCCATTTATGGATCCTAACCCTCTGCTTAACCCACTTTAGAGCTTGGGCAGTTAGTCTTTCAGTGTGTCGTTCCTCTTGTTTTTGAGAAGAACCGACACCTTCAGACATCCCTACTTGCATCCTTGTGATTTCTTTAAGAACATTGGGAGCAGCAGAGGACTGAGTTGGGATGTCTGAGTGCTATTGATATATTGGATATCTTCCGGAGGATTCAACAGGCTCGAAGAACTGATCGAGGATCATTGGGATATTTATTGGACCGGTGAAGCCTTTATGGATTGATTGAGCTGGAGCAGGAGATGGACTTGGACTTGGAGATGGAACTTGAACTGGAGATGGTGACGGTGATACCGGATCATTAGAAGGAAATTTCAAATTCAAACTCTTGAGGATCAACGCCTTCTTCACCGACATACTCTATGCACCAGAATTCCTTCAACTGATCTTCCCTTGCTTCCTGTTCCTCTTCATCATTACTTTTTGTTGGTTCAAACATCCTCAGAGGAACAAGATTAAGGATCTCTTCTTCTTCTTCTTCAAATAAAACAAAGTCCTTATGGTCTTCCCAAATCGCGAGAGCTAGCTGAGCTCCTGAGTCTGTTTCCTCAAGAGACTCAGTCGGAAGCTTGGCTTCTGATTCATGTGGTGCAGAATGGCAAGAAGGAGCTGATGGTATTGGACTTGATGGAGTGGATTCCTAAAATATCATCGGGGCTTTACCAGCTGCGTTTGGTCTTTTCTCCCCTCATGCTGATCAGGACCATCCTGATCATCATTCTTTCACTTTGTGCCTTGGGTAGCAACATAACAGGATGCGACTATTACTTTCAGTCGCTCACCCATTTGATGAACCAGAGGATGGTGTTGACTTGATGACCCAGATGCTTCATTGTTTAGTATTTCAAGGATCAAGGCATTGGTTGATGATAGATTTGATATTGTTTTTAGTAGAGAATGCAAAGTGCGCTTAACATCGTCAAGGGATGGAATGACGGGGATAGCTGGTTGCTGAGTCATAAAGGTGTACATGTCACTCAGTTGTTGTGACATGAGAGCCTTGAACTTGGCGAACTCAACTTTATACACCGAGTCCTGTTATAACCCGGAGCCACTTAGGCATTCCGTTTGCATGGGGGAGACTCTGTAGAGGTCCTTTGATGGCCTGTGTTCATAGCTGGTGATGATGTAACCATGACAGGACTTCCACTAATCATTGCTGGTGCACTTTTAGTGTGTACGACTCCGAGTGTTCCGGCAACGTCACTCAGACGTTGCGTGTGAACCGACTCGAGTGTCCTAGCCAAAGATTTATCAATGTCAATGGGCTCTAGACTCGATTGTGCACGAAAAGAAGTCGGTGACAAGGGATCTTCAATTCCTTGTTCAATATCTGCAAACTCCAAATGAGTCGCAGACAGTTTATGTGCTTTGTCCCATTTGCGAAGTTAAAACACCGGCTTGTTAGGAAGACAGTGAGTGGCTGGGTAGGGTTTGTGCTTACATCACTGGGTTGGTGACGACTTCTTCAATTGGGTGCCTGTAGCAGATGTGGCTGCTCGGCTTATAGGTGCCTAGATGCTCTTTGATATTGTCCTAACTCCCCCTCGACTCTTGATGATCTCACGCAAGGTTACGAGAGAGCGAGTTGGAATTGGAGCGGGGGGAGTGACCTCATTGTCATCGTCATCTACATCTTCATCACAAGGAGACGGAGGAGAAGGATTTCTTAGCGGAGAAAGTTGGACTGCGTGCGTCTCCTCACTCTCTCGATCTCCTTCCTCGGCAATCTCAGGAATTCTACCCTCAACACCCCTCTCAACCATATTTTCCCGCTCAACTCCCCCTAAACCTAGTAGCTCAGGGTGAACTTCTTGGGCAGGCTTAGCAGGTGCTGGTTGGGCCACTGGAGCAACTCTCTCTCTGTAATCCCTAATTGCCTGAGATTCTAGATCGGCATAGGCGAGAAGCTCTTCAGTTAAGGGCCTGACGGGGATCCCGGGAAGAGTGATTGGATCATGAAAGTACTTGATTTGGAAATCCCAGACTCCCATTTTGTGATCTCGGTGTCTAATATCCGGGATTTTGGACATGCAATGAGAGATGATAATTTGCAAAAATCGTTGAGCTGGGACAAATTTTCTGGCCCGACGAGTCCCTTTAGCTTGGATCACTTCTATCAGCTTAGTACACAGCGTCTAGACATAGTTGTGGTGGCGATTGTAGGATATGCTGTGGAAAATATGAGGAATTCTGAGACTAGCGCGGTCAGTATCGGTGGTTTTGACTGTTAAGCAGCGATTGAGGATTGATTACATATAGTACCATGGGACTAAACTCTTCATTCGGTAAATTTGAGATGCCCTTTCAAATTGACCATCGTAGCCCAGTTGCTGAATCTCTCGACAGATTTCTTCCTTAGATAACTCTTCTTCATATTTAGGACGACCTAGGAAATCTCGGCGGCGAGGAGGTCGTCATATACGGTGAAACTTCTAGAATGGTATTTCAACTCAGTGGTCCTCGATGTCACTGAAAATATGTTTGTTTTTTGAGTCAGGGTGGTAGGTGAGGGTATGCTGGAATTGTTGGAGATATACTTGGGGTGGTCGGGGTTGAGGACGGCTGGTAAAGGCATAGGATATACGGTGGCCCAATAGAATTTCTTCAACCACTCAGTTAGAGAGGCGAAGGTCAGGATCTTCTTCGGTTTTGTTTAGGAAAGCTGGGTCTAGCAGGATGTTGTTGGGTTTTATATCGAGCCTCATTTGTTTCAGAATGATTTACTCTGAGGCTCTGGGGGGTGTGCAACTGATCTCGCGGTTATTTCCTTGTCTGATAGATGGTTTGGGTCAAAATGTTGAGGGCTAGGGGGAGGTACATTCTCTCTGTAGTGGGAATGGAATGCCGTTGTACCTGTCAAACAGTTGAAAGTTAGATACATGTTTGCATAATATCATGACTTGTTCAGAGATGTTTCATGTGTTAGGCGTTAGATAGAATGAATCTGATGTGTTAAAGGGCTTCTACAGATTAATTTAAGTAAGAGAATCCATCTAAAGAACCAAAGTCTACAAGACCAGTCCCAACTCAGATTAATTCATGTGAAACAACCTATAGATAAGACTTAAAACCTCTGAGCAAATGAACTTTCAAGTGAGCTCAACACCGTGGTTACCAGACTTGAATTTTTTTTTGCCACAACTTGCGGATAAAGAGGCATCTGAGAGTTGCAACTCTCGGATGAAGCTTTGGTCGTGAGTGTGGTTAAAAGTTGAAGTATGAGAGCCGGAAACTTACATTTCTTGCGGATATGGTGTCATCTGAGAGTTGCAACTCTCGGATGAAATTGTGAGTGTGAGTTGTACGTAGAAAAATTTTGGTGAGTTCTCAGAAAGGACTTGCGGATGAAGTATTAACCGCGAGTTGTAACTCGCAGACAAGACTTTATACGCAGGTTTAAACTTAGAAAAATTTGTGTTAAGTCCACAATTAGAATGACTTGCGGATGTAGTGTCAGCCACTAAAATCCTTTACACGCAAGTTTGACTTAGAGGAATTTTGTGGACCATTGAAGTGATAGTTATGCACGAGAGTTGCAACTCTCGGGTAAGGAGTGAAACACTTAGAAAAGTTTTTCATTTTTCTCTCCAACCCAAAAACAACTTTCACTTTTAGTCTTTTGGATCAAAAAGTGAAATTTTTGAAAAACCTTGGGCTACTTAGACACGAAGAAAACATCCATTTTCAGACTCATAGACCTATTTCAGGACCGATTAAGTATACGTTTCAAGATAAAAATGTACATTGATGTATCAAACGTAAATTATACTTACTTTTAAATACGAAATCGCTTTAATATACTTCAATATTGCGGATAGAGATGAAACAGTGGAAGGGTTATTGTTGGGTACAATATTTTGTAGAGGTGAAATTAATTTTATTCAGGGGCTTTATTGTAAATACACAATAGTTGTAAGTTGTGTATATATATATATATATATATATATATATATATATATATATATATATATATATATATATATATAGAATGTAGGTAGACAGTAGAGGAGACGGATGAATGTTGATGAGAAGAGTACTGTTCAAGAAACCTTGCACCTCAATGTAATATTCTTCTCTCATCTTAATCAAGCATTCGATATTTTATGTTGAGATAATTGTTCATATGATTGTGTATTGTTGAATGAATTGCTGAAATAGTGAATTATTAATTGGTATCAGAGCCTAATATGGCTGATTGAGAGTGAATTTTCGAATCTAAATTTTTTTTATTGTGAAGAACACTGTTTCATTGAAAATTCGAAAAAATCAGAAAATTCTTTTTGGATTTTGAATTTGTGGATGAAATGAACTGGAATTCGGATCAAAGGTGACGTTTTTAATTTCGAATCTAATGATATAAGTCTCAAATCATAACTCCAAACACACAATATTTAATTTGGATTTTTCTGAATTTTTGAAAAAAGTCGAGTTCATCAAGTTTTTGCCAAAATTCCAGAGTTTGATATGATTTTAGGCAAAAGTTTCTTTCAAAAAGTGTTTGTAATTGAAAACTGAACCTTCGATATTAATTAGGGATCAAGTCGTGGATTTTTTGTTGAAAATTTTGATTTTGAACTTGATTTGATTAGTTTCCTGTTCAAACTTAGGCAACACTGAATTTTTAGTGTCAATCGACTTTTATAAAGTGTTGGTCGAGTTTTCTTAGTGCTTTGACCGAGTTTTATATAGCTTTGATCGAGTTTTATCAATGCTTTGACCGAGTTTGATTAAACATTGACCGAGTTTGATCATTTGTCGTTCGAGTTTGGTCAAGTTGCCTTCGAGTTTTTATGTGTTTCATTCGAGTTTGATAACCAATCACCTGAGAATACATAAGTATCAATCGAGTTGCATAAAGAACCATTCGAGTTTCATCAAAGTCCATTCATGTTCATTCGAGTTGAACCAAGCTTTATTCGAGTTTGATACTTAACTGATCGAGTTTCATCCTTTATTGATCGAGTTTTATTCTTTGTTATTCGAGTTTTATACTTCTTCATTCGAGTTTGGTGATTCTTTATTCAAGTTTGAGCCTTCATTGTTTGAGGTTGATTCTTATTCATCCGAGTTTCATCATATCATTCAAGATTTACTCTGTTTGACGTTTGCTGCTTAAATTGGCCATATTTTTTACTGGAACATCGTTAGAAGGCCTACCATATGCCAAAATGAAGCTTAAACCGAGAAAAAAGTTACGGGCATTTTTCTACAGAAAAGCTAAAATTTCAACGTCAAAAAGTCAATTCAGAGTTGATTTTCAACGAGTTATCATTCACAGATTCATTTTTCTGTAATTCATTATGGCATATCCTTATGAACAATTGTTAAAGTCTCAGCTAATTGAAAAACTTATTGAATCTAAAAAGATTCGTAAGAACAATTACGACATTCTTGTTCAGTTAAATACTGATAAAGCTTTTGCTTTACGTGATGTATTAATACTGAAAGAAGAAATTCAGAACTTAAAAGTCAAACAAAATTCTGAGAGTACTGCTCTTAGTTTGAAAATATCTGAGTTGAATAAGAACTTGGTGAGCTAAAACAAGAGAATTTTCAAATTGCAACTCAACTGAAATATCTTTTTCCTGAAAGATCTGACATTTACAAGAAAGTTAAAGATCTTGAAGATACTCTTTCAAAGACAAATCATTTTGATCAAAATTATGTTTCAAACAAGAGTGAAGAATTTTATGCTCTTGAAAAGGAGTTTTCATTAACTAAAGTTTTACTTGAGAAGGAAAGAAATGAGTTCTTACTTAAAGAACAAGGTTTCAAAGAGAAATCTAAGTTATTTGAAGATGAGAGAAAGGTGTTCTTACTTGAAGAACAATCTTTCAAAACTGATTTCCAACCACTGGATGATGACAGAAAGTCATAATTAGTCATCATCAAAGGATTAGAAGATCAAATCGTTCATCTTTCAAAAACAATTTACTGATTCTCCTTCTCCAAAAGAATCAGAGGTTAAGATTCCTTTTGTTTGTTTAGAAACTAAAGATGATCAATCTGATTTATCTTATGAAAGTGAAAAGAATCTAACCAAAACTCCTAAGTTTGATTCTTCTTCAGATCTTAAACTTAAGTATCTGTAAAAGATACACAGAGGCAAATAAATTATTGTTGAACAACTTCCGGTCAAGATTTACACCGGTGAATCTTCGAAGTCAAATTTTCCTAAAGTTTCTGAAAATACTGGTCATCCTATCAGAAAACATTTTCACAGAAAAACACCAAGTATTATCAGAAACAGGCAAGAACCAGAAAGTTTTTCAAAAAGAAGAGTTTGCAAAAGTCTGATCATTCAAATTCAAGTTTCCTTAGAAATTTAGATATTCAATTTTCCAATACTCATAGAAATTTGTTTTCTACTTTTGAGAGAGAAGCTGATAGTTATAATCTGCATTGGGTGCCTAAACCCAAGTACAAGTGGGTACCTAAACCCAAGTACAAGTGGGTATCAAAACCTATTTTGAAATGGGTACCAAAGTGCTAACAAGTCTGGATCCAAATCGGTTTGGATACCAAAAACATCTTGATATTTGCAGGTTACAGGCTTCTAGTTACAACAGACTAGAACCCGAGCTTCATCTCAAATGGTTTTTCGTCAATTCAGACTAGATACCGGTATTCAAATCTAAAGGTTCTCAGTTACATCAGACTAAAACCCGAGTTTCCATAACAAAGGCTTCTAATCACTTCAGATTTAGAACCCGATTTTGAAAGATGAATCATTCTGGAATTCTTTCCCTAAATTCAACTCCGATGCTGCATTGAATAAGAGGGAGTTTTATTTTTGTAATTTTTTTGCTCTTGATTAATTCGCTTTGAGTTGACTGACTTAATGTGCTTATTTCCAGGGGGACTTTCAGACACACTCTAACGACGACATATTTTTCACAAAATTGTGTGTATTTTTCATGAAAATATTTGATACACACATAAAAAGATTTTTTGAGCTGAAAAGAAAATTTTTCATCTGATTCTCTAAATTTAACATTGAGATTAATTGATCTAATCTCTTTGATATTCATAATCTCATTTCTTCTGAGAATCTCTTCTTTAGTGTCCCATGTATTCTGAATTCTCCCATGTGTGAAATCTTTTATTCAAATCTGATTCATTTCATATCATATATCAGATTTTCCATTTCATTCTGATATCTTCCAACTTCTCATTCCCCATATTCATTCTGAATTTCATCTCCAAATTCATTTGAGCTGAAAATCCAAATCCTTCATCATGATTATATCCCATGAGCTGAAACGCTAAAGACTATTTTTGCTGACTCCGATTTTGCACATAATTTGTGTGATAGGCATAAATATCGCTTTCTACGGTCTAAACAGAACCGAAAGACCTACCCATGGAGCAAACCATCTATAGTTTTTGAGGGTAAGGGTTCTTTAGGTCTATTAGTTGAGAAGTGTCAGTTATCACGGGATACTGACAGGGTCGAGCAGAGGTAAAATCTAATTGAGATGGATAGTTGTACAGGAGATGGTGGTGCATCAGATCATGCTTTCTCTATAAAGCTGACTGAATTTCTCAAAAGTGAGCCGGAGGGAGTTTAGTTGAAAAATGCTGAGAGCTGAGTGTTGGAAAGGATTTGATGAAAAGAAAATCCTACCTACACTATGTCAGCTGGGTAAACCTCATAATCTATCAAACCCTAGGCGACTTGATATTGAAAAAGACGTCATGGACCTAGTGACGCATGCACTTAAACCCACGAACTACTCAGTTATCCCTCAAAAGATTTCTGTATCAATAATCACGGAGATATATCATATTCCTATCGATATATCATTTGGATATTATTGATATTAAAACAAGAAAGACATTTGCTCCGGTCTCCGACTTCATTTGATGCACACAATGTCTAGAGCTGCTAGTATACATTTTTTTAGGATACATGGAGTATGATAGTCTGCGTGACTATAAACTGCTAGTCCAAAGTGACTAAGCCAGAACAAATAAGAGTGATTATTTCATGATAAAGAATTTCACAATGACTATTTGGAAATCCTACCTGTGTTAATATCATGCCAGCACTGAATGTAGGTTGCATAGATTATGTCTATTGTGCAAACAGGAATCCCATGTGGAGCTGGACTCGTTATTTTACAAATGAATGTGTTTCATTTTCCCCAAAGTTGAAAAGCTTTGTTGTGTTCTGTAAATCAAAAGTATCATTTTGAGGGGGAGGGAAATTTTCATTCATTTGAGTGGGAGTGAGATAAATTTGTTTAGAATAGGGGGAGAGATATCAATTTGAGGGGGAGAGAGGATTTTTGTATTCTTTCTCAAATTATAATTGTTGTTTCATTTCTGCTACTGTATTTTTCACTGGTCTGAAAGTTTTGCATGATGTTCATATTTTTTATGATCATCATGAGGGGGAGTAAAGATGAATTTCAGAGACAGACAATTACTGATTAGCCTGGAGTTAATTGGAACAACAATTCAAGTCAGTTGATCAAAGGAGAGAAAGCTGTTCAAGATTCAAGGGGGAGTGTGCTTTCAAGAAAAGAGAAGATAAGAAATAAAGAGGTTTGAAGATCAGAGAGTTGAAGATTCAGAGATCAAAGAAAAGAAGAAGAAAAGAAATGAATCAAGAAAAAGTCCCTGAAATGAACTTTAAATAAAAAAAATTGATTTCATCTCTAAGGGGGAGATTGTTGGGTACAATATTTTGTAGAGGTGAAATTAATTTTAATAGTAATAATTGCTTTCATCTCTATGGGGAGATTGTTAGTAATAAATATTAAATAGAGATGAAAACAATTATAGTGTAAATGTTCAGGGGCATTATTGTAATACACAATAGTTGTACATTGCGTATATATATAGAATATAGGTAGACAGTAGAGGAGACGGATGAATGTTGATGAGAAGAGTACTATTCAAGAAACGTTGCACCTCAATGTAATATACTTCTCTCATCTTAATCAAGCATTCGATATTTTATGTTGAGATAATTGTTCATATGATTGTGTATTGTTGAATGAATTGCTAAAATAGTAAATTATCAGTTTTTGATGGGTTTTGGATTTTGTTATCGAGGATGAAGAAGACGACGGAGAAGGAGGGAAAAGAAAAAATGAAAGGTTAAGCGGTTTATATAAGGTTTAAAAAATGCGGTTCCCCCCAAACCCGGTAGGGAACCCGACCCGACGACTTCAACCATTTCGACAAAAAAATCAAACAAAAGGAAAAGAAAAATTAAAGAAAATAAAATAAAGAAAGAAAACAAATAAAAAAACTAAAATTGAACAAAAAAAATTACATTAAATTAAGGAAATTATAAAATTAAATTAAGTTTAAAAGAACTTAACAAATAAAACTCCTTTTCGAATTTTAAATTTATAATAAAAATAATGAAAAAATTTAAAAAATATTTTTGGCTTTTTGATTTATTAAGTATAAAACACAGTAAGCAATATATAAACTAGTATACTGAAAATTAAACACACAAAATTCTCCCCCTCCGAGTGTGCATGATAAGACACTTAAGACACTCGGATACTTACCTCGATGCGTCCCGATTAGGCATGAGACAGAAAAAATTAACACAAAGACTAGAATTAAATTAAATAAACACGAAACATAAGTTAGTAGAAAATGTAACATTAACGAAAAGAAAATATTTCTTTTGATAAGGTAGAGAAACTTTGAAGAAATGTTGCATTTTAAATTAAATTATGTTGATAAATTCAACATACATAACTCGTTCACTAGAAAATTAAAGCATTTTTCATCCAAAGGTTTTGTGAACAAGTCAGCTATCTGATTTTCGGTGTTTACGAAGTGTAATTTATGGCACCTTCTTCAACATGTGCCCTTTTATAAAATGGTACCGAATATCAATGTGTTTAGCACGAGACAGTTGTACACGGTTACCAGTAATGACCATTGCACTCATCGAGTCGCAATAGATTGGAATGCGGCTTAGTTTGAAGCCATAATCTCGGAGTTGAGTGCGCATCTAAAGCAGTTGTGAGCAGCACCTTGTAGCAGCAACATATACGGCTTCAGCAGTGGACAGAGAAACACTGTATTGTTTCTTCAATGCCCAACTTACCAGTTTATCTCCGAGGAACAGGATGTGACCCAACATGCTTAATCTGTCATGTTTGCAACCTGCATGATCTGCATTTGAGTAGGTAGTTAGTTTGAAACTGGTTCCTTTCGGATACCAGAGACCAAGGTTAGGCGTGCCTTTTAGATATCGAAAAATTCGTTTAACGACAGCCAAATGTGACTCTTTAGGAACAGCTTGAAAACGAGCACACAAACATGTAGCAAACATGATATCCGGCCTACTAGCAGTTAAATATAGTAAGGAACCAATCATTCCTCGATAAACCATGATGTCTGTGGATTTACCGATTGGATCAGCATCAGGCTTTGAGGAAATCGACATGGAAGTTTTCATAGACGTGCGGTTTTCCATCTTAAATCTCTTTAGAAGATTGTGGATGTACTTTGACTGGTATATGAGAATTCCATCAGGAAGTTGTTTGACTTGTAATCCGAGGAAAAAATTCATTTCCCCCATCAAACTCATCTCGAACCTCGATTCCATTAGTGTTGAAAATTCTTCACAAAGTGAAGGTTTTGTAGAACCAAATATTATGTCATCTACGTAATTTTGAACGAGTAAGATGTTATTACCTTTATGCCGTATGAATAAGGTTGTATCGACCGTACCTTTGTAAAAACCAGAATCAAGGAGGAATTCTGTTAAGCTATCATACCATGCCCGAGGTGCTTGTTTCAAACCATAAAGGGTTTTGTCGAGAGCATGGACATACGATAGTCTAAACTCATCGACAAAACCTTCAAGTAGGTCCACATACACCTCCTCTTTCAGATTCCGTTGAGAAACATCGTCTTGAAGTCCATTTGATAGACCGTGAAGTATTTGTGAGCCGCGTACGCTAGGAAAATGCAAATTGCTTCAAGTCTGGCTACTAGAGTGAACGTTTCATCGTAGTCGATTCCTTCTTGTTGACGATAGCCTTTAGCCACGAGTCTCGCTTTGTTGCAGATGACAATCCCGTTCTCGTCTCTTTTACTCTTGAAAATCCATTTGGTGCCGATATTTGATCGATCCTTTGGTCGTGGAACTAACCTCCAGATGCATAGACGTTCGAATTGATGCAGTTCGTCGTGCATGACGTTAACCCAGTCTGGATCTCGTAATGCTTTAGCGATTGTCATAGGCTCGATCTTGCTCAGGATTACAGCGAACATGCAATCTGCGTTTGTTGCTCTTCTGGTTTGAACCGATGCAAACTTATCCCCAATGATCTGAGATATCTGTAACATCCGACACTAAACCAGGTTACCAACTATGACCTAATCAATAGTTATTAGCAAGTTATAACCTAATCAATGGTCATTAACAATTAATCAATGTGATTAACAAATATCATAAGGAAATTCATCTCAATTAGAAACAATTTTCATCGGCGCGATGAAACGGCAAATTAATTAATCCGATCGATTTACGATACGGTGAATTAATTCAACTAAGTACATAATTAAATTAAGATTAGTGACACTAATCATGCATTAATACACTTACTTAACATTAATTATGCAAGACTATAATAATTCATGAAACTAAAGCATTCATAAGTATTTATGAAATAAAAAAAAAAAGAAAATACAAGAATACATTCTAAATACATTTATACAAAAAAAATGAAAATACATGGAAATACCACATGATGTGGCCGGCCTCTAGGGGGTCCTTTACTAGACTTTGACTTCAATTTTATAATACACAACCCATCTAACAAATCCTTTTTCACCATCATTCTTCACTTCACAAGAGATCTTACACTCAACCATCCAATCCTTTTTAATTATAACACTTTTTATCCTCTATAAATTGAACTCTTTTCATCATTCATTATCACATTGCAAAACAAAAAAACACTCACCTTTCTTTCTCTTAAAACCGGCCAAAGAAGCCTCCCCAATCCAAGAATTTGCAACTTTTATTTCTTCAAGTATTTCAAAGAAATTCTTGTGCAATTAGTTCAAGAACAAGTCTTCGAATAGTTTGCATCCTTCTAATACCCCAAAGTATGTAAATACTATCTTATGATCTCTTATATTTATGTTTACATAAGTATTGCATAATGCATAAAATCACCAACAACAACAAGTTTCATAAAAACTCAGGTTTATAAATCACTAGTTTTGTTTTAAGTTTGTTTTCTTCATATGTGTTTATAAATATATGAACACATAATGTAAGTATAAAAAATATGAAAACAAGGTGTATAAATGTGTCTCATAGACTTTTATACATGTGGTTTATGAATAAATAACAAAGATCCCAAGTTGTTTCAAGGTTATGAAATCCGGATTTTCGGCAGAAATGTTACATCGACTTTGAAAAATCATAACTAATTCAAAACTTAATGAAATGAGTTAATTCTTGTTTTAAAAGTTAGATCAATGTCTTAACTGAGTATTTGGAGGTTTTCATAATTTAATATGGAGTTTTGAACCCCCAAATATTATTTGGGAACCCGAAAGTTTAACAGCTCAAAAATGGTCAACATAGAGTTTTTAACGAACCTTTTCCCTAACCTAAACACCTCGAAAAATGGTCGTTCTTAACTTGAAAAATCTATAATCTATAATTATTAATAAAGGTGAACAATTTATGCCACATGTCAATCTCTCGTGCATTTTCATCTTCATTTTCCCCCTAATTTTCCTAAAATAACTCATCTTTTACACATTCTCAAATTATTGATGTTAAATAAGACTTTCCTTCTTGGAGCATTAGTTATTAAGAATACAATATTAATTTAAACGAAAAGTGTTTTAACTTTTCATTTTAACTAAATATATTAAAATCATCCAAAAATTTTTATTTCATTCATTTGAATTGAAGCCTTTTTAAAATTCAAATTTTCTTATTGAATTAAAAACTATAAATTCAATTTCAAACTATTACTATAATTTATATATATTATAAAATAACACAAAATAATTATTAACATGATATTATTTGCATCAATCATCTATTTTCTCTTCCATTATCTTAGAGTAAAACTCATCTATTGTTCAATTCATACATAAAGTTATTTAATAGACTAAATTTAAATTGGTAATTAATACTTATTAAATTAAAATTTAGTAACCAATAAATAAGTAGCCGTTTTTCAAGTAATACTTTTCATTACATTATGTTCTACATAAAAAAATATTAACAATTTTAAAATTTTAAATCAAAATTTTAATCATTATAATTTACAAACATAATTGTATATGTTATAACTATCAAATATTTGTCATTTAATCTAAAAGAAAGTTAACGAAAAACATTATACTTGTATTATATAATTATGAAATCTAAATTAAATATGCGTATGCGTGAAATAAAATATATTTAAATTTATGATATTTACCAAATTGTTTTTGTAAAATTCATGAATTATAATTATTGAAAATATATCTTAATATATTTTTACTATATAAATAATTTTTTTTCAATTAATCCATATAATACATGGGTTAATAGACTAGTTCTTTGTATATACTAGTTTTATGACTATGAAAAACCAAAGCCCAAATCGTTTTGAAGCTTGGTCAAAAACAACCTCAAAGTAGGCCGAAAAACTTTTAGAAAGCTGGAAA
This sequence comes from Centrapalus pauciflorus, assembly GCA_020465985.1. Taxonomy (NCBI): domain Eukaryota; kingdom Viridiplantae; phylum Streptophyta; class Magnoliopsida; order Asterales; family Asteraceae; genus Centrapalus; species Centrapalus pauciflorus. The sequence goes on from JAANYP010005284.1 coordinate 270,350, forward strand.
ATTATATATATATTATATATATATATATATATATATATATATATATATATATATATATATATATATATAAACTTGACGTTTTTAAGTGAATTTTATTTATAAACTTGTAAAGTTGGGTGATTTAAAAAATAAAAACCATTATACATACATATTATCATATATATATATGGGAGTTATTAAGTCCCTCGTATGATCTAGGACTTGGTTAAACACCTCAAGTCTCATCTCAAGTCATCAACAAAATCCACATTTTTACGCTCGTTTTGCCATCAATTTACGGTGAGTCTTCATAGCCCCTATTTTCACACTGTTATGTTTTGGGGTAGAAATACATGCTACATTTTTATAGGGACACATAAACTGCTTTATTTCTATTATGTATTACACATGTGGTTTCATCAAGCACTCAGATCATGGACCGTTAGTTACATTTTTATGTAAGCGCAAATATATTATGGATAGATCTATTGGGATTAATGTCCCCCGCCTAGGTTGGTCACTCCAACTGCTAAGGGGTGCATATATATTTAAAATTACGGTATTACATTGGGGAATACTGCACAGGGCAACTCATAATTAAGTTTCGGTTGCATGATGGTTTTATGTAATACATAACATGGAATTTATGTTTTATAAATTCAAACTCAACTATTGATGTCCATACAAGTCATCTTTACGTGTAAACCTATGAACTCACCAACAATTTTTTTGACGTATTTTAGCGTGTATTTTCAGGTAATTATGGCATGTGCACAACACCGGAAGCATTCCAATCTTCCGTTCATTTTGGAGTTGCATCATTTTCAAAACTCGAAGATTTTTTTCATCAATTTTGATAATTTAATTATGTATTTTAATCTCTTTAACTTGCGAACTACTCTTTATTTTATTCCAGCTATGTAAAACAGTTTCATATTTTGTGTAAGGTCTACCACTGCAAGATCTATCTAGACGCGGATCCGTGAACGAGTGCGGAATCCTCGTTGACGGTTAGACGGACAACTCTCAACCAACGGAAACACGGAGACTATTAGACGCTGAACGAACGACACACGAACGATCCTACGTACTAATTCTCTCCGAAACGGGACTCACCTAGCTGATAAACTCGAGATCGCCTCTTGCTTAATTCCTCACGAATTCTGCCAAAGGTTTTCTAATTATTCGAGTCTATCCCTAATTATAGACCCTGATTCGAGTTTGTTGTGGGCCAACCTCGAATCTGGCCTAAGGCCCATTCGAATCTGTCCATCTGACAGACTCGAATCTAGCCCATTCGAATCTAAGGATACATTCGAATCTATCACAGATTCGAATGTCTTCCTTTACCTATTCGAATCTAGCCAATATACTTAAACACTTAAGTGATGAAACTTATGTTTTAACTTATGCTTGAGTTAATCTTTGACCTTTATGTTTGAACTTCTTGTAATACGTTACATCAAGTTCAAACACACAATCAATAACAGACAAACACATATTAAGCATATATATCAAAACACTTGTTAATACTCAGAATATTACTTAAACCATAATGCAGATCGATTAGACTGCTATCGTCACACAGGGTGTACCAACAGACTCCCCCTTGACGATAGCTTCTAATTATCTACATTACAGCAAATTTAAGTACTAGAGCTATATATACTATTACCTGCATATAATCCAGCATCTATACAAACTTTAACTACCTTTTGGAACTTCCTGGCTTCAGATCTCCATGGCTCAGTAAAGAAGATAGGCTGATCATGAAGCTTCTTCAGGTCGTCCTTTGATAGGTTTATCAAATGCAGTGGATCATATACCTTCAAAATGACCTGCTCGTCTTGATCTTCCATGATAGCTTCAGCAGTGTAAATCTCTAGGTACCACCACTTCATGTTGCTCAAAACGTTCTGTGGCATTGGTTTCATTGGCACTTTTTTCAAGCATTTGACTGGCTTATAAATCATTCTGGCCCAAGGCCTTCCAGTATGAGGATCTATCCTTGATCCATCCTCGACCCTCTTTCCGGTCCTTGGCTTGAGTTGCTCAAATTTGCCTGATCGCCCTTCTTTCCTTATAATTCTTTCAATTACGTTCGCGTAGGGATCATCTCCAATATTGATCAGCTCCTTCCAGGCTAACTCTTTAACTTCAATCTTGGGCAATGAATTAAACGCTTTCAGTGTCCGCCTCATGTATTGAAGGCCATCTCTTCTTTTCAAAATAAACAGCTGCAGTTCTCTGTCAAAGAACCAGCTAATAATTCCTCCTGAGAAGTTTCCAGCACTTGGATTTCTCATCTTCTTCTTCATCTTCAGCTGATCTTTCTTTTCTTCCTTCTTGAACCAAAGATTTATCAGATCAGCTCTAGATGGCTCTTTCTCAGCCTCTTCAAGTTCTTTATCTGCAACTGAGGCTACCTTGATGTAATCAATATCAATCACATTATGATTTTGGCTCTCATACAGTTCAGTGACTGGTTGTGAATTGATTATTACTTCATTAACATGATCGTCTTCATCATCTAGCACTTCATCATCCGATTTCCAGTCAACGACGTCATCTGGAATGAATTCACCTTCTTCTAATTCTTCAATATCATCTTCAAAATCAAATTCCATTAGCTCTTCTTCAATATCTTTCAGCGCATCTATCATGTCGCTATCTAAAGTCCTTGAAGAACCTGCTTCTCCTCCTGCTCCTCCTACTTCTCCTCCTTGACTAGGCTCCCCCTCAGATTGAGTAACTTGAGCTGCAGGAAAATCTACAGACTCAAACTCTTTATTTGCACCGGGATCATCGCCTTCAGTATCATCTCTTCTCTGCACTTCGTGATCTCGGCACGATGTCTCCCCCTGAGCCTGTAAATTTTTCATTAGCTGCTCAATTAGGGAGCGCATCGACCTTATCTCAGCAGACTGATCACAAACAAAGGCTTTTAGCTCTAAGTTCTCTTCCTGAACTGTGTCCACAATCTTCTTTAGATCGGCATTATGAGTCTGAATCTCACCGATTGCCTTTGTTAGGCCTAAGATCTGGATATTTTGGAAGTCAACTCGCGCTTTTAGCTGCTGAAACCTTTGATTGTCGGCGTATGAGGATGAGGTTGATGGGATGGACTGAATTGGAGTTGGAATGATTGGCGATGGGATGTATGGTTCATCATGAGGTGGTGATGGTGGAATGGTGGTTTGAGGGTCCTGTGGTTGAGGAATTTCAGGTTGTTCTGCTGAAGCTGAAGAGGATCCTTGCATGAACCTGTGACGTTTGGCCCGTTGCCGTGTCACTAGTTGAGAAACTTCTTCTTCTTCGAAATCAGACTCCTCCAATTCCCTGTCCACTCGTCTCCTAGAACCACCTTCATTTATAATCAGTCGCGAACCATAAGTTCCAATTTGAACTTCAGGAACGGCAGACATTGACTCTGGAGCCTCAACTTCTATCTCCTCCATCTCTTCTGACTCAGTTGCTGAAGATGACAAGTCAGTACCAGTTTGCTGAGGTTCATATTCCTCAACTTGCCTAAACACATCTTCTGCTCCTTCCGGAGGCTGTAATAACTGATCAACTAACTCTGCAGTTATTTCCTCATTGGCATGAGGTCCAGACGCCCAGATTTCTTCCAAAGTTTGGGCGATTTGCTCGGGTTCTGGAACGGCACTTGAAGGCCCTGCTTCCTGTATCTCTGGCTGTTGACTTATGGAAGGCCTTGATGCCTGAGTCTGACTCGCAGTAGCTCTTTGTCTTCGCCTTGGATCACGTGGACGAGCACGAGGCTGTTGTTGTTGTGGACGTTGCTGTTGTTGTTGCGGTTGTTATTGTTGCTGTCGAGGCTGAACTTCTAGTTCACCTGCCCAGTTGGCATTATCTGGTGCCACAAAGTTCCTGTCTAAAACAGCTCCAAACAACGGTCGCTCGACCGGAATAGCCAATCTTCCTCGATGTGAGGAACAATCAGCAAATATCCTTTTATCCATAATAGCTACGTTCTGAACGTCATTTGATGGCGGCAGATTTGGCAAGAAGTGCCTGATCAACATCATTATAAACCTCGGATATAGCAGAAACTGCTGATTTTCAGGAGCGGTTATTTGGTGCACAAACTCAGAAAAGAACATCTCCGAAAAGCTATATGGTCGATTGTAAACCATAGCGACTATCCCAGATTGAATTTTCGCAACTATATAATCGAATCCAGCTTTCTTCGGAGCGAAGCAAACCATAAAAACATGGGCTAAAAACCTCCATTGCCCAATTAAACCGCTTTTCATGTATGACACCTTGGTCACATCAAGACTGTATCCCATCCTCTGGAAGGCCGCTTGCCTTATACTTAGAGGAAACTCTATCGGACCAGCTTCTTCTTCTTGTGTGCCCAACTGCAGCACTTGTCGTAACATATCTGCCGAGAAAACTAACGGCTGTCCCGCAATTCGAGTGCGTAATACTGTCGGTGTGACCGAGCAGTCTACCTGCAGATGGTCATAGAATTGACGAATATACGGTAATATGAGCTGAACATTATGGGATAGAGCAAATCCTATCCTAGATTCCACAAGAAATTCAAGCATCTGCCTGTATCCCTGCGCCTCAGGGAGGTCATGATCCGGATGAAGCACCATATTGTGCTTAGGGACAAAAGCACGAACTGCCATATCTGCACAATAAATAAAACTGTTAGACTCATTAAAAATCAATAAACTTGTTTAAATTCAAATTTGTTTTATTTTGTACTTTATTAAATACAAAATCTAACACAATAAAATTTTCACAAGTTTAATAAAATTTAAATTAAGGAAATTAAATAAAGTACAGATTCGAAGGTAACAGATTCGAAGTGTCCATGTTCGAATGTAATGGACAGATTCGAAGAGTCCCTATTCGAGTCTAATGGACAGATTCGAATATCATGGTCATCTCGAATCTAATGATAGATTCGAGAAACCCATGAACAGATTCGAAAGTCCATGAACAGACTCGAAACCCCGTCGGCCATTGTTTCAACAAAAATCCAAGATTTTAACTATTTTGAACTAGATAAATCACATACTTTAGTTCAACTATGTTCTAATCACTGAATTATGCCTTTAATTTGATATTTCATAGGTCCTAACTTAGTTATTTTTCAAAAACTCTATTTTGACCCATAAAACTTCAAAATGTGATGTTTAAGCCCAAAATTGTGTATAAAACTACCAAAATCTTGTACAATCCGGTCGATTATACCTAGATATGAGTGTAGAATCGAACACGCTAGCTTTAGACTTGATGAAATGTCGTTTATGTGAAATACGGTAGACTCGAGAAAATAGATTCGAAATCGCCTGAATAGATTCGAGGAAGTAGAATCGAGAACAGTAAGAAATAAATGACTTCACTGTTGACCTATTTATACTACCAACCTTCGAGTCTAAGTCCCTAGTCGAATCTACTGACAGATTCGAAGTCTTACCACTTCGAGTCTGTCCTAGATTCGAAACTACCAAACACTTAGAAAAATTTCGAAAATTTTGAAAATAACTTCAACTTTTCCAACTTTTTTCTACGGTATTGTGTAACCAGATAAACTATGCCAATTCTTTTACCCTAAGCACAGATATTTCACGCATTGTGTATTTTATCCAACTTTGAATGCACCCTCAGTAACTTTTGACCTTTTACCTAAGTAAAAATTAAACTAAACTAAAATAAAATAAAATAAACTAAGGTAAAAATAAAAATAAAAATAAAAATAAAATAAAATTTTGACCAAAAAATTTAATCTAGACTTAAGAAAAAATTTACAATCTAAGCTAAATACTTAACAACATATTTTTGATGAGTATAGTCTAAGAAAGGTTTAATCAGATAGCGATGTCCGATACTAACTTTCAGTACTTAAACTTTCACACTTAGGAATTTTTGATTCCTTTGATTGTTTGTTGTGACATACCTATTTAGCCAACTGTTGGTATTTTACCCTGTTAAACATTCTACATTTCGGAATATCCCTTGGCCCTTTTATTTATCAGGAAATTATCTTACGTGACTCAAACATAGACATACTTTTATGATCAAGGCACACAGACAAAAATTCTAACTTGTTGGTATTTGCAAACTTTCTTTAAAAGACAAACATCGGACACAGGTCTGTATTCTCATACAACAAAGTGTCTTAGTTCGACTTAAGGTTTTTTTTTAAGTTAGCAGATAGCGGTGACAGGTCTGTACTGACGTACAATAAAGTGACATGTCTGCTAACCCGAATCTAAACAGAGACAACAGGTCTGTACTTACGTACAACAGAGTTGCATGTTTTCGACTCTCAGTTTTACATGATATTTCTGTTCTTTCCATTTTCAGATGTATTTGATGTTGCCATACATCCCCAGAAAGTTTGCATACCTCATTTAGACTCAATGTTTGTATGTCTTGTACATAAAAATTAAGACCGATTGGTCGTACATCTAAGTTAGTGACACGCTTGACTTTTTCTAGAATATTTTATTAGCCTTGAGATTCCCTATATGTATTATGCCTACCAACACATCGAACTAAATAAAGTATAACACTTAGAATTTAGTTGCATTATGTGTGAAAGCCTAAATACTTAGAGTCTGTAACGACGGTGCTAATTTTCGTCACTTTGAACCTATGTATCTAAGACTTAACTCCTTTTCTGATATTCTCTTTTTTTTTGTATTTTTGTAATTTTCTCTCTTTTTTCTTTTGTTTTTCATAGCAAAAAGCAGTAAACTAAGCTAACCTACTAACTTACTAAAAATAGAAACTTACTAAAAATAGAAACTTTCCTAAATTAGAAACTTACCTAAATTAGCAACTTACCTAAATTAGCAGACTACTGTAAAGAAAGAAATACTACTACTCTAAAAGAAAATAAACTTACTACTACTAAGGTCAAATTACTCTGAGTTGCGCATTCCATTCAGTTGAATTAAATACTCAAACCGTGACTTATCAAACGCTTTGGTAAATAAATCAGCATTATTATCTTCTGTTGCCACCTTTACCAGTTTGATTAAGTTCTTTTCAGCACAATCACGAATAAAATGATGTCTTATATCTATGTGCTTTGTTTTACTGTGTTTAACTGGATTATTAGTTATAGCAATTGTAGATTGATTGTCTATCCTAATAGGAGTTTGAGTGTAAGCCAAACCGTAATCCCGCAATTGTTGTTGTATCCACAGAACCTGTGAACAGCAACTACCAGCAGCTACATACTCGGCCTCGCACGTTGACACGGCTACCGATGTTTGTTTCTTGCATTGCCAGGACACCAATCTCCCTCCGAGGAACTGACAACCTCCAGTCGTTGATTTGCGCATCAAGCTGCATCCTCCGTAGTCAGAATCTGTGAACGCCTCCAACTCTAGATCTCCCTCCGCGTGATACCAAAGTCCCAGCTTCGGTTTCGACTTGAGGTATCGTAGAATCTGCTTCACAGCTTTCATATGCATCTCCTTCGGATTCGCTTGAAACCTAGCACAAATACACACAGCAAACATTATGTCAGGTCTTGAAGCAGTTAAATACATAAGTGACCCAATCATGGCCCGATATAAAGTCGGATCCACATCGGAATCACTTTCAGTACCCGGTCCGAGATTATGATTCACTTGAATCGGCGTGCTGAAATGGGCAGTCAACTTTGTTCCCTCCATCCCAAACCGTTCTAATATGTCATAGACATACTTAGTTTGATGGATAAACATCCCTTCCTTCTTTTGGTCAACTTGTAACCCTAAAAAGAAATTTAACTCTCCCATAGCACTCATCTCGAACTTAGACTTCATAACCTTCTCGAAATCTTTGCACATCTGTTCGTCTGATGATCCAAAAATGATATCATCGACGTACACTTGTACCAAGATAAAGTGATCTCCCTTTCTCTTAACAAATAGTACTATCTATCCTACCCCTCTCAAAGCCATTTTCTAACAGATGGTTGGATAGAGTCTCATACCACGCCCTAGGTGCCTGATGTAATCCATAAAGAGCCTTATCTAAGCGATATACTCTATCAGGATATTTAGGATCTGTAAATCCGGGCGGTTGTTCTACATACACCAACTCCTTCACTTTCCCATACAGGAAAGCACTCTTAACGTCCAGTTGATATACCTTAAAGCCTTTGAAGGAGGCAAACGCTAAAAACAACCTAATTGCTTCTAACCTTGCTACTGGTGCAAAAACTTCGTTGTAATCGATTCCCTCCTCTTGGTTGAAACCCTTTACAACTAATCTCGCCTTGTTGCGCGTGACTATACCCCGATCGTCTCTTTTGCACTTAAAAACCCATTTGGTTCCTATTGCAATCTCCCCTCGAGGTAACGGAACTAACTCCCACACTTCTAGTTTCCTAAATTGTTGAAAGTTCTTCCTGAATCGCTTCAACCCAGGAGTTGTCCTTAAGTGCCATTTGCACATTTTTGGGCTCTACTTGCGATATGAAACATGAATATAGACATGTGTGATATGCCTCGGAGTCGTTTATCATCGACAACAACACAGTGTTGTTATTTACACTACTCCGAGTCCTCACACCCTCGTTAGGATTTCCTATGATGCTATCTATTGGATGGTTCTTGTTAATCCTAGAGGTCTCTATTTCATCTACCCTTAGATTGTCTCCTAAGTTGGATCCTATTTCACCTAAAGGGGGAACAGGCTCAGCTTCTACATTTTCCTCCTCACGGACATTTTCCTCAGAGTTGGAACTTGAAGCTCGAGTCTGATTCTAAGTGTTAGGTGTCTCTTGATCAGCAACTTCTGGAGAACTATCTACAGTCGCAGTAGGCTCGGACGTAGATTCGAACGTGGTCCTTGGAAAGATTTGGCAATCGTCGTTCAGATGCAACGTCGCCATGTCCTTCTCGATTGTACCTGCATTATCATCCAGAGGAATGTTAAATGACTCAAATAACTTATCATAGTCAAATATCCATTCCGGACCAGTTTGGGGTTCATGTGTATAACTTGTGACTTCAATGTTATACACAATCTCCACAGTACCAGTTGTTTTGTTAAACACCCGTTTGTTTGGTGAGTTTGGCACATAACCTAGGAAGTATCCTTCGTCAGCCTTTTCACCAACCTTCGGTTGATGTTTTGTTCTTAAAAGTGTGCATGGTACTCCAAACGGTTCGAATCCAGTTAAGTTAGGTGGCCTTTTATTCAAAATTTCATAACATGTTTTGTTCAATGATTTGACTGTAAGGACTCTATTTAAAATATGGCACGCGGTATTCACTGCCTCCCCCCAAAACATGGTAGGAAGCTTTGAATCCGAAAGCATAGTCCTTGCAGCCTCAATCAATGTTCTGTTTTTACGTTCGGCCACCCCATTCTGTTGAGGTTCATATGGTGCACTGAATTGATGCACGATGCCCTTTGATAGGCAATATACACCAATTACAGAGTTTTTAAATTCAGTCCCATTATCACTACGAATATGTTTAACCCTTGTTCCGTAGGAGTTCTCCACTTGGTCTAAGAACCCGATGAGCTTTGCAGCCGTCTCGTCCTTCGTACCTAAAAAGAAAACCCATGAAAACCGTGAGTAATCGTCAGTGATAACTAAGCAAAACCAACTACCTCCTATACTCCTTTTGTTGATAGGGCCGAAAAGGTCCATATGCAACAAATCGAATGTCGAGGTTATGGAGTTCAGCTTCTTGGACTTGTGTGTCTTTTTATGTTGCTTGCCCTTCATGCACGGTAGACACTTGTCTTCAAACTGAAAGCTCTTCAGAGGCACACCTTGCACCAAACCATTCTTCGTTATGTAGTTCATTTTCCTTAGGTGCAAGTGAGCCATGCGTCTGTGCCACAAAACCGATTCCGTCTCCGAAGCTTTTGATAGTAAGCAGATCGGACCCATCGAATTATCTGGCTTGTTCATGTCGAGCATGTACAAGTCATTCTTCCTTGGAGCCCGCATCAATATCCAATCTTCAGGTATCTTGAATCCCGGCTTTAGCACTAACGCCTCAGTGTCAGTAAATAACACTGAGTTCTTCTTATCACAGATTTGAGATACACTAATGAGATTATGAACCAGTTTATCAACGTGATAAACTTGATCCAATGTAATCGTCCCATTAGTGACTTCTCCAGTTCCAGTGATATTTCCACCCTTGTTACCCGCGAATGATACAAATCCCCTATTACCCCCCTTGAAGTCTGTGAGAAGACTTCGTTCCCCCGTCATGTGCCTGGAGCAACCACTGTCGACGAACCACTTGTTGTTTGGACCGGTAGTTATCTCCTGCACATGAAAGAAAATAGGTTAGTTATCACGGGGAACCCAAGCCATGACTGACTTGGTAATACCATTCTCGTCCACATACGTGAACTCTTTCAAGTACCCATCTCGCCTTTCAGGTGACTTGGGCCTTTGAACTGAATTCTGTTGTGGTGCCGAGTGATTTAGATTCACTCTTTGCCTTTGAGTAGGCATTTGTTGTGGTGCTCTAGAATAACTCTTATTATACTGCATTTCAGACTGTGATCCCTGAGCTCTTACCGGAACATATTGTCTAACAGGAGTATGTGACCTAACTGGAGTGTGTGACCTGCTAGGTGTGGTGCTCCTATAGACTTGTTGAGGTGCTGACCTAGATTGATTAATGACACGATTCGGTGAATTTGTCCTAACCACTTCTTTTGGTCCAACCTTAACCGGTGTTTGTTTCACAACAGGTTTGGGTGCGGCCTGCACAGTTTTCTCGGTAGGTTGAGAACTACTGCTGCTTGCCACACTTGGTGAGGGCTTAACAGGTGTTGGGTTCACTGTCTTAGGGGTAACATCTGCTTTCCTAAGTGGACAGTGAGAAGCAACATGCCCTTTCTCGTGACATCTAAAGCAAGACATCTTATCCATGGACTTTTTGGTTGGTCCCTTAGATCTAGGTGTCTCACTAGTGTCTACTGCCTTTGGTACATCTACAGTGTCTGTCTCTTCGACCTGGTCAGCCCATGAAATTTTCTGTTTTCCTGCAGGTGTTTCACTGGAGGAAGACACAAATTTCACTTTATTGACCTTGACGGTAGAGTCATCCACCTTAGGTGTATTTTCAACAGTAGGCTCAGGTGTCGGTTCAGGTAGGTCCTCTAAGTCTACTGACTTGTCAGTTTTCTCCTGAGGCTGAGGCACATAGTTTGCATTGAACGGTGGAGGAATTTCGTGAAAACCTAGACCTACAAGCTTCTTAGACTGTCTTTGGGCATCTAAGACTTTTCCTAGGTTTAGGCTCGAATTCCTAAACTTTTCCAGCTTGCTATTTGCCTCTGCTACCTTAACCTTGGTCTCGGCTAGCTCTATGTCCTTATCTTTCAGACTTTTGGTCAAGGCCTCTACGTGCTCATACATAAGCTCTATCCTAACACACTGCTCACTCAGTTTGTCTTTTAGAACTATTACGTCTTGAGCATCAGCCTTAAGCTTTTCCTTTAAATCTTGTTTTATATCATTTAGGCTAGCGTTTTCAATTTTTAAATTTTCATTTTGAGCAGCTATGGTCTTATGTGAGTCTAAGACTAGATTTAACCTATCGTTAGAATTAACACATAAAGCACATAATTCACGAAATAGAGAATAAGAAAGACTAACCTTAGAGTTATCAGATTCGACGTTGGCCATCTGAGCAGCAAACTCCAGCACGGTCTGATCATTCGCTTTCTCTACCCACATCGGACTGCTGTCCCGTGTGGTCTGCTCGTCTTCTTCACAACCATTCTCCGTAACTTCAGCCATGAAAGCTCTAGCATTGGACTCAGGATGTGAACTCCAGTCATAGGTACCATCTAGCTGTCTGTCAGAAGTGACATTGGATATTAGACCCGCTAGATTGGCTTGACCAGATGAAGAACTCGGAAGGTATCTCTGTTGGGACTGATTTTGGTACTGTCCTTGATGCTGACTCTGTCCTTGGTATGATTCTACCTTCGGTCTTTGACACTCCCTGGCGAAGTGTCCCAATCCCTGACAGTTGTAGCATTTGACCTTAGACTTATCAAATCCTATCCCTTTGTTGTTCATTTGTAGATTCCTCCCAGTTCTCTTAATGAATCTTTTAACCCTCTGGGTCACCATGGCCAGTTGCCATTTAAGATCCATTTCCTCTAAGTCATCAGGGTCGACCTGATCGTAATCTTCATCCCAAAGAGCCGGATCATTGATCTTCCCTTGAACACAATTTCCATAAGCGGCCACAAACGAAGCAAGTAGATTCAGATGCTCTTCCGCTGACTTTGCGCTCATCGGCATCTTCGAATAGCTCTGACTGGTCGATGCCTGTTGGACTTGAGGTTGCGGTTCTTCCGATCTTCCTAACCCTAAGAACGCGCGATTTAGTGAGTCTTCGGACTCTGGTGGCGATGACGTTTCTCCGGTGAAAAACACTGTAGCACTTTTTGGTTCAGCTGTCACTGATGATTTAGATGTCTTTCCAAAATACATAGCCGGATTCTGGACTTGCTCGTAATCAGTCTCAGCCTTAATCATCTCGAAGTGATATGCCCTCAACGTCCCCACGATGTCATCAAGTGATTGAGCATAATATTTGTCCTCATTAAGCTTAATCATTGCCACGTACATAGCCCATTTGGCTGGTAGGGCATCAAGAAGCTTATTGTTCTTGTCAGTGTCCGAATACTCAATGCCATGACTTTCAAGCTCTGTTATCAGATGATAGAACCTTGTGATAATATCATCTAACTGTTCATCTTTAATTGCCTTGAAAATCGCAAACTGTTGGGTCAACAGCTCTGTACGCTTTCTACGCACCCGAGGATTACCTTCACACCTTTTCTGGAGAGACTCCCAAAGTTCTTTCGATGTCCTTTGAGTCCGAAATGTGTGCAAGATATCTTGAGGTAACGCCATACGGATAATGGAGAAAGCCTTGTTTTCAGCTTCAAATAGTTTCTTGTCATCCTCTTTCATCATCTGGTATGACAAGACCTTTTGACGGCCTTCAACTTCAGATACTGGTGGAATGTACCCTTCATCAATGCACACCCACATGCGCATATCGTTGAATCGTACAAAATCCGTAAATCTGTCCTTCCACCAGTAATAGTCCTCAACTTTCATCAGCTTTGGCGGTGCATTTGCCTTCCCAACTTCATGATCCATCTCAAGGAATTTCTGAAGGTTTGACATCTTTTCTGAAAGAAATAGAATTTTAACTTAATTAATTTAATTCTAAACTGACTTAGATTAACTTATTCGAATCTAGATAGATTCGAAACTAATTAATATTAAATCTTTTGAAATTAAATTCGATTAAGTCTTAAGAGTCAATTAGATTCGAAATAATGTCAGATTCGAACAACTCCTTAGATTCGAAGTTATGTCAGATTCGAAGAACTACGTAGATTCGAAGATACTTAGAATCGAAGGCACAGCAGACTCGAAAATCAGCAGATTCGAAACACTAAATTCGAAATAATACTAGATTCGAAATAAACTCGACACTAAACTAGACTCGAGATCCTATTCGAATGAAGCAACAGATTCGAAACAAAGTAGACTCGAAACTCACTGAAATTGACTCGAAAGGAGCGTATTTTGGTTAGACTCGAGACTAGAGAGAAACCCTAATTACCCCTATAGATTCGAGCGCCGCAAACTCGAAAAACGGCTAACACTTTGATTTTTTGACGTTTTACAGATTAAATCACTATTTTTCAAACGAAAAATAATGATTTCGACCAAAAACGTGAAAAACGACAAATTGTTTCCCGAATATGAATTTGCTAAGCTCAAAAACACGTTATTAAGAGCAAAACCGTCCAACTAGCGTCAAGAAACCTAGAATGTATCTGATGAACAGGAAGAACACCACGAACACTCCGTAGGCTCTGATACCACTTGTAAGGTCTACCACTGCAAGATCTATCTAGACGCGGATCCGTGAACGAGTGCGGAATCCTCGTTGACGGTTAGACGGACAACTCTCAACCAACGGAAACACGGAGACTATTAGACGCTGAACGAACGACACACGAACGATCCTACGTACTAATTCTCTCCGAAACGGGACTCACCTAGCTGATAAACTCGAGATCGCCTCTTGCTTAATTCCTCACGAATTCTGCCAAAGGTTTTCTAATTATTCGAGTCTATCCCTAATTATAGACCCTGATTCGAGTTTGTTGTGGGCCAACCTCGAATCTGGCCTAAGGCCCATTCGAATCTGTCCATCTGACAGACTCGAATCTAGCCCATTCGAATCTAAGGATACATTCGAATCTATCACAGATTCGAATGTCTTCCTTTACCTATTCGAATCTAGCCAATATACTTAAACACTTAAGTGATGAAACTTATGTTTTAACTTATGCTTGAGTTAATCTTTGACCTTTATGTTTGAACTTCTTGTAATACGTTACATCAAGTTCAAACACACAATCAATAACAGACAAACACATATTAAGCATATATATCAAAACACTTGTTAATACTCAGAATATTACTTAAACCATAATGCAGATCGATTAGACTGCTATCGTCACACAGGGTGTACCAACATTTTGAAGTTATATTAATGTAGTTTGAAAAAGTCCATATAGTGGTCATTCACTTGATTATGACTATGCTTCCGCGACGTCACGCCTAGTTGCCAACCGAGGTAACGGGGTGTGACAGATTGGTATCAGAGCCATAGTTATAGTGAACTAGGTTGCATTAGTACCCTAGACTATAACTACACCTAAGTCTTAAAAATTTTAGAAAATATTTTTTAAATAACTAAAGTCTATAAATGGAAATTGATGACAGAAACATGTCAAACAACACAATCATCATCCTATCTGACTCCGAAGATGAGTACACCGCTTTGAGCCCGGAGGACATGGAGGTGTTCATAGAAGAGGACCCATCCGAGGAAGAGGACCCATCAGAGGGGGAGACCCCTCCAAAGAGTTTGACTTGCTGGCTTGAGATAGATTTGTAACCTTAGAGTTGTGGATCACATAAACTGGTTTTTCTAAATGGTGTTGAGTAGAAACAATTTGAGATTCTAACTTCTTAATTGTTGCTAGAAGTTGATCTTGTTCTTTATATAATGACTTAACATCGAGTTTGAAATTCTGTTCCCGACTGAGAACAGTCTTCGTGCCTCATTAAACTCATTTTCTTTTCGTAAAAAAATGTTTCTGTCTGAATCAAACAACTCTTTGGTTTTTGTTGAGGCTAACTCAAGGGCATGAAATTTATCACTTTGTAAAGAAGAAATAAGTCAAGCATTTTGCGGCGTCAATATATGATATTTTCTTTGAAAAATCTATTCGTTCTTGCTCAAAAGATCGTGATGTGGTTTCCAATATCTGTTCTAGATCAGAAGCCCGTTGTTCTTAATAGTATATGGGATGTATTCACGAGGTTTTGGCAAGGTTGGATTCAGTGTAATCTCCTTTGGTTCAACAAATTCATCTTCTCATAAAGATTTAACTACTTTTCCTTGAAGAGAGTCATCATTTAACCAATCATACACAAACTTAATTTGTAGGATATCAGATCGTGCTCGTTTTCATCTTCTTCGGCTAACACTTCCGGCCATGTTTTGTTATAGGGCATCACAAATCCTCGACCCATGGTACCAACAGGATATAATGTACTTTTCTGTTTGTTGATCATTTCTTCCATGACTCTAGGACCGGTGAACCCTAAACCATCTCTAGATTTTAATTCTCTAGGTTTATACATGTTTATAGTTTGATTAGTTTGGCCTCGTTTATAAAATCTGTCTTCCATGACTTTGAGTTTTTCTCTTAATTTCGTTCTCTCAGCCAAGACAAACTCATATTTCTTGAAGCAGTCAGATTTATCTACCTTAAGCATTTGATGATCGTATTCTAGTTCAGAAAGTTTGGCTGACAAGTCCTTTTTCTCATTTTTAGTTTTAGACACTTCTTCCTGTAACACTAAAATGTTTGATTTAAATTCAGACATTTTGTTTTGAGCATTCCTAAGGGCATTAGAAAGACTTCTAAGTTTTTGGCCTCTTTTCTTAACACATTTAATTCAGCCAAAAATTCCTCGGGAAGAAAACTTACCTCATGATTAGTTGTGGAGGATTCCTTGCTTGTACTAGCGTCCCGAGCCATCAATGAGACTTCAGATGCTTCATTCATATCTACTGCTGGTTGAGTGTCAGCAATGAAACACATAGGATCTGCAACATCCTCTTCATCATCAGTGTCTTCTAACAAGTGTTCCTCTTCAGCGAATAGAGCACGACCAAAATTCCTTTGCTTGGCGAGATTATACTTCGTGTTGTAATAGTTTTCATTCTTCTGCTTTGGGAGACGACATTCGCGCGCAAAGTGTCCCAGTTTTCCACAGTCGAAACATCCTTTCTCCATGTCATCAGTCTTGCGTTCTTCTTCATTTGGTTTCTGTTGGGAAATATTCTAAGTATGTCAAGTTGTTAGTTAGATTTCTAAAACTGTTATTAGTATTTCTGTGTAATTACAAAGTTCAAGCTGCTAGTTCAATAAGTTGAAGCTGCTAGTTCAAAAGTTCAAGCTGCCAGAGTTAAGAGTTCAAGCTGCTCAACAGATTAATAACAGAAAGTGCTGAAATTCAGGAAGTGATATATATTTCATTATTTGAAGATCTTCCAAGCATATCTACTACAAGAGAAATCAGAGTTCGTCAAGGAAACAAATCAGAAGGCTATATATATAGATAGACTAGGTCTTTCTATTGTAATTATGTACATGCGATTTCTGTAATTGTGTGCTTCATTGTAATTCCTTTCTGATAAAGTTTCTCAAGCCTCTAAGGTTGTAAAACCCTAAGAACAATCTATGTTCGTCGTCTAATCAAACACATTAGAGGTGATTGTAATCAGTGATTTTGGCAATATAAAGGATTTTGATATTGCTTATATTTGTTTGAATATCTGTTATTTATTCTGAGAGTAATTCTTAAAACAATTAAGTGTTATTTCGCAAACTTCTTAATTGGACTTTGATTCAAAACAAGATTATTGGTTTATACTCAAATATATATTGAAACCAGTTAATCTTAGGCGATTTTGATCTTGACAAGTGGTATCAGAGCAATTTATAGATAGACTAGGTCTTTCTATTGTAATTCTGTACGTGCAATTTTGGTAATTGTGTGCTTCATTGTAATTGCATTCTGATAAAGTTTCTCAAGCCTCTAAGGTTGTAGAATCCTACGAACAATCTGTGTTCTTTGTGTAATCAAACAGATTAGAGGTGATTGTAATCAGTGATTTTTGCAATATAAAGGATTTTGATATTGATCATATTTGTTTGAATATCTGTTATTTATTCTGAAAGTTTTCTTAAAACAATTAAGTGTTATTCCACAAACTTCTTAATTGAACTTTGATTCAAAACAATAGTATTGGTTTATACTCTGATATATTGAAACCAGTTAATCTTAGGTGATTTTGATCTTGACAAGTGGTATCAGAGCCACAGGTTTTATTTGTTATTCTTTGTTTTCAAAGTCAAAAACTTTCTTTGTTTAAAATATTGTTTTTCTGCAATGGAGTTTGAAAATAGCAGTAGTGGATCTGGGCAAGGACTAAAAGTGCGTATGCTCAAACCTACTGAGTTCGAGATGTGGAAACTCAGGATTCAACATCACATTCAATTTATTGACTATGCCCTATGGGAAGCTATTGAAAATTCTTCTAGCAGTTGATCCTGAACTAGATGCTGAGGGCAAACCCAAAAGAACACCTCCAAAAAATGAGATTGAAAGAAAGGCTAGAATGAATGAAGTGAAAGATCTTACTCTTTTACAAATAGCCATTCCTAATGCTTATCAACATCAGTTTAAAAAATTCTATGCTGCTCATTCTTTTTGGATTGCTTTGGAGAAAAGATTTCCTGGCAATGCTAGCACCAAAAGGAATCAAAAGGATCTTTTAAAATAGCAGTCTGAAAATTTTTCTGGTGGCAAGAATGAAACCTTACTCAAATTTTTGATAGGTTTAATAAGCTGATAGGTGAATTGGAGAGTGCTAAGGTCAGCACGGATCAAGATGAAGTGAACAGAAAATTCCTCAGATCTCTTGGTTAAGAATGGACAGTCTATGCTGCCCAATGGAGAACCAAAGACACTCTAGATGAAATAGAGTTGTATGTCCTTTACAACAGCTTGAGAGTGTTTGAATATGAAATTGAAAATAAAAACAAATCATTTTCTTACAATCACAACACTGCTCTGCTGACATCAGCATTAACTGATAAATCAAATTGTTGTGATGCTTTTTCAGGTGCTGATGGTACCTCTTCTGAAGTTCATTATGAAGCATTCATTGCAAGTGATGGTCTTTTTGCTTTGAATGCTGAAGATCTGGAACAAATTCATCCAGATGATTTAGAAGAGATGGACTTAAAGTGGCAACATGCTATGTTGACTATGAGGGCCAAAAGATTTCTGAAAAGGACTGGCAGACCAAACTTTCAAGGCAGAACAGAAGGCAAGCCAGCATTTGATAAATCAAAGGTTGAGTGCTTTAAATGCCACAAACTTGGCCACTTTGCTAGAGAGTGCAGATCCCAAGATTAGCAGCCACCAAGACCCCAGCAAACTAATCAAACTTCATCCTCACAAGCTCTTGTCTCTCAAGAAGACAATGTGTTTGACTGGAGTGACCAGACAGAAGAAGAGTTTCAAAATCAAGTTCTTATGGCAGAAACATCAACTGTCTCCTCCACTGAACTAACATCTGAGGTAAATGCTAAACTCTACTCTCAAATATGCAAAAATATTGTTAAAAAGTACAAAGATTATAATGAGAGCATGTGTAAAACTCTAGCTAAGATGGAAGAGAGGAGATATGAGTATATGCAGGCTATAAAAGATCTTGAAAAACAGATCAATGACTATAAGGATAATGAGATTCAGATGGGACATGATAGAACATATCATGAGTGGGAGAAAAAAGAACTCAATGAGAAAATAGAGACCCTAAATAAAAAACTAGATGAGGCTGAACAGAAGGTGTTAGAAGCTAACAAGAAAGTAGAATCCATAAATATAGATTTGGGTAGCTTCAAGCTGGCCAATCAAAAGCTAGAACACCTAATGGAAGTCCATTTAAAAGATAGGATAAAATCTCAACTCAATCCCAAGGAAGGTATAGGATATAAGGCTACTCCACCCCCATATAATAACAAATACATTCATCCTATGAGTGAAGTTGTTGATAGGCTTGTGAATGAACCATTAGATGAGAAAATGAAAACTGTAGATCCTATCCTTGAGGACAAGCCTGAATCTAAAGAAGAATTGATTCCAAATGAAGGCTGTGAGTATAAAGAAGCTGAGAGTAACACCAAAACAATAAGTGAATCTATAAGACCTCCTACTTCAAGTTTCATCAAAACCCACAGTGTGAAAGGAAAAGAGAAGATGAGTGTATGCAACACTGCTCCACATGTTTTTGTACCTTCTAATTGTAACATTGCATCTTCTTCAAAAGCTAATAAAAATGGTAAGACTGTTCCAATATGCACATGCCAAAAGCATAGTATTCAAAAGTTTCCCACACAACAGCAGGTGAGGGGAAATCAAAGGAACAAGAACCATTAATGGTCTCACAAAACTGGTTCTCCAATCAAAACTGTCAAAAGATGTTTCCAATGTGGCAGGAAAAATCATTTGGCCAGGCATTGCTTATATAAACCATCTGTTACAAAACAGATTGTGGTTCAAAAACAGGCCATTATTCAAAACTCAAAAGTTTCAAAGGGCCAAACACATGTCACACCAGTTCCAAAGAAGACAGTTGATCACAGGTACTTAAAAGTCAACAAAAGACAACCTACACATCAAAAACAAGTTTTAGCAAAATCTAAATCAAACATAAAAAAGGTATGGTGTGTTAAAGGCAAAAGTTCAAACTCTGAAGCTATTAGCACTCAGAACCCAGTTCAAACGGCGAAGTCTAAAACTGGAACTGGTAGTGGATCTTCTGAGACTGTTAAAGAAAAGGTTCGAAAGAATACCTGGATACCTCATGTCATAACTAAATATTCTTCACAGAATCCACCAGTGGATCTCACTAAGTTTAAAAAGACACAAACAGTATTCAGTTATGTCATTGCACATGGACAACCCAAAACCAATTTGGTTTAGGTTTACTCCACTACTAACTAAGCTTTTTTTGTGCACGGCAACCACAGGACCCAACATAAGACAAGACGGCATATGGATAGTGGATGCTCTAGGCACATGACAGGCAACTCTGAATGCTTGTCAAATTTCAAAAGCTTTGAAGGAGGGTTTGTTGCATTTGGTGGAAATTTCAAGGGAGGTAAGGTAACAGGTAAGGGTACCGTCAATGCAGGTAATATGATCTTCAATGATGTTTTGTATGTTGAACAGCTGAAGTACAATTTACTAAGTGTGTCTCAAATTTGTGACAAACAAAACATTGTTTATTCACCGATTCTGAGTGCATTGTCCTTTCAAAAGATTTTAAAATACATGAAAATCTTGTTTTACTCAGAACACCAAGAAAGGACAATGTCTACTGTTTGGACACAAATCTTCTATCCAAATCAAATACTTTAAGCTGTTTGATATCCAAAGCATCATCAAATGAATCTGCTCTTTGGCACAGAAGGATGTGTCACATGAACCTTAAATCTATGAACGTCTTGGTCAAAAAGAACTTGGTCAAAGGTTTATCACAAAAGGAGTTCATATGTGATGATCATTGTGTAGCATGTCTCAAAGGCAAGCAATGCAAAACTTCTCATAAGGCTAAAGAAGTAAATTCAATCTCATCTGCTCTTCATCTTATTCATATGGATCTTTTTGGTCTAACATCTGTTTTGAGTTTGAATAAAAGAGCTTATTGTTTAGTCATAGTTGATGATTTCACCAGGTTTAAATGAGTTTACTTTGTTAGGACTAAGGATGAAACTGCTGAGCTAGTCAAATCCTTTATTCTTAAGATTGAAAACCAATCAAATTTAAAAGTTAAGGTGATCAGGTAAGACAATGGAACTGAGTTTAAAAATCATATCCTAAACAGATTCTGTGAGTCTAAAGGCATTGCAAGGCAATATAGTGCACCTAGAACACCACAACAAAATGGTATAGCTGAAAGGAAGAATAGAACTTTAATAGAGGCTGCTAGAACCATGCTAGCTGATTCCAAACTGCCAATGACCTTCTGGGCAGAGGCAGTAAATACAGCCTGTAATGTTCTAAATAGGGTTCAAGTTGTTCAGTCACAAGGGAAAACTCCCTATGAGTTATTCCATCACAGGATTCCCTTAGTAGCCTTCCTAAAACCTTTTGGCTGTTCATGCACTATCCTACATACTAAAACTCACTTAGGAATGTTTGAAAGTAAGGCTGAAGAAGGATTCTTTGTAGGATACTCTATTCAAAGCAAAGCGTATAGGGTGTATAACAGTGTGTCTAAAACCATTGAAGAGAGTGCCAATGTTGAGTTTAATGAAAACACTGCAAATATCAAAGGCACTGGTCCTGATTGGTTGTTTGATTTAGATTCACTAACAAATTCTCTGAGCTTTATTGAGTATTCTGCAGGAACTGTTGGAAGCAATGTTGAAACTGCCAGCCCAAATTCTCATGCTGGTAACACAAATATTCAAGCTGTTGGCACAAAGTTTCCAACAATTGCAGATTCCACTACATGGGATGAGTACACTGTACTGCCACTTCTCCCTTGTGACCCACCAGGGGTTTCGATTGATCAACAAGACATATATACAGAGTGTGAAGTGCCAATCCCAAGTCGTGAAGTAACAACTCCATCCAATAGGGAAACAATCCCATCTTCTAATCAAACTATTACTGAAGCAGAATCCTCAAGTGGTGCTGAAGGTGATGATACAAATCTGGGAAGCTCGTTTCAGACTGAAAGAGAACCCACACTCAGGGTTCACAAGTATCATCCTTTCAACCAGATAATGAGAGATTCACGCACTCCTGTGCAGACAAGGACAATGATTCACAAGGAGTTCACTGATGTTGAATCAACAGTCCCTGAATTTGGTTTAGCTGCCTTTGAACATGCATGCTTCATGTCACAAATGGAGCCAAAGAAGGCATCTGAGGCACTGAAAGACCCATCTTGGATTGAGGCAATGCAAGAAGAACTTTTGCAATTCAAGATTCAGAATGTATGGACTCTAGTTGACTTGCCTAAAGGTAAAAGGGCAATTAATACAAGATGGGTGTTTAGAAACAAGAAATATGAGAGAGGTCTAGTGATAAAGAACAAAACAAGGTTGGTAGCTCAAGGATATACTCAAGAAGAAGGAATAGATTATGATGATGTCTTTGCCCTAGTAGCAAGGATAGAAGCGATCAGACTATTTCTAGCTTATGCCAGCTTCAAAGGGTTCAAAGTGTACCAAATGGATGTGAAATCTGCATTCGTGTATGGTACAATCGAAGAAAATGTTTATGTATGTCAACCCCCTGGATTTGAGGACTATAAGTATCCAGACAGAGTCTACAAGTGAGACAAGGCTCCCTATGGACTTCACCAAGCCCCAAGAGCATGGTATGATACTTTGTCTTCATATCTTCTAAAGAATGGATTCAAGAGAAGTACTCTGGACAAGATACTATTCACAAAGTCCATCAAATCAGATATTATTCTTGTTCAAATCTACGTTGATGATATCATCTTTGGATCAACAAAGGACATTCTATGCAAGGAGTTTGAAACGTTGATGCACAAGAAGTTTCAAATGAGTTCAATGGGGAAACTAACTTTCTTTCTAGGATTGCAGGTCAAGCAGAAACCCACTGGACTTTTTATAAGTCAATCAAAGTATGTAAATGACATCCTTGAAAAGTTTGGATACAAGGACATCAAAGTTGCCAGCACACCAATGGACACTCATAAACAGCTTGATGCTGATAAAGAAGGAGTGGATGTGGATATTCATTTATACAGATCCTTGATAGGTTCCCTAATGTATCTCACCTCTTCTAGACCTGATATAATGTTTGTTGTTTGTGTCTGTGCCAGGTTTCAATGTGCTCCAAAGGATTCACATCTGTTTGCTGTTAAGAGAATCTTTAGATACCTCAATGGTCAACCAAAATTGGGCCTATGGTATCGTAAGGACTCTCCTCTTGACCTAACAACTTATTCTGATAGTGACTATGGAGGTTGCAACATAGATAGAAAACCCGCAACTGGTGGACGTCAATATCTAGGAGCAAGACTAGTCTCTTGGCAGTGCAAAAAGCAGACTACTGTTTCCACCTCATCTACTGAAGCAAAATACGTTGCAGCTGCCAGCTGCTGTTTCCAAGTGATGTGGATTCAGAACCAACTGAGAGACTATGGTATGAACTTCCTATCTACTCCTATTTATATTGACAATTCAAGTGCAATAAGCATTGTACAAAATCCAGTGAAATTTCCCAAAACCAAGCACATAGACATTAGATTCCATTTTATAAGGGGCTGCAATGAGAAGAAATTAATCCAAGTTACCAAAATTGATACAGATGATCAGTCAGCATTTACAAAACCATTTGATGTAGGGAGATTCACCGTTCTATTTTTTTTGAAAAGCCAAAACCTTTAAAGTCCCAGTTTCGTTCGATTGCAACTACCAGTTGCAAAATATCTTCCACAATCTTTTCATCTTCTCTCTCTGTGCGATTCACACACAGTTGTTCAAAACCCTAAACCCCCGTCGTGATTTCTAATGGAGTTTGTCAAAGAACACAACTGCCTTCCCTACTCTCTCAAACACACTGAACTCCAACCATTCCATGACATGATGGATTTCCTTCGCGGTTCCCATATCCATTATGCTCTAACTGTCAATCCTACCATATACGTCTCACACATAGAGCAGTTTTGGAAATCAGCCACTGTCAATACCATTAATGGAGTCACTTCTTTTGCATCAATCATTGATGGTAACCCCATTACCATCAGTGAGGAGAGAATACGCCACCATCTGCATCTTCAAGATGCCACAGGTTTGTCTGATCTCTCTCTCTTACTACTTTACACGAAGGTCTTTTTGATATTGGGTATAGGGGCCCTACTGATTCTTTTACCTTCTACAAAGCACATGTCGGTCCTAAATGGAAATATCTTGTGCATATTATTCAACAATGCTTAAGCCCTAAACGGACTGGTTGGTCTGAATTTTCTTCAAATATTGCCACTGCCTTAGTGTGCTTATCAACAGGCCAACAGTTTAATTTTTCAAATATGATTTTTCAAGGGATGTTAAGGCACCATGCCCTAAAGAATGGGAAATTTTTGATGTATCCGCGGTTTTTGGCAGAAATAATTGCAAAGTCTTGCAATAATTTTAAAGTACATAAAAGGATACATGTTTCTCATAGGCACTCTTTACTATATATTAAAAGGCTTTTGAAACCAAGTGCCAATTTTCACAGTGTGGATGTCCCATTGCCTTCTACAATGCAGGATATCAATCCAAGAAACAGAGGAGAGGGTCCTGAGCAGGCTCAGCCATCCATTACTGCTTCACCCCCAGGACCCCAACCCACTCCTCATGATACATATACTTCCTTTGCTCCTTCTACTATACATACTTCCCCAGCCCCCTCACTTAAAGTGTATAAAAGACAAAGGGTTGTAGGAGCTCCTTCCTCCTCAGTCCAATTCCCATAGCCAAATAGCCCTGTGCAGGGGGACACTCCTTCACAGAATATCAATAGGGAACCCAATGAGGATACTTTCATTCTCAACTTGGAGGTGAACATCCCAACAGAGAAATGTTCATATGGGATTTGTGGCTGGTACTACTGATGTCTCTACACAAGAGGCACAAGACAGTATCAACATCTCTAAGACCACACCCATGACAACAGAGGGTGTGCAAGCACCTTCTGGAAGTCCCCAGTACCAAGAACAAAGGGGCCCAGATGTTTCTACTTCTGGAATTCATGCCAGTGATAGATCTCAAATCTCACTATCTTTTGAAGATCTTGAGGCTAGTCTGCAACTTATGGCTTTGACGGATCAACAGCTGAAACATGTTGTAGCCATTTTGAAACATTATAAGTCCATTATTGCTACATAGGGATCTCAAATCACAGCTTTGCAACAACTCACAGCAGCCCACCAACAGCGCCTTGCAAAGGTTTTTAGTCCCCCTGGCCACACCAATGCATTCAAAAAGGGGGAGAATCAGGAGATCCCTCATCCAGTCCAAACAGCTTCAACTTCACCAACAACAGCTTCAGTTTCTAGGCTAACAGTCCCAACAGTTTCTCAAGCTGTTAGTCTAGAAGATCAAGCTGTCCCTATCAAATTAAGTGGAGTGGTTATCAAAGAAGGTTCCCAAGCTCCTGCCCCAACAGTCCAATCCACAGTATCAGCTTCCAAAGACAAGGGAAAGGGCATTCTGATTGAGCCTCCAAAGATCAAATTCATTTCTAAAGAAGCCCAAGTTGCCCATGATGCTGAACTGGCCAGGAAATTAGCAGAAGAACAAGATGAGATCCTAGACCAGCAAACCCATGAACCAATGGGAGATGATGAAACCTTAGGAGATTACCTAAGAGGGTTTGTGGTCAAGGATAATCAAAAGAAGAGGAAAAGGCCAACAGGGCCTTCAAATGCAGAACACAGAAGATTTTTGATAAATTTCTCTGCAACAGCTGGGATATCAAAGGTAATTGCTCAATCATGGTCAACTGAGAAGCTTCATGCTTTATATGTCAAGGAAAAGGATAAGGAAAAAGCATCCACAGCCTCCCAACAAGTCCAAGTTCCACAAGAACTAGTTCAAACTGTTGCTGATTCTCCTCAATCTGAAACTATTCAACAAGCAAAGTTTGATCAGGTAAAGAGAGTGCTGTTTGAACAACAACTGCAAAAGGCTATGGAAATCGAAAAAGTCCTTGATCAGCATGACTTCTCCAAACCTCCTATTACTTACTGGTATATTAAGTCAATGGATGACATTGATTTAGTGTATCATTTTGTAATAAAAAAAGAGGCTGGTCCAGAAGAAGAATATAAGAGCCTAATCCACCTGGTTCAGAGATTGACTAGAGATGAGCTGACTCAAATGCATCATATTGGAACTGCCAGTCACTCTAGGTCTCCAATTGTTTGGGTTCTGACAAATTTGAAAGATCTCAGAAGCATTTTTGACCCAGATTCCACCAGAGTGGATATAGAAGCTGCCAAGGAAATGAAGATTGTACAGGTTGATTTATATGCCAAATCCGTTACATATGGACTCAAGCTTGCAGACAGATCCAACAGGTTCTACAACTTTGAATTCCTCGATTTGCCAAACGGATGGCTACTCTAGATGAGCTCTAGGAAGATTGAATGTGATAAAGTGGAGTTGAAGGGAGAATTCATAAAGGCTATAAGGCAGAAACTTTCACAGTTGTAAGTTTTTGGATGCCTTAGTTTGTATATAATAGTTTTACTTTGTTTTATTTCCTTATTTGTATAGAAACTTAAAGTATTGTGTAAAGAATTTAAGTTAGGGGTAGATTGTTGGGAAATATTCTAAGTATGTCAAGCTGTTAGTTAGATTTCTCAAACTGTTAGTTGTATTTATGTGTAATTACAAAGTTCAAGCTGCTAGTTCAAAAGTTCAAGCTACCAGAGTTAAGAGTTCAAGCTGCTCAACAGATTAATAACAGAAAGTGCAGAAATTCAGGAAGTGATATATATTTCATTATTTGAAGATCTTCTAAGCATATCTATTACCAGAGAAATCAGAGTTCGTCAAGGAAACGAATCAGAAGGCTATATATATAGATAGACTAGGTCTTCCTATTGTAATTCTGTACGTGCAATTTCTGTAATTGTGTGCTTGATTGTAATTGCTTTCTGATAAAGTTTCTCAAGCCTCTAAGGTTGTAAAACCCTATGACAAATCTGTGTTCTTCTTCTAATCAAACATATTAGAGGTGATTGTAATTAGTGATTTTGGCAATATGAAGGATTTTGATATTGATCATATTTGTTTGAATATCTGTTATTCAATCTGAAAGTTTTCTTAAAACAATTAAGTGTTACTCCGCAAACTTCTTAATTGGACTTTGATTCAAAACAAGATTATTGGTTTACACTCTGATATATTGAAACCAGTTAATCTTAGGTGATTTTAATCTTGACAGTTTCTCAGCTACCTCCCTCTTGTCATCATATTTCTTACTCTTCGCTTCTCTTTGAAGTTGTTAGACGTTTTAGGTAACTTCTTACGAAATGCATTAGTGAGCAATGTAATTTGTTTCTGAAGCTTAGTAGCCTCAGGATCAATGTCAGCTTCATCATTGTCGGACTCAGAGAACTCAGAATGAAGTTTAAGGAGTATAGAGGCTTTTGATGACTTAAGTTTCTTATCTATGAGAAGTGCAAGAGAATCAGATGTGATAGGTTCATCTACCTTTTTTGGTTTCAGGCTTACCAGAGACTTCTGACTGATATACTATCGGACTATCAAACAGATCAACCAAACGAATTATTTCCATTCGGGTTTTAGGAAGTTTACGAATTTCCTATTCAGCTGTACTTGAGATTTGTTGACTCCATTCTTTCGGAGTTCGTTCATCAGCGTGCAGTATCGATGATATGTAGTCTCCAAGAATTCACCATCTTTTGCCGAAAAGATCGTAGCTGTTGAGAGCATTTGCTTCACGCGCTTTTACGTTTCGATCATTTCCTTGCATTTGCCTCTAAATTTCATACCACATCTCTTATGCCTCGATGATAAAGGAGTGAGAACTGCTTTATCTTTCGTAGCCATTTCGGGGTCAGCAGTGGGTGGAAGAGCTTGATCGAATGTTTCTGAACCGTTGTAGATCGAGTCCAAAATGTCTTCAGCCAAGTCTTGACGTTCAATAAAGTCAAGGAATCTGGAATTCCACAAAGTATAGCGTCCCCGATACAAGGTTGGAGGCCTAACGTCTGATCCCATTGCTAGAGTATCGTGGTTCATGTTGAAAGCTTCTTTGGACCGAGGTTGGTAAGTGTTTATAACTTAAAAAAATGAACACACTTAGACAAATGAGACTCAAGAATATTCTAAGTATAAAGTTAAGTAAAACTTGTGGATCAAGTTATATCCGAGAGTTGTAACTCTTGGATGAAAATGAGACCTAAATAACTTAAAATTATTTATGAAGTGTTTTGTTTGTGCCTTGAGATCAGAGAGTCGTAACTCTCGGATGGGTTTATAGCTACTTAGGTGATAAATAAACAGAATTGATCAATCAGTGGAATCCGAAAGTTGTGACACTCGGATAAAGCATGAATCATGTAAACTCTTAGAAAAGTTTCCACAGATGAAAATCTTTATAGTTATATCTGAGAGATAGAACTCTCAGATGAAACTCTGATGAACAGTTCGAGAATTTTTTTTAAAGTTTAAACAACAAATTAAGCATAGATCAGAGTGATTTTAGAATAAAAAGTGTTTTTTCACGTATTTGTGATTAAACAGTATGACGTTCACCCAAAAGAATATAGTATCAGACGAGATTTAACCACAAACAGTTCAGAAATTTTGATTTTAAAGATCAAACAGAGATGTTCTTCGAAGAACACGAAGAACGTTCAAGAACTTTAACGTTTTTCAGCAAAAATCCAGTATTTTTCATGGAAAATTTCGAAAATCAGATGATATCAACACATTAAAACCAACCTTTAGGCTCTGATACCAATTGTAATTTCTGTATAGAAGCATACTTTCAACATTTAACATATAATCACCAATATTATCAATAACATGAAGAACACATTATGAACAATATGATTATAATAAAAACATTCAAAGTATTTGAATAACCTCAATACTTGGAATTCAATGTACGTACAAAGCTTCTGAATGAATTACATTGAAAACCCAAAATGTAACTATATATAAACAAAACATGGATTCAAATACTATCCATAACCCATGGGTTGACCTTTTAGGTGTTTTAACCCATTTACATTAAACTTTGAATCCTTACACTTTAGCCACAAAACATACTATTATTTATTACATTTTAAACCCTGAAACTATCACAACTATGAATCTAATAATAAGTTTTCATTAATAATCCGACTTGATTACATTAAGTACATAATTAAACTAAATAACCTCAAATTACGATAAATGAATTCTTAGAATGTTACAGCATGGGCTCCACCATGACCAAACTTTGTCTTCGAAGTTATTTGGTTTCAAACAGATGTGAATATTTTGATAACATGTCTGGTTTAGTCTTCCATGTATGATTAGCTCCGTTGTGATGCTTCCAACGTATCAGCACCATCTCTATCTCTTTGTTCATCAATTTCTTTACTTTGGTATCCACAACACATTCCGGTGGAACAACATATCGAAGCCTCTCAGCAATCTCTAACATGATCGGCCCAATCTCCATTCCCAGTCGTGAAGGACATCCTAAGGTTTCCCACATGAAACACTGGGTGTATTCTCGACATCTCATTAGGTAATTCCAAATGACATGAATGATTCCTATCTTTTCCAATTATTCAAAACGACCCCACAAATTTTGGTGCCAAGTTACCTCTTTTCACGAATCGATTACACCCTTCATCGGTGATACTTATAAGTAAAGCCAATCATCTACATCCAAACTGACTGGTTATGTCTCCTATCATGACAACACTTTTGACAATCCTGAGCCGCTTTCATGTTTCGCTTGACCAGTTGTATCTTCTCGTAGGTCTCCTGTAATAATGCAGGCTCAACAATCGGAGTCCCTTTAGTTTCTCTCCAACATGTAGGAGCCTTACATCTCAATCCATACAAAGCTTCAAATAGTGCTTTCTTGATTTTGGCATGATGACTATTGTTATAAGAAAATTTAATCAAGGGCAAATGATCATCCCATGTAAGGTCACCTACCTACGGATTCGATCTTAACGAGACACCTTTCAACGAGTGCAGAATCCTTGTTAGGGGTTTAACGGATCGATCACACACAAAGAAACCGGAGACTAACACAATGATAGACGTCAACAACGAACGTCCCGACACGTGAATCTCTCCAAACGACTCTCTGAAATACTCACATGTTCGTAGTGCACTATACGAGCTCTGAGCGTTAATCTCTGCAAAAGTCACTGAATAAAACAAACATATGCTTTGTTTGCTCTCAAGTTTGACAGAACCTCTGAGCTGTCCAAGATTTCTGAATTCACAATGATAAGTTCAATATATAGCTGATAAGTTCGTGTAGACGCTCCTCACGAACTTATTCTCATAAGTTCGTGTAGACGCTCCTCATGAACTTAGGTTCACTAAGTTCAAACTCTACCCTTTGAACTTATTTTTGAACTTATCTTTGAACTTGTTCTTGAACTTATCTTTGAAGTTGTTCTTGAACTTATCTTTGAACTTGTTCTAGAACTTATCTTTGAACTTGTTCTTGAACTTATCTTCGAACTTGTTCTAGAACTTATTTTCACCTAGAACTTATTCTAGAACTTAATCTAGAAATTATCTCTAGAACTTATTCTATAACTTATCTCTAGAACTTATTCTAGAACTTATGCTAGAACTTAATATGATAGTCTAGAACTTAACATGCAAATGTAAACATCATACACAATCATGACATCAATAACAAACTAGACTGTTGTCGTCACACCGGATGTACCAATAGACTCCCCCTTGACGATAGCTTCTAGTTGTTGTTCATTGATCTTAATAGGCTATCAGATTCAGAGACTATGAATACCGAAACTAGACAGCTACTGTCACATCAGGTGTATCAACAGACTCCCCTTGACGATAGTTTCTAGTAGATATTCATTACTCTATAGAACTAGGCTTATTTAAGTTACTACTTGCATGGAGTCCCTGCTCAACAAACACTTTGACAACTTTTTTATATTTCCTGCCTTCAGATTTCAAATTCTCATCAAAATAAATTCCCTGATCATGAAGTTTGTGCAGGTTATCTTTAGATAGATTGACAAGGAGCAAGGGATCTTAGACTCTCAATCTTATTTGTTTTCGATGACTGCTTCTCCAGTTACGCTGTCCTCACCGGTTTGTAGACTAACTTAGTCCATGTCCTACATGTCAAAGGATTTATTCTTATTTGAACCACAGCTCTTCTACCAACTCTCAGATTTGTTCAAATCTTCCAGATCGACCTTCTCTTTTGATAGTTTTTGCCAACACCTCAGCATAAGAATCGTCTCCTAGATTTATAAGGTCCTTCCAACCTAAATGAATCACTTCGCACTTCAGAATCTGATTCATCATTTAGTGCAGATCTCAGCACATCTAGATCTATCACATTCTTATTTTCATTCACAACTTTTCATCATCTGACTTCCAATCAGGTACATCTTAAGGAGTAAACTCTCCTTCCTCAAGGTCCTCCTGTTCTAAGTCATCTTTGAAGTCGAACCTCATTTCTTTTTCATCCAACCCTGACAATGCTCTGATCAGACCTTATCTTCAGTTACTTTAGTCGCCTCGGAATCCTTGTCTTTTCCCTTGGCAGCGGCTATGAACACCGACTCCCCCTGAGGATCAGCAAGCTGAGCAAAATGTTGTCTTGAAAGATCTGCCAGCTCACTATTCGGGCCATCTTCTTTGACTTCTCTACAATTTCTCCCCCTGAGATGGACGATCTTTCAACTATTCCTCCAGTATAGACTCCAGATTTGCAATCTGCTGCTGCTGATGAGTCTCTGTCTGATCCAACTGGGCATTAAAATGTTGAAGTTCACAAATCGCCTTTGTCAGTTGAAGAATCTGTAATTTTGTTAAAACTCCAATTCTAACACTGTATAGACTTAATCAACACATGAAACAAGTCATAAAATGTTAGCCGGACATCCAAATCCATTATTCAACGATAAAATTGCAATGAAACTCTCCTTACTTACATTCTTTGATGGTTTCAAAGGTAAAACCAAACACTAGAATTAAGTTCAAGAGAAACAGTAATTATCTTCGATAAAAAGTCACAAAATCGTAAGTTTTGAAAAACTTTGAACAATTTTCAACTTTTTCAACTTATCCCGGAACCCTTCACTTTTAGCAACTGATTATCACACAAATTTTGTTTTTCCAACAAGAATGCATAATAGTAACTTTGACCTCGTTCCTATTTATTAAAAATAAGATAATCTAAACTAAAAAATGAAAATAAAAGTAAAAATAAGAGTAAAATAAAGTAAAATTAAGTTTAGCTAAAAATTAATTTATGGACAGAATATTTTTGCGAGATAGTCAAAGAAGGTTCAATCAAATAGCGATGTCAAACGCACTTTCAGTATTTCACTTTCACACTTAGGAATTTTTATTCCTTTGATTGTTTGTCGTGATATACATTCCAAGTCGATTGTCGGTATGTTTTTCCTTTTAAACATTCAACACTTTGGAAATTCCTTTGGCCTTTTTATTTATCAAGAAACTACCTTACGTGTCCCATACTTAGATATGCTTCTATGATCAAGGCAGACACACAATGATTATAACTTTTTGGTATTGAAAATTTTCTTTAAAAGGCAAACGTCGGACATAGTTCTATATTTACATACAACAGAGTGTCTTAGTTTGTCTTAGTGTTACTCTTAAGTTAGCAAGACATCGGTGACAGGTCTGTACTCACGTACAACAAAGCAACTTATCTTGCTAGCTTAAGTCAAAACAGAGGTGACAGGTCTGTACTTACGTACAACAAAGTGACTTGTTTTGAGTTCCTTTTCTTTTCAAACCATTTCTTTCTTTGTTTAAGATGTATTTTGATGTTGCTATACATCCCCCAGATAAATTTGCATACCTCATTTACAATCATTGTCTGCATGTATCTAACATAGAAATTAAGACCTTTTGGTCATACATCTAAGTTAGTTTCACATATGACATTTTCTTGATTGTTTTATTAGCTGTTAGGATTTCCTTTGTGTATTATGCCTACCAACATATCAGACAAGAATGTGTATAACACTTTAGAATTTATGGTGCATTTTGTGTGAAAGCTCAACACTTAGAGTCTGTTTAGACGGTGCTAATTTTCGTCACTTTGAACATATGATTCTAAGACTTAACTCATTTTTCGATATTCTCCTTTTTTCGAAATTTTTATGATTTTCTCTCTCTTTTTCTTTTGTTTTACACTTTTAAGATAAATAAGCTGATAAAGTAACCTAGTTATAAAAAGAAAGAAAATCTACTAAACTACTAACTTACTTTAAAAAGAAAGAAAAGCTACTAAGGTCAAGTTACTCTGGATTACGCATACCATTTAGTTGAACTAACAACTCAAGGCGTGACTTATCAAATGCTTTAGTGAATAAATATGCATTATTGTCTTCCGTTGCAACTTTTACCAGTTTTATCAAATTCTTTTCAGCACAATAACGTATGAAATGATGTCTTATGTCTATGTGCTTTGTTTTACTGTGTTTAACTAGATTATTAGTTATAGCAATTGTTGACTGATTATCTATCCTAATGGGAGTATGAGTATAAGTCAAACCGTAATCCCGCAATTGTTGTTGTATCCACAAAACCTGTGAACAACAACTACCAATAGCTAAATACTCGGCCTCACACGTTGATACAGCTACCGATTTTTGTTTCTTGCATTGCCAGTATATGAGCCTCCCTCCAAGGAACTGACAACCTCCAGTTGTTGATTTCCGGTTCAAGCTACATCCACCATAATCAAAGTCCGTGAATGCCTCCAATTCCAGATCTCCATCAGCATGATACCAAAGTGCCAGCTTCGGTTTCGACTTCAAGTATCTCAGAAATCGCTTCACGGCTTTCATATGCATCTCCTTTGGATTTGATTGAAACCTAGCAGAAATACACACAGTAAACATAATGTCAGGTCTAGAAGCAGTTAAATATATGAGTGACCCGTTCATGGCCCGATATAAAGTCGGATCCACATCAGTATCACTTTCTGTACCCGGTCCAAGATTGTGATTCACTTGAATCAGAGTACTAAAGTGTGCGGTCATCTTTGTTCCTTCCATCCCGAAGCACTCTAGAATGTCGTAGACATACTTCGTCTGATGGATAAACATTCCTTCTTTCCTTTGCTCAACTTGCAAACCGAGAAAGAAATTTAGCTCTCCCATAACACTCATCTCAAACTTCGACTTTATAACATTTTCAAAATCTTTGCACATCTGCTCGTTTGACGATCCGAAGATGATGTCGTCCACGTACACTTATACTAAGATAAAGTCTTCTCCTTTTCTTTTCACGAACAATGTACTATCAATTCTCCCTCTCTCGACACCGTTGTCCAAAAGATGAGTTGACCGCGTCTTATACCAAGCCCCTGGTGACTGATGCAATCCATATAGAGCCTTATCTAGTCGATATACTCTGTCGGGATACTTTGGATCAGTAAACCCACGCGGCTGTTCGACGTACACCAATTCCTTCTCCTTGCCGTACAGGAATGCACTCTTTACGTCAAGTTGATACACCTTAAACCCTTTGAAGGACGCGAAAGCAAGAACCAGTCGAATCGCTTCAAGCCTCACCACTAGTGCAAACACTTCGTTATAATTAATTTCTTCTTCCTGGTTGAATCCTCTCACCACAAGTCTTGCCTTGTTACGAGTAACTATACCCCGATCATCCCTTTTGCACTTAAAGATCCATTTGGTCCCAATTGCAACTTCTCCTCGAGGTAACGACACTAACTCCCATACTTCAAGCTTTCTGAACTGTGACGGTTCTTCTTGCATGGCCTCAACCCAAGAATTATCTTTCAGTTCCATTTGCACATTCTTTGGCTCTACTTGTGAGATAAAACACGAATATAGACACGTGTGATACGCCTTGGAGTCTTTGATCATAGATAACAACACCGTGTTATTATTCACACTACTCCTAGTTCTCATACCAGTATTCGGATTCCCTCTGATACTCTCAATTGGATGATCCTTGTTTATCCTCGATGTCTCAATGTCATCGACCTGAAGATTATCTCCTAAGTTTGATCCTATTTCACCTAACGGGGGTACGACTTCTACGGTACATTCTCTTCCTCATGATCACTATCCTCAGAGTTAGAAGTATTCGTCTGATTCTCGTTCGTAGGTATTTCAGAATCATTCTCTGTTGGAGACCCATCTTCTGTCGTTGTAGGCTCAGATGTTTATGGAATGCTCGACTTTGGAAAACTTTGATAGTCGTCATTAAGGTTTAATGATGAGAAGTCATTTTCCACTGTACCTGCATTTCCACTAAATAGTATGTTAAATGATTCAAACAAAGAGTCATAATCAAATAACCATTTCAGACTAGTTTGGGGTTCATGTGAATAACTTGTTACATCTATGTTAAAGACAATCTCAACCCTACCATTCGTTTTGTTAAAAACCCTTTTGTTTGGTGAGTTAGGGACATCACCTAGGAAGTATTCTTTGTCAGCCTTTTCACCAAACCTAGGTTGATGTTTTGTTTTCAATAAAGTATACGGTACCCCAAACGGTTCAAAGCCAGTTAAATTAGGTGGTCTTTTATTCAGAACTTCATAACAGGTTTTGTTCAGTGATTTGATAGTAAGGATCCAGTTTAAAACGTGACACGCGGTATTCACTGCCACCCCCCAAAACATGGTAGGAAGCTTTGAATCCGAGAGCATTGTCCTTGCTGCCTCAATCAAAGTCCTGTTCTTACGTTCTGCCACCCCATTTTGTTGTGGCTCATAAGGTGCACTAAATTTATGCACTATGCCTTTGGATAAGCTGTATACACCAATTACTGTGTTTTTAAATTCGGTTCCGTTATCACTCCTGATACGTTTTAAACTCGTCCCATATGAGTTCTCGACTTGGTCTAAGAACCCAATCAACTTTCCAGCTATTTCGTCATTTGTACCTAAAAACAAAACCCAAGAAAAACGTGTGAAGACCTGCCCTTACGGAGCAGTCCTCAAAGTCTAGGTCCCACATCATGCAACACGATATCAATCATAATTAAGATAGAGTAATTATATTGCGGAATTTCAAAGTATAGTACAAAATATTAGGATAAGTTTAATACAGTTTTAGTTCAGAATTACAGTTTTCAAATTAAACTTATAAAGGGTACAATCTAATCTAATTCATGTAATCATACAATCAAATGAATCTACCCAGACCACCACAATTTTCATCTGCCAATATGTACCGAATGTTTGTTGAGTAGTGGTCAATAGAAAACTTCAACTTGATTCTTGTAAGACCTAAGAAATAGGTCCAGCAGGTGCCTTTCCCTTATCTTTTCCTGTAAAAAAATTAAACAACAACTGTAAGCAATACTTAGTGATAATATAGATTTTCGGATTACATGCATTTATTAAGCGGATCATGGGTCTAGCGTGATATATATTGACTGTCGCTACAACCACTCATGATTGAGACATAGTAGTCATAGAGTCGGATGATGTTCAGCCCACACTCACGCTTTTAATTGTGGGGATCAACCACATACTGGGCTACCTACCAGTAATCAACATGGGGGAACATCAGAGTATCATTACCAAGTTCAATAGAATTGGTGAAGTAGCATGGTCTAGAACAATAGACCGACAAGGCTAATCATACTAAGCTGAATGAATACATCAAAGACACAAGGAATGATGGAAGCATAAATGTAATAACCATAAAATTTAAAACACTTAAAATTTAAAAACACATAATTAATCTAAAAGATAATAATAAACCTAATAAAGTTATCGGTGATCATAGCGGTACGAATTTTGCTTTTGGTGATTTCGGGGACGAAATCAATTTAATTGGTGAGTGTTATAATAACCCGAAAATCAAGTAACAATACTTAAATAATAATAAAATCAAAATAACAGTTAGTAAATATTAATAAAGCAATAGTTTGTTTAATTAAACAAAATTAAAGGGACCTAACTGTACATTATACAATTCCAGTTAATATAATTAAACTAAATGGGCTTAATTAATAATCAGGTAAAAAGAGGTGAGTGGGTGAGCTGTTAGCGGTGCCACACCAGGGGCGACCACACCAGGGGCGACCACAATGGTCCTGGTCAGCGGCAGCGTGAAAGAGGTGAGTGGGTGAGCTGTTAGCCGAGAGATCGAGCGAGTAAGAAGAGGGAGATGGAGTGATGTCGGTGGTGGTGGCGGAGTTGGCAGCAGCGGCGGCGGCAAGGGGGTTTATGTGCTGCTGTTGTCGTTGTCGTGGTTGTCTGCGAGGGCGAGAGAGACAGAGTGTGAGCGAGGGGGGAGTAGAGGAGTCGAGGGTGCTGATGGTGGTCGCCGGTGAGTGGCGGCGGTCGCCGGCCGGAGAGAGAGAAGCGATGAGGGAAGAGAGAGAGAGAGAGAGAGAGAGAGTAGAGAGAGGTGATGAGAGAGAGAGAGAGATTGAAATCGTTGTGTGTGTGGTGTGTGTGCGTCCCGTGAATTTAAGGGAGAAAAAGGGGGGATCCGACTCGGGTCATGGACCCGACCCAACAACCTAAATATAATTAATCTCATATATATATATATATATATATATATATATATATATATATATATATATATATATATATATATATATATATATATATATATATATATATATATATATATATATAGACACTAGTATTGTACCCGCGCAAAGCGGCGGCGGCAACAAACTATGTCCAATTGATAAGAAAAAGGGTGCAACATGGTTAAACAAACGATGTCAAACCTTTATTTTTACTTATATCAATAACAAAAATAAATATGCAATATGCAATTAGAGATGGTTAAATTTACATGTTGAACCATCTTGCATCTTTTTTCTTATCGTTCCACACAGGTCCTACATATGCAATTAGAGAAGGTTACGTGAACAATGAGAACCGATATAACTACGACTACGCTACACTAAAAAAAGAAAGGCAAAAAAACCCACCAATATCTTGCTTGAAGCTACATGGTATGACTTAAGATAATAAGATAAAATTATACACATAAAATTAGCATTAAACTTGATGATCGAAAAGGAATTACACTCCAATTTACATAATAAATTCTTCCTTGAGTAACACAACTACATCTTCAGACAATTGTAAGGTCGATGATCTGTGAGAAGAGAGCTTCTCCGGTCTATAACACAACTACATGTCATTTGATGCCCGATTCTTACAAAACAAATAGTTACCCAACTCATGTCATCATGCTACCAACAGCTTTTAGCTGAATCAGTCTGAATTAATCCATAATATCTATCATTCCATCTTTTTTTTTTTGGATAGTTTGCGTTCAAATGGTTCATTTTGGTTCTCGACGTGAGCAATCACCCAAAATCCAATGAAACTGTTTGCAAAAAAATTAGATTCAATCATTGTCTTGTATTATAATCTCTTATTTTACTAAAATAATTTCATTTTACTAATTACATGGAAGAGGAAAAATCTAGTTTGTTAATGATAAATAAAATAATGCAAAACAGATAAATACAGTGTTGTACCAATGCCGAATAAAAACATTCATCTGTTACAAGCGTTGCTTTCACAATCACATGAATGGAATTGTTTTTTATTCCAAAGTTGTATGAGTACAAATATATAGCTACAAATTCGTGTTCGAGTATTTAGTCCAAAAAATGTGAAAATGCTCATGTAGATTATACATGAATAAATCTTTAACCTATTTATAATGTAATTACAAAACATTGGACTTACAAAAACAATTAGTTTTAACTATATATTTTAATCAAAAGAAATTATTCATGGAAATGAATGGCATCTAACAGATACAAACCAACAGTTGACTGGTTCAATTTCATTTGGTTTGAAGAATGTTTTTTTTTTTTTTTTTCTGGAATGGCAGCAGAATTTTTTTTTGGTTTTAAGAATGTTAATCAGGGATCAACCAACATGGGTGTGTTAGTAGTGTTTTGTTTGAATAAAAAACTATAATAACAAGAAACATTAGTCGGCATTCAATACCTTAAAACTATCTGAACACTGGGCATCATCAAAAGCCTTGCTTGTTATAGATATGCTGATATGGTAACATCTAGACCTACCATTGGGCAACGAAGATCTTCCGCACCTGTGTTTTAGACAATTTATGATGTTATATCATCAACTCAGAACAAAATACAAAGGCATCAGTGAATATATTTTTTGGAACAACAATATGAATTGAATCAAACTTGGTTGCCAAATCATAAGTTGTTCTGTTCCAAACATGAATTGAATCAAACATGTATGTTGCTGTCCAAAATATCACAACACACACTTCCATCATTTTGTGCCAAGTATAAACAAGGATTAATGTCAATTTTAATGATTAAGTGTGTGTTGAATTCATGCTAGATGTTTAGAGGTTTAATTTCAAAGTTTAGGAGTCCATTAGATGCAAGAATTATGGCTGAATTCATGATGTTGCTGCACGAAAAACATCCTTATAATCTGCAATCCAATTCATTAAACATCACACTTTCATGCTATAAGTTCACGGTTGATGATATATATATATATATATATATATATATATATATATATATATATATATATATATATATATATATATATATATTGTTGTTGATGCTGTTGTCCTAAACACACACAAATGCCTAGATTATAGGATAAAGGGTTGCTGTTGATATTGATGTTGCTGATGCTTTAACAACAGATACACACACACACACACACACGCACACACTTGATTTTAGTTTATATGTTGCTGTTGGGCTGCTACTACAGGTGATTATTCAGGTACTGTTACCGACAACAACACTCTGAGACTCTCACAAGGCTCGGAGAACCTCATGCCCACACATACTACACTACTACTTAGTTTATATTTCAATCTGAGTTTTAATTAGTTCTGCTGTAATCTTCTAATCTGTTTTCCAGCAACCATCGTCACCATTTCGAGACTCATTGGAGTGTAGAGTCTCGGACTCAACAGAACATAACCACTAACGTATTATTCGATTAACTAATTAGTTTATATATATTTACTGGTATATTGTTGTTGCTACTGATTATAATCAGACATCAAATATTCCAAAATAAGGTGTATAAAATTAATCTCTAGCCTTTCAACTGAAATTAGGTAAAACCTACAAGTTTATAAAGATGTTACTATTTTAGCACTCAATTATCACTACTGGTTTGCATTGTGCTAGCTTTCAAGGATTTATATTGCAAACTTTATCTCGTACTACTGATTTTGGATTTACACATGGCTAAAAGTTGAAAGATGGGACAGTTTTCTGGAGTTTGATCTGCTACAATGTGGATCTTAGTTTTAATAGGTTTGGGTCTTCATATTAATTGAGAAGTTTATCAGTTTATGCAATTTTTCATTTGCACATATATTTATATTCCTTAGGGATGCTTTTTAAAATTTTGGGGGTTATTTCCAGCAGACTTTTAGTTCTTGAACCTCCGCAATATTAATTCTAAAATTAAATTGCAGGTTATGATGTAGCACTGTAGCATTTCTTTTCTTCAAATTTGAGGGTTATAATTCAAAGTGCAAGTTTTAGCATCCGTTATGGAAAGTTTTCGGGAGTACTATTTCCTGCAGTTTTTTAAGTTATTTATATGTACTTTTTTGAACAGCTTCTGTCATAACTTAGAAGAACATTTTGTGCAAATTGTGGTTATAGAAAGAAGAAACTATACATAAATACATGACTGATGAATCTATTTTGACCCATTATCCATAGAAAATAAGATACTAAATGTAAATACATGAAATCGCTTACGAAAAAACACTTGTACATATGAGGAACCTGGGAACTACCATGGCCATGTCCATGTAGAGGGCTCTCAAAACCTACCTGTTAATGTGAAATCCAATCAGCTTCAAGGTTAGATTATGTCAGATGAATGTGATTTAATTTTCGAGAAGTTACCTTTGATGATGATGAAATGTTGTAGCTACTGATTTTGGCAGTGAGATTATCATCCAATAGAACAGTTTCAATGTTTAAATCATTCCCAAAAATCGCATGTTGAGTTCTAGTGTGCAAAACTGAATTCCTCTAGCAATTCTCATTGTGATTCACATTCTGTGCGGTCATTTCAAGATTTGTTTCTTTCTCCAATCTGTCAAATACTCAAATTACATGCTGGAGTAACTAGCAAACTTCATAGAATGAAACTATGAAGAAGAAAAAAATTAAAAAATTTAAAGAACCATCGTATGTATGAATATGGGATGAAAATAAATGAACCAGAACTCAAAGCCACCAGAGTAGTAAAAACCTTGGGTGATGCCGAAACATGATTTGAAAAATTGATTCCCTTGTCTTGTTTCTTCGTAATCAGAAATTGAATCGATCGAGTTGACCTCGAGCAGTACAAACATTTCATCAAATAATTGATGTTCATGCAACCAAGGAAAGAAATATGAAAGATAATATAGTGATTGTGTGGACATGAATCAAATTAACTTCAACTTACATTGATTTGGATCACTAACCATGATTGAACAAAAAAATATGAAGCAATAAGAAACATAACTATAAATCTACATGCAGATTTCAGTTTAACGCAACAATAATAGTTGAATTTATGACAACAATTCAGTAACATCTAAGTAAGTCTAAATCGAATATACATTTTCTTAAATAAAGAAACTTCGACCACAGACTAAAAAAAGAGCAATCGTCCACACGAAACTGGTTAATAAAGATAGAGTTTCAATTTTCGTAATCTAAACTTTGCTACATTAAAATCCAAAGCTTAAAAGGCAGGTTTACCTCATTATATAGTTTAAATTCCAAAAATTAAAATGATTGAAATCAAGCACATCAAAGATCAGATGAGAATAATTGTAGAAAAACACATCAAATCGATAACGAACGAAGTAATTTTGATAACATACAATTAGTAAAGCAACAAACACTTACATCAAGGTACTCTACAGAAGCTGATTGTCCAATTTGCTTTTTGCTAATGTCAAACTAAAGCTACATTAACCTGTAACCTCTACCCATCATCACCAACCATTATCAAATACTCATGAAAATACAAGACAAAAAATTAAATAACAGTACAGATTGAATTGAAGAACACCACCTGTTTGGTTAAATTGGCTGAAATTAGCCAAAAGTGCATTTAAATTTTTACAAACCACCTGAATTGTTTTATTTAAAAATGTAAAATAATTTTGAAATATTGTTCATATTTACTACATTAATTATTTGTAAAATTGTAAAAAAAAAAAAGAACAAAAATTGCTAGCTGGTCAAGCTAACTAACCTCGTTACACAATTTGCCACCTGTAGTAGGTATTAAATACACAAGGTTCTGGAGATTTAAATTGATTTTAGCATATATCATAAACCAGGTCGTAATGTTGTATGCAACATCAAGAAAAGCTCTAAGTTCACCTGTTGAGTTTCATTCCATCTACACACAAGGCTCTTCTAAGTACTTCCTGTTAGCCAACCATCACGGAGAGACAGATCGAAATGCAATCTAATGCAATGATCAAACTGGTCAGAACTTTTACATATACAAGGAGGAACGACCAAAATTACGCCTAGTGAATTTTGCAGAATGTTCCAAAGCTGGACATACGATGGGCAGGAAAATAACTGCAACAGAATTTCAATATTAGACAAAATGATGCTCAGGCATCTAAAAAAATTAAATCACAAATAAATAGATCACATATTACTAACATGTAAGCCGGAGATTTGAAGCGACAAAAGTGAGGCAATAGATGAATTAGATAAAATCCTTGGTTGCAATTACTGATTGAGGCCACACGAACTTCCTGCAAATTCCATGACCTAGTTCTGCAAGCAAAGAGATAGCAACAACAGGTGATTACTCGAATATGGAGGCAACAGGTCGATCGGAAGAAGATGGAGGCAATCAGTCGGAAAAATGAAAAGCAATAGATGGATCAGTCAAAGATGGAGAGCAATATAGGTCGAATCTAGTATTGAAGATAGCATACGGGTTTCAAAAGACGTAAGGGATTTTGAGGAGCTATGGATGATGGAACAGGCTTTGCACAGACGGGAGAAACGAAGAGACGCTTCCCTTCCCCATGTTAGCATCAGTTTCAAAGTAAGGCCCAAGAAGCGATTTAAATTTTACATGCTTTAAGGACTTGTACATGATCCTTGATCCAGTTGTAAGTCTTAAATTTCAAGAATCTGTTTTAAAAGGTTGTAACTTGTGCATTGTAATTAGTAAAAATCTAAATGCATTATTAGTAGTAGAGATAGAGATATATATAATATTAAATAAACCTAATTTCTGTTTTATATTTAAATTCTTACAAGATCATTATTCATATTAACTAATAATTGGTTTTAAATCTTTTAATAAACCTAATATATATTTCGGAACTCATCGTAAATAAAATAATTAACAGGTAACAAATCAATTAATTATTCACGGTTATATTTACGATTAATATCAATTAAATGTTATTATTAGTTATTAAAGGATTAAAATGGAATAAGGTATATTAACGACTTAATATTAAATTAAGGTTCACTTATAAGTTAATTTAAATGTTTAATTGAGATTAAAATAAATACACTAAAATTATATGTAGCTGAATACCGACTAAAGTATAGAGAAATTATATAATTAATTATTGGAACACCGATTCGATTAATAAAGGTTAATGAAATATTTTAAGTTGAACCAACAATAATTACGAACCGAACTTAATAATTATTATTAATAAAAGTATGTATTAAAATAGCAGGAATGGGTAGTTAGAAGACCAACCTAGCTGAGTTCTAATTTAAGTTCGTTTTTATAGATCGAATCGATTCGTAGCGGATTCAGTCTGTCGTCGTGATTTTGCGGAGCTGCTATTAAGGTACGGAACCCGTACTTTCAGCGTTACTCTTGAGTTGTTCGTTGTGTGAATTGCATGCTAATATTTGTCAGTCGAATTTTTATATCTCGTGTCAGTTTCCTTATTGATATTTTCGAAAGCAAATATCGATTTTTAAAACGCTCGTAAAACATTTGCAAAAAGAAAACATATTTGGAAAGCAGTTATTTTCATGGCTTTTGTGAATGTGATATTGTCGTGTGAAATGTGACCCTTTTGTATTGAAATGGTTATTTATCTTTGAAATGTTTATTCGGGCCTTTTGTTATGCTTGAACCTTAGACAGTATACAGGAGCTAGGATTACCGAGTGAACTACCTGTGGAGGTACCACAGGCATGCCATTGCGGCACCAATGACATGACACTTCCGTAACAGTGTGATCGGTTACGGCGTCTCCCTTTTGTTGTGATTATGATTATGAATGATTGAGATTATGTTTATGATAGATGGAGATCATGTTAGCTCGGGAAATGAGCTGTTGATTATTTCAGGGAGGCGTATGGATGCATCCTAGGATATGTTATGAATGTTGCGGAACTGTAGTGTAATGCCATACACTCCTTCCGGGCAGATGCACTGAGGTGGCCTCTCAGTGTAGTCTTGAGTGTGAGAGTGATTGTGAGATTGGAGTGATTGTGAGATTGATTGTTGTTTATGATGTTCGGACACTCGGTAAAAATAACCCAACCCTTTGTTGCTTCGGCCAATATATATTCTTTGTTTGATCTGGTGTGGAGGTGGATATTTATTTTAAAGAAAAACCATTTTCAAAACTTTCCTTTTAAAGAAACTTATCTTCAAAACATTCTTTAGTCTTTGAATTCGTAGACGTTGCACTTGTATTCGATCTCCGTACTGGGCGTTTGGCTCATGTTGTGTTCTTTCTTCCGGCAGGTACTTAGGGGTGATGATGGGCAGTGTGCTGAGAGTTGACCGTTATTCGAGGATTTAGATTTAGCTATTTTATTTTAGTATTTGTGATTATGAACATTCGTTAATGTTTAATTTAATTTTTAATTTGATAGTTGAAATC
This sequence comes from Centrapalus pauciflorus, assembly GCA_020465985.1. Lineage (NCBI taxonomy): Eukaryota > Viridiplantae > Streptophyta > Magnoliopsida > Asterales > Asteraceae > Centrapalus > Centrapalus pauciflorus. Next base: position 315,154 of record JAANYP010005284.1, read on the forward strand.
AATCGAAATTTATGTTAAGCTTTGACAGTTTAATAAATAATATAGTTTGTTTTTGGTTAGATGAGGTAGTTAATTATCATCGTCGATCCAGTCAGGATCGGGGTGTTACACTACCCATTCCCGCTATTTTAATACATACTTTTAGAAATAATAATTATTAAGTTCGGTTCGCAATTATTGTTGGTTCAACTTAAAATATTTCATTAACCTTTATTAATCGAATCGGTGTTCCAATAATTAATTATGTAATTTCTCTATACTTTAGTCGGTATTCAGCTACATATAATTTTAGTGTATTTATGTTAATCTCTATTAAACATTTAAATTAACTTATAAGTGAACCTTAATTTAATATTAAGTCGTTAATATACCTTATTCCATTTTAATCCTTTAATAACTAATAATAACATTTAATTGATATTAATCGTAAATATAACCGTGAATAATTAATTGATTCGTTACCCATTAATTATTTTATTTAGGATGAGTTAAAAAATATATATTAGGTTTATTAAAAGATTTAAAACCAATTATTAGTTAATATGAATAATGATCCTGTAAGAATTTAAATATAAAATAGAAATTAGATTTATTTAATATTATATATATATATATATATATATATATATATATATATATATATATATATATATATATAGATTTATTTTAATTAAATTATTAGTTAATATGAATAATGATCCTGTAAGAATTTAAATATAAAATAGAAATTAGATTTATTTAATATTATATATATATATATATATATATATATATATATATATATATATATATATATATATATATATATATATATATATATATAAAATAGAAATTAGATTTATTTTAATCCATGACCCGGGTCGGATCCCCCCTTTTTCTCCCCTAAATTCACGGGATGCACACACACCACACACACACAACGATTTCAATCTCTCTCTCTCATCACCTCTCTCTACTCTCTCTCTCTTCCCTCATCGCTTCTCTCTCTCCGGCCGGCGACCGCCGCCGCTCACCGACGACCAACATCAGCACCCTCGACTCCGCTACTCCCCCTCGCTCACACTCTGTCTCTCTCGCCCTCGCAGACAACCACGACAACGACAACGGCAGCGCATAAACCCCTCTGCCGCCGCCGCCAACTCCGCCACCACCGCCGACATCACTCTGTCTCCCTCTTCTTACTCGCTCGATCTCTCGGGTAACAGCTCATCCACTCACCTCTTTCACGCCGCCGCTGACCAGGACCATTGCGGTCACCCCTGGTGCGGCGTCGCCCCCAGAACCGACAACCACCACCATCATCGCCCCTCGAAACCCACTTTCAGGTTGGTTTTCTTTTCTTGTATTAACATTTTAATTTGGTTTCGGATCCTATGATTTCATTCACATATTTCGTATATAAAAACATCATATTCATACCTTAACAAGATTCTGATATTAAACAGAGTTCATTACCTCGATTAGAAGAAATCATGAAAGATTGCTTGGTTTGGTTCGGATCTCCTCCAACAATACACGAGCGGCCGGCTACGGTTTCTGCCTCACTGATCTGATTAGGGTTTGGATTTAAGGTTATTGGTTTATAAATATTAGTTTAACCCTAATTACTGGATCGGGCTTCGGCTCGTTTAGTTACAGTTTACTGATTATTAATTAAGCCCATTTAGTTTAATTATATTAACTGGAATTGTATAATGTACAGTTAAGTCCCTTTAATTTTGTTTAATTAAACAAACTATTGTTTTATTAATATTTACTAACTGTTATTTTGATTTTATTATTATTTAAATATTGTTACTTGATTTTCGGGTTATTATAATAAATAATCAAGGTCATGGTAGCAATAAACTCATAACAATATCTGAAATGAACTGTAAGTACAATGTCATGCGAAATGATAATTCAAATAGCTATAATGATCCACAGGGCATCACCGAACCATGGTGAGCACAGGTCACAATCCAGCTGATCATTTATGAATTCCAAAATAATCTATCATCAACAATATGTCTCAACCGGAATCTAGCATGTAAAACTGAATATCTACAATTCACAGGTTCTGTTGTCTTTATCAAGCAGATTAAATCCACCACCTGAGTTATCTCAGGATTTTATCTTTAATCTTTGTCTTTCTAGACTCTGGCTTTGCTTTTCAAATCTTTGACTCACTTTCAATATCTCTAATCTTTAGTTATTTGTTCAGAATTTATTTTAATCTGTCCAGAATTATATCATAGCAAGAACATTTTAGCTTTAAATCTTTATTTGATCTGATTCTAATAACTGATAACTCATCAGTCATTTTACACTTTCTTTGACTCTTTGAAATCTTAATGAGATATATGTATATATACATATATATATATATATATATATATATATATATATATATATATATATATATATATATATATATATATATATATATATATATATATATATATATATATAGTAGTATACCCGCGCAATGAGGCGACGATAATTAGGTTTGATAAAATCGTGTTCTTTTAGTTGCACATAATTTTTCTAAAAACAAAAAAAAAATTATTGTTTTCATTTTTAAATGAAAATACAGTTAAACATCAACCACACCTCTATCATGTTAAGTGAGGAGTTGAGTTGCATAGAATTTTAAATGAGACAATAACCAAGGAATAGCAATCAATAAAGATGTTTGTACACACAATCTTAAAATGTTTGTACAAACATCATCACATACAAAATGGAAACCAAAATAATGGTATGACTACATATTAGTAAAGAAGATGTCGGAATAATATTGAACAACCCACATAAAAAGAGTAGCGGTCGTCCGAAGATGAAACTTAGATTTGTCATCCTTCACCACTGAGGAATCATGCTCTTTCCCAAGAGAAAATTCTATGTTTCCCAATTGAAGAATGGAAGCCAATGCACGAAATATGGCTTCCTAGCAAATATGAGAAACATAAAGAGCAGAGCATATAGAAATACCCATAAAAGCAACCCACCAGTCAACAACTATGCCTTTCATTACTGATTTTAACAAATATCCATAGCCCTTCTTGTCTTAACATATTCCTCTGCACTCCTCACACCCTCCAACTCATATATCTTTGCTTGGATTTAAGTAATGAAATATCCTTGGATGACCAAGCTTGTATTTGTCTGCGTCCCGGAATCAAGAGAATTCCCTGCAAATTAATGTGCATTTAACCTTAAAATGGAAAAATAGATCAAAAACATGATGAAACATATATGAATAGAATTAAATTCATTGTTACAGCATATAGCACACAACCAGTAACAAACTTGTTTACAGTACACCAATCAAATAATTAGATTACAATTGCTGGAAAAGCTATAAGGTCAACATGTCACTTGACCGGTGCTTCTAATGAAAATGAGTCAAATAAATAATAAGGGTAAGTCTTGCTCTCCCATTACACAACTGAGATCCACCAAAGTTGTCAAGAACATGATCGTCTCGTTTAAAGACTTAAATTATATATTTACAGAGTAAGCCATCCTCTAATAGGTTTAGTGTTGATAATAAACTTTAGTTAATCAAAGTTTAAAATCACATGTATCTGGAAGATGAATGATAAAAAGAAGTATCAATGCTTTGTTTGGTGTTGTGATCAAAAACAGAAAATAAGTGCAGTAATTGTGTGTTTAGTGTGTGTTTTGTCCGTAAAAATGGTCAAGAAGGCCAATTAGCCTTCAACCTTGGCAACATATTCATATATGTGTGTTTGTTGTTCATTTAGATGCATCAATCACCCTTAATCCTTTGATTTTATTGCTGGAAAATGAAAGAAAACAGGATGATATGTGTACAGTTTTGTGCAGTGTTTGCGATGTGAGTGTTTGTATGAAATAGGGACTCCGAGACTCAGCCATAAGTCAAGTCTTGGATTGAACTTCCGAGTTGTAGGAACCATCCTCTACATTATTAATCAATATATGATGTGAGTGTTGTGCTCGCATGATGACTCCGAGACTATAAAGTCTCGGAGTGTAGCAGTGAATCAATGTAACAGCAGCAACAAATACTTATATAGACATTATGAAATAGTGTAAGTGTTGTGTGTGCATGTGTAGATTTCGAAACTCAACAATGGGCGAAGTCTCGGTCTGAACAATAAAAAAAATAAAGACAGCAGCAACAACTTTATAATTAAACAAAAACAGAATGTGTTTGTGTGTGAAGGAGTGTGCTGATCGAAATGGTTAGTGGAAAAGAACAGAGCAGATCAATGATAACATATAAAGAATCTTAACGAACAAACATCTATAATGCCACATGGCAGATCAATGCTTAATGAATTGAAATTTATCTTTAACCATTAAGAAGCATGTACCTTCAATGCGAGCTAAGCTAGAGATACCTTTGGTCCCAAATGGTATGAATTGTGCCTCAGCCCATAGTAGTCGTTGCGGTTGCCATTTTTGTGTCCGTTCTCCAAACAAGTCTCCATAGTATTGTCTAAATGATGAATCCCCATGCTCGATAACCTTAATCAATCGTTACAGATTTGTCTAGTTCATCAAAGAACACCAATTCGATGCACCCATAAGAACATGCAAACTCACAAAGCTAAACAACTTTTCTTTCAAACTTATTGCTACTACAAAACTACATTTACAACTTTCAATCCATAGCATTAGACATAATTTACTGCATTTTAGATAATAACATGGTAGTACTGATTTAATAAAACCCATGTGGATCTGTTTGGTTTTAATTTCAGTATTTCCTAAATGTTAACAAAAAAAAGTTCCAAATAAGCAAAAGAATTTCAAAATTAGAAAACTAACTTAAAATCATTAGCGTCATTCAGATGGACATTGAATCCCAATTTCTACAAATTTTCATCCTTGGCAATGCTAGTATATGTTCCAGATACAACCTTGCTTAATGCACAACATACAAACAGTAAACTACAGAGCTTCCACTCGATACTCAAATTTAGTGCTAGAATAAAATGGTAAACCATGTTTATCCTACCATAAATGAATCTTGAGGTTCGGGGGGAAAAAAAATACCTGACAAAACCTATGCAAAGCGAGAGAAACACCAGCCAAGGAGATGGTATAAGACGGTGATTTTGTGTGTTTATTGGGCATGTGAATCTGTGATTTTTTGAACATCATAAAAAACTGTTAAATGACAAAACATATACTAAATCTTCATTTCAAATAAAAAAGAAGAATTGTTTAATACCTTATTGGAGATGGATGAAGTGATATCTGTAACTGCATGAGTCTTAAATTTTAAATGCTCAAATAACAACCTTCTTTAAACAAAACTGTGTGTGTGTGTGTTTTGCAAAGCATGAGTATGAACAACATACACCAAATGAGGCATTGCCAGTTGATTTTAAAATCACCAAAACAAACCACAAAATCACCAAAAAAAAGTCGAAAAAAATAGTAGCTTTTGAAATTTGAACTTCACCTTACCAACATACTCTTTTTTCGATAAGACTTCTGGCGCGATATACGCAGGCTTCCCGGCTGTAGATTTCGGCTGGGAATGCAACACCTACGACTGAATCATATAAATGAATAATACAAGTTAGATTGCATATTCATACATGAAATTTTGCGCGAGTAAGAAGTTTTAGTGTTCGTAGCATATTGCCTTAGAATATTCAAAATCGCATATTTTAATGCAAGTCGATGTTGAGCTTTCGTCCAAAAGCGTATTCTCCAACTTTAGATCTCTATGGCATTATTGCTGCAACATCAAATTAGCAAATAAAAATTCCATCATAATGTATTCACATACGACTTATACAATCATCGACCATATATATATATGTATATATATATACACGAATAAAATTACCATTGAATGGTAACTAACTCATCACAATATGAGTTGCCGGAAGTAAAATCTTGCCTGAACAAGTTTAGAGTTAGAAGAAAACGTTATAAACAGACTCAAATCGTCAAAAATTGGCAAAAGAAATTGTGTTTTGTTGAGTAAAATGAGTATTAGACCACACACTATAAAAGTTATTGTATATCGTTGTGATGTCTAACTGTCGGTAAATTGTATATTTACGTAACAACGTTACAATGTTTTACTGATTTATGCCACATATTTTCCGACACCAATTGCAAGATTGCAACCGTTTTTTTCTACCTTGCCCTCACTAAATCATGAGTAAATTAAGTGTCTGCACAGTGCATACTATAGAAGCTAAGAATATTATATCCTTGTGATATCTAACATCGGTTAATTGCATATTTATGTAACGATGTTTTAATGTTTTACCAATTTATACAACGTACTATTCAGTTTTCAACACCAATTATGCAACCATTTTTTAGACCTCATCCTCACCAAATCATCGAGTAAAATAAGAGTAAAATAAGTTCTGGCACGCGATATATAGAAGTCAAGAATATCGTTGTGATATCTAACATCAGTTTATTGCATATTTATGTAACAACGTTATTGTTGGGAAATAGTTTAAGTATACTCAAGCTGTTAGTTTAGACTTCTCAGACTGTTAGTAGATTTTTCATGTAAGTACAAAGTTCATGCTGCTAGTTGAAGAAACTCGAGCTGCCAGTGTAAAAGTTCAAGCTGCCAGAGCAAAACAACTCAAGCTGCTCAGTTCATGCTGTCAAGTCATTCAAGCTGCTCAACAGTTTCATAAACAGAATGTGCTGATTTTCAGGAAAGATATCTACACGAAGATTCAAGCATATCTACTATCAGAGAAGTCATAGTCCTTCAAGGAAACACGTCCATAAAGCAATATAAATAGACAAAATATTGTATAGAAGATACATATAGAAGGAGAGAAGTTTTCTGCATATTTTGAGTCTGTAATTGCTTTATTGTTAAGTTTTCTTAAGCCTCTAAGGTTGTAAAACCCTAAGAACAGTCTGTGTTCTTCGTCTAATCAAAACAGATTAGAGGTGATTGTAATCATTGAATTCAGCAATACAAACAGTCCTGATTACTTCTTATGTTTTATGCTTAATTGTTTCTGAAAGTTTTTGTTAAAATAATTAAGTGTTATTCCGCAAACTTCTTAATTAAACTTTGATTCAAAGCAAGATTATTGATTTATACTCTGATAAATTCAAATCAGTTAATCTTGGTTATTCATAATTTTCATAATTTTCAGATCCTGACAAGTGGTATCAGAGCCAGGTTTGTCAAACCAGGTTGTTCAAATCAGGTTTTTCAAACCAGGTTACTCTTTGTTTTTCAAAGTCAAAAACTTTCTTTTAAATTTTTAATCTTGTATAATGGAATTTGAAAATAGCAGCAGTGGATCTGGGCAAGGACTCAAAGTGCCTATGCTCAAGCCCACTGAGTTTGAGATGTGGAAACTCAGGATTCAACAGCATATTCAATTCATTGATTATGCCATATGGGAAGCTGTTGAATTCCCTCCTGCAGTTGATCCAGAACTTGATGCTGAGGGAAAACCAGTCAAAACTCCTCCAAAAACTGAACTTGAAAGGAAGGCTAGAATGAATGAAGTGAAAGCACTCACATTATTACAAATAGCCATTCCTAATGCTTATCAACATCAGTTTAAAAAATTTTATACTGCTCACTCTCTTTGGAATGCCTTAGAGAAGAGGTTTGCTGGTAATGCAAGTACCAAGAGAAATCAAAAGGACCTCTTGAAACAGCAGTATGAAAACTTTTCTGGTGGCAAGAATGAAAACCTCACTCAAATCTTTGACAGGTTCAACAAACTGATAAGTGAACTGGAAAGTGCAAAGGTCAATCTGGATCAAGATGAAGTCAACAGAAAGTTTCTCAGATCTCTTGGAGAAGAATGGACAGTCTATGCTGCACAGTGGAGAACAAAAGACACACTTGATGAGATAGAATTGGATGATCTATACAACAGTCTAAGAGTGTTTGAGACTGAAATTGATGCTAAAAAGAAATCCTTTTCTTATAATCACAACACTGCTCTTCTGTCCTCTGAAAAATCTAATAACTGTGACACAAAGAGTGCACCCATAGAAGTCCAAGTTCCCAGTAAGAAAGGAAAAGAGAAGATGAGTGTATGCAATGCTACTCCACAAGTTTCTGTACATTCTAACTGTAACACTGCATCCTCATCAAAAGGAACTAAAAGAGGTAAAACTGTTTCTATCTGCACATGCCAAAAGCATGGTGTTCAAAAGTTTCCTAAACAACAGCTGGTAAGAGGAAACCAGAGAAACAAGAACCAGAAATTGACAAAAAAGTCTGGTGTTCCAATTCAAACTGTCAAAAAATGCTTTCACTGTGGAAGGAAGAATCATTTAGCCAAGGACTGTTTTTACAAACCAGCTGTTGCAAAACAGCCTGTGCATCACACAAAATCAAATCCTAAACAGGCAAAACACTCAAACGTGAAACCTTCCACAGCAGCTCCAAAGAGAACAGTTGATCACATATTCTCAAAAATTAACAAAAAACAGTCCACACATCAAAAACAAGTTTTGGCAAAGCCAAAATCAAGTTTTAAACAAATATGGTGTGTCAAGGACAAATCTGTTGATCACACTGTTAATGCAAAAGATCAGACTGCTAAGTCAAAATCTGATGCTGGTAGTGCAAAAAGTGAAACTGTTAGCACTACAAACACAGCTCAAGCTGCTGGGCACCAAACTGGAGCTGCTAGTGAATCATCTGAGACTGTTAGAAGAAAAGATGATCAAAATAGTTGGATACCTCATATTATCACTAAATACTCTCCAAAGACTCCATCAATTGATCTCACCAAATATAAGAAGTCAAAAACAGTTTTTAGTTATGTCAATGTACAAGGCCAACCCAAAACCAATTTGGTTTGGGTTTACTCCACTACTAACTAAGCTGTTATTTGTGCAGGGCAACCACAGGTCTCCTCCTAGGACAAGATGGCATCTGGACAGTGGATGCTCTAGGCACATGACAGGCAATTCTGAATGCTTGTCAAATTTCAAAGGCTTTGATGGAGGTTTTGTCGCATTTGGAGGCAATTCAAAAGGAGGTAAGGTTACAGGTAAAGGTACTGTTTCATCAGAGATTCTAATGAAAAGAAGTTAATCCAAGTTACCAAAATACATACAGATGATCAGCTAGCTGATCTATTTACAAAACCTTTTGATGTAGGAAGGTTCACTTTCCTAATATCAAACATTGGTATGGTAAACATGGATTAATTGGTTTCTATTATTATCAACTCAATATGCTAATTTAAGGGGGAGACACTGTTCTATTGAAAAGTTGCACAATTTTACACTAACAGCATGAGTCTTTTCTCATGCTGCTAGTTCATTTTCTCGGACTGCTAGTTATTTTCACTTGATCTGTCAAAGTGTGCAGGGTATTTAGGTAATTTTCCAAGTGTGTGCGCGGGACCTAACCTTTTCGAAACCTTTAAAGGTCCCAGTTTCGTTCAGTTGTAACTACCAGTTACATATTCTTCTTCCACGGCCTTCTGTTTTCTCTCTGAACGATACACACACTCTTTTCAAACCCTAAACCCCAAACCGTCGTTTCTTGATCAATGGAGTTCGTAAAAGAACACAACTGCCTCCCATACACCCTGAAACACACTGACCTTCAACCGTTCCATGAGATGATGGACTTCCTCAGGCACTCCCATATCCACTATGTCCTCAATATTAACCCCACTATATACATATCTCATATTGAGCAATTCTGGAATCGTGCCTATGTTCAAACCATCAATGGAGTGCCTACCCTGTCTTCCACAATCGATGGTACTACCATCAATATCACTGAGGAATCCATCAGAAGTCATCTGCATCTTCAAGATGCCACAGGTATAAAAGATCTATCTCTTACTGCTTTACACTTTGGTCTTCAAAATATTGGATATAGGGGTCCTGCTGATTCTTTTACTTTCTTGAAAGCACATTTTTCTCCTAAATGGAAATACCTTGTGCATATTATTCAGCAATGTTTAAGCCCCAAAAGAACTGGTTGGTCAGAATTTTCTTCAAATATTGCCACTGCCTTAGTGTGCTTTTCTACTGGCCAACAGTTCAATTTTTCAAATATGATCTTTCAAGGAATGTTAAGGCATCATTCCCTGAAGAATGGGAAATTTTTGATGTATCCTCGATTTTTGGCAAAAATAATTGCACACACCTGCACTACTTCTAATTTACATAAGAGGATACATGTTTCCCATAGGCACTCACTATCTTCAATCAAAAGGCTGATAAAGCCAAGTGCCAATTTTGTCAGTATAGATGCTCCATTGCCCTCTGCAATGATGAACATCATCACAAGAAACAGAGGAGAGGGGCCTGAGCAGACACAGCCTAACATTACTGCTTCAACCCCAGGTCCCCAACCCACTCCTCATGATACACATATTCCCTCTGATCCTTTTGTACAGCCCAAACGCCCACTAAGATACTTATATAAAAGGAAAAGGGGACCAGGAGCTCCTTCCTCCTCCTCCCTTAGACAAGAGCCATATATCCCTGTGCAGGAGGATACTTCTGCACAGAATATCCAAAGGGAACCAATTGAGGACACTCCCAACCTCACTCAGGAGGTGAACATCTCTTCTGAGACTGTTCATATGGGTTTTGTGGCTGGCACTACTGATGTCTCTACACAAGAGGCACAGGACAGGGCCAACATCTCTAAGACCACACCCATGGCAACAGCATGTGTGCAAACACGAGCTGGAAGTCCCCAGTACCAAGAAAAGAGGGGCCCAGAGGTTTCTACTTCTGGTGTTAATGTCAGTGATAGACCACAAACACCCCTGGTGTTATCTGATCTTGAGACTAGCCTGCAACTGATGCTCTTAACGGATCCAAAGCTGAAACCTGTTGTAACAATGTTGGAATACCAAATGTCCATCATTGCTACACAGGGGGCACAAATCTATGAACTCAAACAGGCAGAAGCTGCTCACAATCAGAAACTGGCTTATCTACACAAAGGATTTACTCTTTGTGGAAGTAAGCTCATCAAACTAGAGCAGTTGATTCAAACCCATGTGGCAAAGGTTGTAGGTCCTTCTGACCAAACCAATGCTTCCAAAAAGGGGGAGAATCAGGAAGTTCCTGAACCAGTCCAAGCAGCTCCAACACCAACAGTCCAAGCAGCATCAACACCTCCATCTTCTAGGCTAGCAGTCCCAATAGCTTCTCAAGCTGTTAGCCTAGAAACTCAAGCTGCTTCTACAAGAGCAACTGGAGTTGTTATAAGAGAAGGCAGTCAAGCTCCATCTAGTTCAGTCCAAGCTACATCTTCTGCTACAAAAGATAAGGGCAAGGGTATTCTGATTGAGTCTCCAAAGCACAAATTTTCTACCAGAGAAGCCCAGATTGCCTTTGATGCTGAAATTGCCAGAAAGTTAGCAGAAGAACAAGATCAGGCCTTAGACCAGCAAACCCATGCCCCAATGCAAGATGATGAAACCTTAGGAGATTACCTAAGAGGGTTTGTGGTCAAGCAAGGTGAAAGGAAGAGGAAGATGCCAACTGGGCATACCAAGGCTGAGAAAAGAAGATTCTTAATAAATTTTGCCGTTGCAGCAGATATTCCAAAGAAGATTGCTCAGTCCATGACTACTGAAAGGCTGCAGGAAATACATGACAAAGAAATGGAGAAAAGAAAGAAAACAAGAGTCTCTTCAGAAGTTCAGCCATTACCAAAAGTTCAACCGTCCCAATCAGTCCAACCATCAACGAAACCAGTCCACCCTGAAGCTGCCAATGCACCTGCTCCCACTGATCAACCCACTGTTTCTATTCCATCAACTGTTAAGAAGGTGATCTTTCAGCACCATTTGCAAAAGGCTATGGAGATAGAAAAGTTGATTGATCAACATGATTTCACAAAGCCAGAAATCAACTACTGGTTTGCTAGGTCTCTGGATGAAAGAAATTTAAGGGTCAAGTTTGTGATACGGAGAGAGTCTGGACCAGAAGAGGAGTTTGATACATTCTGGCAGATGGTTCATAAGCTGACCAGGGATGAACTGATAAAGATGTACTCACATAGGATCTGTTTCACAAGTGAGATCTGATCTTCCACAAGTAAAACAACTTATCAGAGATCTAAGTTCAGTTGCTGATCCTGAATTTGCAAGAAAAGAAGTAGAAGATGCTGAGAAGAAAGGGAAACAGATCAAGGAAGTTCATATTTTTGTCAAATCCAGAACTACAGAATCACATTCAAAGATGGGTTTGGTATTTTCTTCAATCTCGAGTTTTATAATTTTTCAAAAGATATGCTGCTCCAAATAAAATCAGTTAGGATATCTTGTGATAAAGAAGAGATGAAGAGAGAATTTTTGAAGGCTGTAGATAAGAAGCTTGCACAGTTGTAAGTTTTTGAAAGCCTTGGTTTGTATATAACAGTTTACTTTTTCATTTCCTTATTTGTATAGAACTTAAAGTCTTGTATAAAGAATTTAAGTTAGGGGGAGATTGTTGGGAAATAGTTTAAGTATACTCAAGCTGTTAGTTTAGACTTCTCAGACTGTTAGTAGATTTTTCATGTAAGTACAAAGTTCATGCTGCTAGTTGAAGAAACTCGAGCTGCCAGTGTAAAAGTTCAAGCTGCCAGAGCAAAACAACTCAAGCTGCTCAGTTCATGCTGTCAAGTCATTCAAGCTGCTCAACAGTTTCATAAACAGAATGTGCTGATTTTCAGGAAAGATATCTACACGAAGATTCAAGCATATCTACTATCAGAGAAGTCATAGTCCTTCAAGGAAACACGTCCATAAAGCAATATAAATAGACAGAATATTGTATAGAAGTTACATATAGAAGGAGAGAAGTTTTCTGCATATTTTGAGTCTGTAATTGCTTTGTTGTTTAAGTTTTCTTAAGCCTCTAAGGTTGTAAAACCCTAAGAACAGTCTGTGTTCTTCGTCTAATCAAAACAGATTAGAGGTGATTGTAATCATTGAATTCAGCAATACAAACAGTCTTGATTACTTCTTATGTTTTAAGCTTAATTGTTTCTGAAAGTTTTTGTTAAAATAATTAAGTGTTATTCCGCAAACTTCTTAATTAAACTTTGATTCAAAGCAAGTTATTGATTTATACTCTGATAAATTCAAATCAGTTAATCTTGGTTATTCATAATTTTCATAATTTTCAGATCCTGACAGTTATAATGTTTTACCGATTTATGCAACATACTTTTCTCCACTATTTATGCAACCATTTTTCGTACCTCATCCTCAGTAATGCTGCTGTCTACTCTGTTCTTATAACACAACCCACCCTCAAATACATGCTACTGGTGCTTGTGAACATGAATCACACACACACACACACATGTATTCATATTGCTGTAGGTACTTGATTTTGCAATTGTTTCTGTTTGATCACACAACACACATCTATATACATACATACTGCTGCTGGTTGTTCTATTTGAAAGACCCACCATGACTCACCCAAATTGAAATGAAATAACTTAAAATGTCACACAAGATACATGATGCATATATGTATTTATGCTGCTGAAAAATGTTAAATTCTGTTTTAACAGGATAAACACCCAGAGATTATATCTCAGGGTCAAGGATTCAACTGCACACACATGAATGCATAGATGAATCAAAGATTGATCCCCATGTCCATCACCTCTACCCCTTAACTTCTGTCCAACTCTCACCCTTCACCCCGAGATATATTCTCGGGGTTCATCACAAACACACACACACACAACAACAACAACATAGTTTGTATATATTTAAGTTAATAACAGAAAGGAAGGAGGTTGAGGGATCATTGGAGTGAAATCAAACATACACACATATGGACACACTCAGTCACTAGTTGTTGCTGCTGTTCGATTGCTGTTCGGATTCACAGGTAACCAAAAAACCCTAAATTTGTGATGAAATATCGGGTGAAGAAGTGAAAATCCAAATCTATCAAATCTTTGGCATTAAATGATAACTACATCATTATCGCAAAAAAAAAAACGACTAATTAAGAGTGTACTGCTTTTTTTCTTTAGAAAATTTAGATCACGCAAAATCAATAACTTAAACAATCCACAGATCCACTAACCTGCCAATACATGAAAGTTTGATAATAAGATGCACAAAGCGCAAGGTGATATGCAAGACTAACGATAGGAGATGATCAAAAGAAACCCAATTTCGATTTCAGCTTGTGAGGACAGAATGCTGAGTGTCGTTATGTTTGATTCCACCCACACACAAGGCTCTTCTAAGTACTTCCTGTTAGGCAACCATCACAAAGAGGCATTATGAAAGGTCAAAATGCAACTAATTTCATTAAGATGTTTTTAAAAAGATTATCTCGAGCATGGCTTTTTAATACATATGAAAAGCAAAGCCAAAATTAAGTCTTACCTAATGCAATGATCAAATTGGTTTCCAAAACTTGTACGGAACGACCAAAATTACGCCTAGTGAATTTTGCAGAATGTTCCAAGGCTCGACATACGATGGACAACAAAGCAACTGCAACAGAATTACAATATTGGAAAAAATTATGCTCAAGCATCTAAAATTTTTTTATCACAAATAAACATATCAGGTACTACTAACATGTAAAGAGATTTGATGTTACAAAAGTGAGACAATAGATGAAATAGATAAAATCCTTGGTTGCAATTACTGATTGAGGCCGCACGAACTTCCTGCAAATTCCATGCCCTAGGTTTCCGCAAGCAATGAGATAGCAACAGTTGGCGATTTCTTGAGTATGGAAGCAATAGGTCGATCAGTCGAAGACAGAGACAACAGGTCGGTCGGAAAATAAAGAAACAATATATCGATTGGTCGAAGATGGAGGGCAACAGGACGGATTTAGACTTGAAGATTGCATAAGGGTTTCAAAAGACGCAAGGGAATCGGTGGAGCTATGAATGATGGAACATGCTTTGCACAAGAGGGACAGACGGGAGAAACGAAGAGGCGTTTCCCTTCCCCATGTTAGCAGATTTCAAAGCAAGCTCCAAATCCGGTTTAAATTTTAGTTGCTTTAAGAACTTGTACATAATGCTTGGTTTAGTTGTAAGTCTTAAAATTCAAGAAAGCTGCTTTGTTAAGTTGTACCATATGCATTATAAATTGTAAAAATATAAATGCTTTATTTGTAGTAAAGATATATATATATATATATATATATATAAACATATCTCATGTTGCTTTAATTAATGATCCATAATTATTATGATCATGAATATTATAATTGTAACACATCATTTATTTAATAATTTAAAATATCAAAATAATACATCCGAATTAAGTAACCGAATTCGGACCATCCGGATTCGGACCATCCGAATTGGGTCATCCGGATTCGGACCATCCGAGTTCGGATCAATCCTCATACGAATTCTTTTCAACTTTCAACCGAAGTAGGCCCGAAATGGGTATTTCGTCCGAAGTAGGCGCTTCATCCGAATTGGGTCCGAAATAGATACATCATCTGAATTCGGGTCCCAAACGAATTCGGATCCCAATACTCATAAATTTCCAGATTTTGTTCTTGATGTTCCAACTTTTTATACTTACGGATTTTTATCAAAATTTCTCTAAACCTATTTTTATCAACATGGAACTTATAAATAAGTTATATTATCACTATTAGAGTGTTTTTACACTATTTTCCCTATCATTAACACATTACATCACCCAAAATTGTCCAAAAATCAATATTTTTGTTAATAACACCAAATTTCTCAAAAACTCAGATTTCACATTTATTTGGACGATTGAAGCTACGATTTTTGTTTCTGTAACATCTAATGACTTCAATGTATGATTTCCAGCTGAAATTTCCAACATGCAACATCAAATCATGCTTCAAATTCTTAAATTTCGGTTTCTCTCAAAACCGAACATAAACTCTAAAATTTCAAAATTTAAATAGATTTTAACTTTAAATTCTTGTAGATTCTTGATGTTTAATGTTTGCTTGTAACTCTTCCATGATTAAACTTCAGTTTATTGCACATTTATGAACTTCTTTGAGGAAATTTTGAGGAAGTCGTATGATGAAGAAAGAAGAGAGAGAGAGAGAGATTCAATTTTCTTAATTATGTTAAATGTGAAATTAAAGACATTAAATCTTCATTTTTCCAACTTTTAGCATTTGACAACTTTAACCCCTCCACTTTGTATTTTACATCTCTTTTAATT
Organism: Centrapalus pauciflorus; assembly: GCA_020465985.1. Classification (NCBI taxonomy): domain Eukaryota; kingdom Viridiplantae; phylum Streptophyta; class Magnoliopsida; order Asterales; family Asteraceae; genus Centrapalus; species Centrapalus pauciflorus. The sequence continues at coordinate 331,284 of JAANYP010005284.1, forward strand.
TTGATCACCTAAATAATTTATAACATAATTATTTAACTTAATTAAATAATTTCAATACTTAATTAAATTACAAAACAAATAATGTAATTAAATTACATTATTGGATCAAATGCAGAAATTAAAGTTCAGTTAAATGCTAGGTTGTTACAAAACGTGAGTAATCATCAGTGATAACTAAACAAAACCAACTACCACTTATGCTCCTTTTGTTGATAGGACCGAAGAGATCCATATGCAGCAAATCGAAGGTGGAAGCTATCGAGTTCTGAGTCTTTGACTTGTGTGACTTCTTGTGTTGTTTTCCTTTCTTGCACGGGACACACTTGTCATCGAACTGAAAACTCTTTAGTGGAACACCTTGCACCAGACCATGTTTAGTGATGTAATTCATTTTCCTTAGGTGCAAATGTGCCATGCGTGTGTGCCATA